>CM040986.1:6830168-6863239 GCA_022985145.1 Pangasius djambal | reverse complement strand
ATGAGAACTTGCCCCGCAGTGGGGTACATGTCATACCCCTGGGGCATTAGTGCACCCCTGATTTGCCCCATAGAGATAACATAGGGATTTTGAATTGCACATAACTCTGCATCACAGTGTCATAGAGACATGGGTGAGGGCTCGTTTCACTCGGCCCGACACTCTGGAGGTGCTGAAGACATGTCAGCCTCGTGCTAGCAACATGCTAGCAACATGCTAATCATGCTAACATGCTAATTATGCTAACATCCCGCCAATCGTCTTTCCTCGTTGTCGACATCATATAAATCATATTAGCATCTTGCTACGAACATGTTAGCATTATGCTAACATGCTAATTATGCTAACATCCCGCCAATCGTCTTTCCTCGTTGTCGACATCATATAAATCATATTAGCGTCTCGTTACGAACATGTTAGCATCAAGCTAACAAGCTAATTATGCTAACATCCCGCTGATCCATCACAGATGACGGACGGCTCGGGTGGCGAATGGCGGCCCGGGAAGCACCACTCACATTTTCTTCAGGAAATGTACATTCTAGTTTAATATGTTCTCCTCCTCAACATGCATAAGAAATTAAATACATAGTACTATCTAAATTTCTTGTAGACCATGTCTATACAGTACCTACAAAACAATGGTATTTTAAAATATTGTTCAAATACTTGTCCTCATTTCAAAGGAGGTGTAGCTTGGGGACAGATAAGATCCAAGCCTTCAGACTCATGCTCCACTCTAGTCAAATGTCCACCACAAATTTATACAGAATTCTTGCTCAGGCCACCAGTCCGACAGCATGCTGTCACACAATCTCTCTCTGCTTGCTGCTGGTGGACGTTTCTTGATAATTCTTGATAAAAAAATTAGACATATTTATTTGGTTATGGAGAATGAAACGTTTCCCCCTTCATGAGGCCCTCATCTGACTGCCTAAACATAATGTGGCAGCAACACTCATTTGTGCTCATTTGAAATTTGCTGAACACCACTAGCAAGATGTTCTGAACTGGAGTCAATTCTGAGTCATGTCTTTCAAGTAAGCTAGCAGAAAACATCTGGATAGGTATTCTCTAAAAGTAAAGAATAAAAGGTGGCTGACAATGTAGTCTTTTCTAACGCTGTATTTTACTAACATTAACTGGTTTTCCTATTATGCTAGTGTTTGAAATTGCTAAACATGTACAACAATTTGACTCGGAAACCAGACAGACAGGGATGTTTTGGTTCTGATGTGTCATCTATAGTGGACATGGATTTTTAATCGTCCTGATGTACATAAGAGATGAGTATATGAACAATGCTGCTTGTGTTGCTGCTGCTTATGTGCTTGTGTTGCACACACACAGACACACAAAGTCATACTTCAAGTATAAACCAGGCTCCTCTGCTTCATATCGGGCAGTATCACACCAACCCAGCGTGAATTATTTTTATATATCAACACATCCATCATGTTTTATTCCTTGTGTATTGTTCGAAGCTGGATGTGACAGTGGATAAAGATGCACCCTTTCAAACACACCTCCTGACTTTTTGAAAGGCTGTATCAAGACATGCAAGTTAACACTTCCCATCAGTACAAGGAATATTCCTTTGTTTTTTATTAACTTACCATATATATGTTTCTGACAATAAAATGGTCACAGAAAATTCATAATGTCCATTTGGGACCGTTTGGGAACACCTGTATTAATTTAATTAGCAACAAGCTTAAGCTCTCAGAATAAAAAGCTTAGTATGTATGTAGGCTATATGCAAATGTTGGGAAAAATATTGGCTTGTACTGCATGTTGCATCAGGACACATACAGTATAATGACAAAATCTGATGTAGATTGTTGAGTACAAGCATAGAGCGGAGGAGGAAGAAGCAAGATGTAGAGGCCACAAATGGAGATAGAGAGAAAGAGAGAGAGCGAGAGCATAAGAGCTCAACCAAGCACCAGCTAAAAAAAGTCAAGACAAAATAGCAGGAACTCTAAGAGGGAGCTTTTAAGTAATTTTATAAGTACCCCTTTGAGCCTCTATTTATTGCATGTGAAGAGTCAGTGTTTGCCAATTGGAAGAAATTTTCCCTTGTGGTGTTTTTTTCTGGGGAACAGTAATTCTTATTAATCAATTCAAACCTCTCATACTGTTAACCTACCATACCCAACACTGCATATGTATATACTGATATAAAGGTGACTATGCTCTTTTACATTCAGCTGCAGAAGTATTTCTATTAAGGTGTATGATATCTGCCCATCATACACCTTTACTAAGAGCTGAGACCCCCTAAGGCTTAACTCTAGAAATACCCTTGAATTTTTGCTTTAATTTGTAAAACACGAGCTACCCACCAAAGGAGATGTGATCCAGGAAGTGGACAGGGAAGGAAATGTTCCTGGTAAATATAAATACCCAACAGTGTTCTGGGTCCTTCACACTGGAAATGGTTTGGTTCATGTGCTGTTCTACTTGCTTTGATGGAGGTTTCACAAGCACCATTTCTTGTATAGAAAGTAGGTAGTTTTAAAAGCTCTTCTTCATGCTGTTGTACTCCAAAACCCCCTCATTCTCCCGAAAGCTCTAAGTGCTTTTTTTTATTTAGATTGAGAGAAGGGCATTTTAAGGCCTGTTTATACTTCAGGAAAGATGCAGACAAGCATACTGTATGTGTCATGCCATAGAGAATGGATTTATGAATATGTGTAGCTCACAGTGTCAACAAGCCGACCTCCTCAACAAAAATTGGTTGAAGAGGAAAAATACATATCCAACATATCCAAGCTCGACTCTAAATAGCAAATGGACAAATTCCAGGTTTTTAATTAATGCAAATCATTTGTTTGTTTCAAAACACCCTGCATTGTTTCCTGATTTTAGTTCAGGACACAATAATATACTGCTTAGCATAGCCTGGTGTAGAAACACAGAACATGTACTTCACAATGAATGAGTGGAGTGAGAGTCCTTAAGTAATGTGGTTGGTGATTGAACGGAAATGTGAACGGAAATGTGAGAGAGTCTGTAATGGCTATGAATTGTAGTCCTCAGCAGCCATGTTTTAAGGCCACTGTGTACTTGGGAATTGTAGTTTGATGCAGATTCCAGCATTGACATGCCTAGAATTGTGATTTACATTCTGTGGATAAAGCTGTTTTTTTTTTTTTAACTTGATTTTAGTTAATTGTGGCATCTAGATTCAAACTGATGCAGCTGTTAGTGGCAAGTGGAAACTGTTAAGTGCATTACATATAGAATGCTGTTCATATTAACTACATAGCACTGTTGGTCTAGCAGGTAGCACACACCAAATTTTCACCCAAACCCTGATTTGCAGAAAACTTACGAATACTTAAGCTTAAATGCCTAATGCTTAAACTTACGAAGGCACGATGCCCTACCTGCACAGGTGAATGTCATCCACTAAAATGTCACAATGACATTTTAGTTATGGCATTTATGCAAATGGAACTTGCCTAATTGCACAATATTGTGTACTATTAGAGGGACATGCGGGTAAATATCTGTAGACATCGGCATTCACTTATAAATAACACAGCTTTGGATGCTTAAAATGGAACTAGTTTACAGTTCACTGGTTACTCTTCACCTGCTAATGGTATATCAATTTGGATATGTTTACACTTAAAGTTATGGTTATTTGCTCCCTGTGCCTCTGTAATCAGATTACATGCTTATGTTTTAAATACTGTCTATTATATTTTTTTTCCATAACCACTGAAACTGGTCATACAATCAAAACTCTCTTTACAGTTATTAACAACCTCCTTCAGTCTCTCTCAGTTCCAGTTTGAGCACTGTGAAGCTTTGCTCAGCTATAGCGAAATATATTAGTAACTTCATATCATCTCCCCTTCACTAAAAACAGTGAAACACATCATAAAACCCAGATGAACTCCTAACAGCCTTTTCTCTTACTAAACTCTAATTTGATTTCCAGACCTAATGTGTCCTCCCGCCTGCTTGATCCGGTCCCCACTGCCCTCCTCAAGTCAACTCTGATCACATCTGTTGTCTCATTAGCACGTTACATGTTACTTCAGGTTATGTCTCTGGTGCTCTTAAACCATATCTGTCTAATCCATTCTTTGGACACCTGATTGTGACCCTGCCTTATCGGAAAACGATAAACCCATTTCAAATCTACCTTTCCTGGCTAAACTGGTGGAAAAAGTTGTAGCCATATAGTTAAAAAAACTTTCCTAAACAATAGTCTTTTTTTTTTTTTTTTTCCATTTTTAGTCTAGCTTTCAAATAGTACAGAGCATTGAAACAATACTTTTACATGCCTTAAATTATCTTTACCTTTTCTGCTGGGGCCATTAGCATTCTACTCCTTCTTGATCCCAGAGCTACGTTTGAAACTGTAAATGACAATGATATACTCATTTCCTGTCTTTCAGCTATTGGGGTAAACTTGTTACTTGTTTTTTATTGTTTTAAATTACCTAGATGGTTAAGTTAAGAGCGTAATGAGGAGTGATAGCATTAGTAAAGTTATATGGATTATCATTGCATGGTAATGTTATATGGATTACCATATGTCCATTAACATTAACTAGCCAGCTAGATATTTCCAGAAAACTGGAGGTAGCCCTCTCCGTATCTGCTGCTCTCTACCTGTATTTTTATTTTTTTTTTGGGGTTAAGTAATGTTAACTGCTTCTTACTAAGAATGGTCTACAAAAAATAATAATAAACCTCATTGTTATGACATATCCTGTACAAACCATGAGGATTTTTATTTTGTGCTATAATTGAACTGCACAATGAAAAGAAAATGTCACAGTTGTTTTTCCTCAGTTTGGAAATGGTAGCTTCAGTGTAGTTAGATACTTTTTCTTTGCAGCTTGTAATGTTGCTAGGAACTTTACCTAAAGAATAGCTTAGATACTTTAAATCATGAGTAGCTTATAGCTTGATAAGTTACAATTGCAGATTAGCTTCTACAATACTGTATGTTAATGATACCCAGATTTACAGTATGTAAACAAGGAAGCCAACACCTCTGTGGTACCATCTACCCAAATATAAAACTATGGGTGAGCACCAAGTTTCTAAAACATAACACTGAGATGTTAAAGTGAAGTTTAATTTATTGGCCCTAAATCCAAATGTCATTAAACCCTGCTTTGTAGTGTAAAACCTGGACATTACTTTGGACCCCTCTCTCCACTTTGGGCACTGACTAAAAATGTTCATAGTATTGCTCACTGCAACCACTTGCTGAACACACAAGATACTGAAACTTTGATCCATGTTTTTATTAAAAGCCATCTTGACTACTGCAGTTGCCTTCTCATTAGTGTCCCCTGGATAAAACCGTCCACTAGCTTCAGTAGAAAATTCACCTCTCCCAGCCTGCAAAATCAGTTCACATCACTCCTATACTCTCTCTCTCTCTCTCTCTCTCATATATATATATATATATATATATCCATCCATCTCTGTGCTCTGAGGACCACTGAGGTCCTAGTTGGCCACAACAGGAGGCAGGTCTTTTAGTGTCTTGGCACATAAACTTTAAACCTTTAAACCTTTTTACTTGTAGTACTGTTCATTTTAGGTATGATAAGCATTATCCCATCAACAGACCATTAAGAGTATTTGTTATAATTAGAATTTCATGAATGTAACCAGGTCTACAAATCACAGTAAGACCTGGAAAACATTTAACTACAGCACCTTTTTCCTTCTTCATTAATTTCTCATGTTCTGAAGAATTTTCTCATACATACAGTATACCTAGGGCTTTATTACCTTTTAGTCACTGATATTACTCAGGCTCCATGCAATCAGGTAGCACCTGCATTGCCTGTCTGGACATGAGCCTTCCACAGCAACTAATTATCATCTTCCACCTACCAGCCAAATGGTGGAAAATTAATAAATGGTCACGGAACACATCCTCAAAGACAATTAGCTGCTCTTTTCAAACTATATTGAACATCATATGTCTTCTGCCTCCTTGCATGGCAGTGCTTCGCGAGTGTTATGAGGTGAGCCTATTGTCTGCACCTGTGATGCCAACAAAGTAGCTAGGCACACGGGAAGCCAGGGCCACAAAAACACTACAAGGAAATCACTTAACATGCGAACAAAAAAGGCAACAGATGTAGTAAATTAGTGTGGCCATCTGGCAATTTGTAGATTGGTGAAAAATGTAACTGTGCTGTTTGTGTTGTCAGACAAACTTTTTTCCAGCAATATGGATAATTATGTTCATGGGTAACAAGGTAAGCTTTTTGTTCATCAAGATGAGATTAATTAAGAAAAGACTGCGTGGTCAGAGGAGTAAGATAAATTAGCAGGAGCAGCCTATTAAGAATATCAGTAAACTTCAATTCAAGTCCTAGTGCTTGAAAAATATCAAAACAGTGTTGTCTTTCAGGCAATTCCACTAAACCCAGCAGTTCCCCTTCACTGAAGGCTAATTGGCATTCATCATCTGGTGCGTTCATCTTTCGAGCTCTGAAATCAGACAGCTGCAGTGCTGAGTGAAATTGTGAAAATGAATGAAGGTTTATAATAGCTTTTCACAAGATATTGAAAGTTTGCTGCTTTTTCAATACTACAATTTAGTAAACAATTCAAATCTATGGTGTCAATGTATGTACAATTCAAATCTATGATGTACAGTGTGACACTGTATTATGCATATACTGTAAGCAAATAAAGTTATGACTCGGATGGGTGATACGTGCAAACATCCTGACCTTTTCAAAGAGGACACTCTTTTTGTGCTAATAATAATTTTATGAACTTTGTTCTGGTTAATGCTGGTGTGTTGCTATTTTGAATTGGCAACAATTTTTTCATGTTTGTGTGCTGCTGCTATTTTCATGGTCATAAATTAAGGTGCTATTTGGAGGGCGCAAAGGTTGGTGAGACATTCAAAATCTGCTGATGCAGTGGGATTTTCAAACCTATTTGGTCCAAAAATGTGTTTTACTGCCTCCCTCTCTTAGCATAGATGCAGGGATAAAACATTCTTTTTTTCCTGATCTCAATTGCAGCCATAAAAGTCACATTTCTTACAACTCTGTCTTGTGGCTGTTCACTGTTTGTCACCCCTCTCCATATCAAAACCTGCACACATGAATCCTGCTGTATTTTTTATGAATTTCATCGTGCTGTCTAACGTTTCTGACATGTCCACACACAAAATAATTGTAAACATCCAATGTCTTATAATTAAAATTACTTGTAAAGTGTTAGAATTTACGCTTTATTGTAGGCCAACTACAACTTTAAATTGGTAGTATGATATAGTATGTACAAGTAATAGTTGGTGCATACTTGGCAAAAGCTTTTTCTTTTTATAAAGAAAGTGTTTTCTTTATTCAACATTTATTTTTCAGCATCTTGCTTGAATGTCACATGATCCTGTTAATTGTAATGTTTCCAAAGTGGGAAGCATCATTTGAAAATGACAACAGCATCTAGTTTGTTTAGAGCATATATGAGCATCTCACCAATAATAAAACGTAGTCTCTGAGTATTTTCATATTTAATCACAAGATCACTGAAAGCATATTTCCAATACCTTGGTTAATTAGGTAGGATAATCCTGTTGTACTAATGCAGTGCTGCCTTCGTTATCCAACATTAAGTAAATTCTCCACTCACATGTAGCGATTGGTTAGAACATAGTAATGGGACCAGACGTTATCTATACATATATTTTGTACATAATTTATATGCAGTAATTTATGAGCCTTAAATTCTATTAAGAATTTGACATTTATCGTGTTTTCAAAACAAACTCTTAAATATGGCTCATAGTGTTTTAATTGCAGACCTAGACAGCACAATGTAGCATGAATCTTGCACTTTAAAGTATGCAGAAAACCATGACCATAGCCAAGGTTCCATCCACTTTTGCGCTTTTCTGTTATCGACAAAGTGAAAGTGCGTAAAAAAAGTTTGCGAAATTTGCTGCCTCCCTCCTGTTTCCATCCACCTGGCATTTTACCAATAAAACAGTGTGCGAGATGACATCATGCTTAAAAAAAAACAAATTGTCGCATGAATTTTGGTGAGTTTTGGTGTACTGCAAAAAAAATCTGCCCTTGAGCCATTCCATACATAATTTTGTGTATGCTCTTCTGATAGGGCTCCAAATAACTGCCCTTATGCGACGAAGCCCATGGGCCCATTGTAGGTTGCCACTGACCACTGGTTCCAACCTGAAAGAGGATTGCTATCGCCCTGTTCAAGATGGCAACCTGCGCTGAGCACAGAATAGTGGGGGAAACTTTTGAGATTAGTAAAACGACCATCCATTGATGTGTATTTAGCTGTTCACACAGCATAATTAATGCGGCATTATATCAGGCTGCCAAATGAAGTACAAGCCAATGAAATTGCATACTGTAATTCCTTGGCACATCTTGTGCCACAAGTTTATGGTGCACTGGATGGCATGCACATCACTATTCTTCCCCTGATGGATAGATAAATTCTGTCATGTGACACATTTTTTGCACGAATGCCATTTCTCTTGACAAAAACTGTTTCCAAACTATTTTTTCGCAACATTTGAAGTATCGACATAGAATTTATGCACTAAAGTTAAACAAAAAAGATTATGTTGACACTTGCAAAATTTTATCCATAATTTGCATTTCCGTCAGCTATATCAGTAAACGTTTCAATGTGCTAAAACTTTTTTTCGCAAAAAAAAGTTTCCTTGGATGGAAACATAGCTAGTGTCTTTCTATCTATATACCTCACTGGCATTCTGCACATTTTATTTAATGCTTTGTGCTCTCTGCACTATCCTGCTATCTGTAAAATTAAAAACACGCATGAAATTATTACACTGTTGGCATTCAAAATAAAAATGCAAACACTTGTACCCAAATCTCCATGTTTGTGACACTACCACTGAAATGTCAATATAAAATATAGTTATAGACAGGACAGAAAATTTGTTAGCTGAAAGTTGTTAAACCAGCTGGTTATTTCTACCACATTTCTACCACTTTTATGTCATTACAAAAACAGCATTGTGCTGCACTTCAGACACTTGGCTCTTAAATGGAAGGAATGGATTCTTTTATTCCTTTTTATATTGTATTTCATTATTACCATTTGTTTAAAGAAATGTATTTTATTTCTTCCATATTTTTATATTCTGTGACACATTTTAGCTGCACATTATTATTATTATTATTATTATTATTATTATTATTATTGCTGCTGTTGTTGTTGTTGATAATTAGTTATTATTATTTACAGCCGAGACTGCTAAATGGCATTAGAAAAGCAATATTGGCTTCAGAACATTGAAGTGCTCCCATGAAAAAGTAATGTCCATGACACATTTTTCAGTTTGACTAGCTGGACATACAGAAAACAGACATACAGATGGCCTTCAAGCTGTGTCCAGGCTAAAGACATATCCTCGTGTGGCCTTTGAAAGACATAGACAAGCACCAGTTATGTGCTCACTGCCTTGGCACTGGCCATGTACAGAATGCTTTGTCTGACTCAGACATACCCTGTGCTAACAAAGAATGTTTCTAAGCATATTAATGACTTAGCAACAAACATGTTTCAGGAGATGAGACCAGGAGCACAACAAGGCTCATATCCTTCAACAAAGTTCTCCTTATAGCCCTAGCCCCCCTCTTCTTCACTGCTACTTGGAGGGACAACTGAAGTGAAGACTGAGGTAATTGTGGGACAAGACAGTCAGTTTTGGAAATAGGTTAGTCTGGACATTAAACAAAGCAGTGAGTGGCCACTCTGCAGTAGACCTCCTTCTGAAATGTTTTGATGTTCTTTGGCAGTTAACTTAGTATTAGTAATATGTATTGGCTGTGGAGCTTGAACAATCTCATTACAGATAATTAGCAGGAACTGAACTGTCTCTTTTTGTTAAGGAGCTTATCCAGACCAGTGACTTACCGGTTAAGAGTGTCTAGTGACAGCTAGCTGTCTCTACAAGTTAGCTCTGTGACCACATCTCTTCTTAAACACTGGCAAAAAGTGAAAATGAGAGAAAGCTTGTTATATCTGCTTGGAACTTTGGGAGTTGCAGACATGGGTGTAACAAATAAATCTTTTCATTGAGAAGCAAAGAAAAAAAAATGCAAATATGTTGGAGTTGCCAGCTGTATTGTCATTGGCTTGTGGAGCTACCACTGTGTTCCCCAGAGCTATGTTCTGATTGCCTCATAGGTCTTTTGAAATAAAATGTAATAGATCAGGAGAGTTTACAGCATGATGTCAAAATGTTAATGTAAAAAAAAAAAAAGTTTGGTAGAACCTCACTCGGAGAACACAGCAGAATTGGGTAGGCTTTGAAGTTGAACTTGACTTATTAATGTTTGCCACAAACTAGATGTGGTGCAATGGTATGGCCATAACTCAAAGGAAACATAAACAAAATAGCAGCCTTCCAGTTGGCTCTGTTCTTCTGAAGATACACTTTGTCTTGTCTGTACTGGCAGCCTCACTCTTGCACACAGCTCACTGCCAGAGTGAGAGAGAAAAATAAGAGAAAGATCAACACATAAATCACATAAATTAGCATAGGCTGAGGTGTGCTATGCTTCTCTTCTAACTTCCCAGGTTGAACCGACACTAAACCTCACTTTCATGAGCAAGTTAGCCACTACCATCACCCCCCAGCCTATGGACCACTGTGAACCGTGGAGCCACTGAAATGGGGCCACTGAAGGGGAGTGTGGTCCAAACAGACTGTGAAAAAATGCTTTAAAAATTAGTAACAGTGAGTAGGGACCACCTTGATGGCTAGACACTCTTTTAAAATTGTGCTGTACTTCAATTCTCACAGTGCTGGGTGGTCCTCTAGCACCTAGGACAGAAAGGCCCCCAGCTCTCTGTCTGATGCAACAGTCTGCAAAAAAGAGGATTGAAGCAGGAGACCCCAAAGAGAGACGCTTCAGCACTGCTCTGACCATAGGACCGGATCTGGTGGTCCAAGAAAAACATGGTTGTTCCAGTCACTGTGTGACTTCTCTATTCTTCCCATCTCTAGTATATTTCCTAATTACTCCTGAATCACTTTTTTATGCCCAGACAAGTGATATGACTCGCTGCCCACAACCATGCCTGGGGAGTCTTAATGTGATGATCTATACATACTCTCTGGATCACCCACTGGTTTTGATGTTTTATGCCCAAATGTGTTTTGACTCTTGCATGCTGTACCATTTTTAATGGCCTTTTTTTTTTTTTTTTGCCATTTTTAATAAAATCCTCCTGAACATGCATACTTAAAAGTTTCCTGAGTCACATCATCAACTTCTCCTGAAAACCCAAAAGTGTGTAACACCTATATGGAATTTTTTTTTTTTTTTTTTTTTTTTTTAAATCAGGACACACTAGATTTCCCCTTACATTTTCTCTTTGGTTGAATTCCCATCTTAACCAGTACCCAGTGAATTCAGATACAAAGAAACATAAAGGGTAATGTTTTACGTGAAGATTTCCTTAACTGATATTGCTTACTGCATTAGATATTATCAAAACATGAACTTCAGAATTAATTAATTAATTAATTAATAATTAATATTGCCATGAAAAAAATCCTTAGATGTACAATTTAGTTTTTTATATGATTTACATGTTTCAATATTTTATAGTGAATATTGTAGATTTTACACTGTAAGTTCTGCAAGCTGGCCTGTGCCTTTTTTTTTTCATTCATTCATTGGCATGTTCATGTTTTCCATTTTGTGATGTATGATTAAAGTGCCTAAGGCTTAACATGCCACTTAACATATACTCTTGTCTTCATTAGATACTGAGCAAATGTGTTTTTTTTTTTTTTTTTTTGGTAATCCAAAATGCAGTGGATTCCATATGGAAACAAATGATTGAGAGATGCATAATGTAAAATATTCAATTCTTTCACTTACAGCCCACTATGCAGGTAACCAGTAGATCAAAATTAATATTGGAATACCTCTGAGGAATCACCGACTGCGATTGAGAAACCTTCTCAGCTGTCAGCTGCAGAAAGAAGATAAATATCCACTGTCTGACATGAAATGATCTTGATCCACTAAGGAAGACAGCAGGCAAATGCTGCACAGCATTAACTGACTATAAGGTTTGATTTTGGGTGTTCCCTTAAGGGGTTTTTAATTAAGTGTCAGTTATTGTGACTGTGCATAGAGTGCAAATTATGATGCCTCTACATTACAAAACCATTTTAGAGTCAGGCAGTGCATAGACCCATGCATCTCTGAATCTTTCTATGTTCTTGTACATAATCATGTACCAACCATGTGTTATTCAAATGATTCTTAGTCTAATATATATGCTTTACAGTTATGTTGGCTTGACAAAACCAAAATACAGCTCTTATTCTTTTTCTTCTTCTTGTTATTGTTATTGTTATCATGCTGGCAGCCTAATTATTAAGATGAAAGCCTATACCTTGACTTTTACACAACTCTTCGCAGCCTGTATTTTTCACAATACTGTTTGCACCAAACCCTGTCCAATTCTGGCTAATTAATCTTTACAACTAATTAAATTGTTTTAGATTCCACTGCATAGTTCCCTCTGAAACAAAAAGCCATCATTAATTTTTTTTACACATTTTAACAATGTCATTTTATCTGACTATTCCATCTATTACAGAATTCATTATACACAAATTTCTTTGAACATAAGGATGCCATGAAAGTGCTCCACTTACTGCTCTGCCATTGACTTTGATTATTCATCATTTGATTATAACAGGAGACTCTTTTGTGATTATTCATCATTTCATTGTAACAGGTTTTGCACGATCATAACAAGACAAGAGTCATATCGTTGAGTATCAAGAGTTATACGAGAGACATTCGTGGCCTAATGGTTAGAGAGTCGGACTTGTACTTTAAATGCAGAGCACAAATTCCGAGTATGGGTCACCATACTTGGCAACAAGTCACTTCACTTCATTATTAGTGATTATATAACAGTTATATGGTGGATTATAATAAAAGGCAGACAAAGACTGCATCACATATTGGCTTTGCTTCATAACATACATATAGTGAATTATCACCTGGGGAAAATGCAAGAAAAAACATACATTTTCAAAATTTGCCATTTCTCTGCTAGCACTCGCAGAAAACAAGACTGATTGAGTGCCGGGGATGAAGGGAATAAAATGTATTTATCCTACCAATAATGTGATTTGTCAAGAGAATGAAAAAAGAGTTTGGATTTCAACTGGGGTTTGATAGAAACTTCAAATACGGTGTGCTGGCACCACAGCAGCTCCCTTGAGACCATGCAAACTCCATTCTGACACATAATAAGCCACAGTGAAGTGTTTTATATTTATGTTGGCTTGACAGAGCCAACATGCAGCTCTTCATCTTCTTCTGTTTCTACTCATTGTTATTGTTATTAGTATCATGGTGGCATAACAGTGCCAACATACTGTTCATTTTCCTCTTCTTATTCTTATTCTACCTGAAAAGAAGAGAAAGTGAAATTTTCATGACGCAGCTTTTGACCACAAAACTTGGTACAGACATATATTCTATAAGAGTGTGTGCTTTTTGGACAGATCTAACTTGTAGTCTCCATATAGCAACTGTTCATAGTTGGATTTCTTTAGGAATCAGTAAGAATATCATAGGAATGCTCAACATTCTGAAATAGAATTTTAGTCAGTCGACAAACACACACACACACACACACACACACACACACACACACAGAGAAGGTCCATGAAGTAGGTCCCCCTATATCTTGCCCGCTTCTCTTCCTTACTTTCTCTTCTTTCTTATCACCAATACCCCCGCCTAATTAGCCTCACTTCTACAAATACATCCAAATAATTAATTGCATGCATGCCCACGAAACCGCCCCTAACTGTTAACTGCTAACTGACCCTACGTCCACAAATTCTGCCCAAAGCTAATTTCTCACAAAACCAAAAATACCCCCACAGCTATTCATCCCGGAGCCGCAAATCCAACCCCCCCCCCCCCCCCCCCCCCCCCCCCCCCCCCCCCCCCCCCCCCCCCCCCCCCCCCCCCCCCCCCCCCCCCCCCCACACACACACAGCCATTTCCCTCTGCACATACAAAAATCACCCACAGCTAATTGCCCCATACCGATAATTATCTCCTACAGTTACTAACAGAAAAAATTAGCTTGTCATGTTATCAAGAAACACATTTCATGAAAATGCAACATGTTTTATCTTTTATGTTCTTTCAGAAGATTCATGAATTTAACTCAGTCACATATCTATGATAGCACCAGGAGAAACACTAAAGAATTTACATATATGGCTTATGTCAAAACATTTGAAATAACTGTAGATGTGTATAAGGAGAGAAGACCCAGATGCCTTGTTAGTGGAAGCTCTGTACTAGCTGACCAAACTGCTTCTTACAGCATCCTGTGTATTTCTGAGTGTTCCCTTGTTATTTGTCCAACCTGCTACAAACACCTACAACCCCCATAAGTCAAGAAGAGTTCCATTAACATTATGCTATAACACAGCATATGCATATATTATTGTGCTAAAGTATCTATAGAGTCTATAAACAGTCCTAAAAAAATGGGAGCACACGGATAGCAGTTTATACCACAGAGTCCGCATATCTTGAATTAGGCTTAGGGATTCTGCTAGAACAGTTGGCCAGGGGCCCCTTTTCACTGCTAAGCAACCTTTCAGTCTTGTGTTCCTGCGGTGTTGGTGAGCATGGCTGAGGAGCTCTAACTGGACTAAGCACATTTTCTTTAGGTTCAGATGCTGAGGGCTCCGACTGATGACATGAAGATGCAGTCTGTTTCATATGTGGAACCTTGTGCCAGGACTCTGTAGCTGTTTGGCTGTGGAGCTTCTCCCAGCACCATGGCCAACCTGTCATGGCCACATGGACTTTGCATTCTCATTGTTTGTCCTTTGCAGAGTGGTGGCAGTGTTTTTGCAGACTTGTCATAATGTCGCTTTTTTTTTTTTTTTGCCTGCCTGGCCTTACTTCACTTACTGAAGCAGAATATGCTTGATCCTTCCACTTTAGGTGGGAGCATACTCTTGATCACAGGAATCATACTCCTTGTACAGCTGGAAAGGAGATGCTGTGCTGGCAATGGTAGGCCCTCTCATGGCAAGTTTCACTTTAATAGGAACACCTGTACAGCTGCATATTTATGCAGTTATCCAATCAGCCAATCATATTGCAGCAGCACAATGCATAAAATCATGCAGATGCAGGTCAAGAGCTTCAGTTTATGTTCACACCAAACATCAGAATGAAGAAAAAGTGTGATGTTGGTAGCAGATGGGCTGGTTTGAGTATTTTAGAAACTGCTGATCTCCTTGGAATTTCATACCCAACAGTCTCTAGATAAGCACTAGATTACAACTGTGGTGCGCAGAAAAGCATCTCAGAATCCACATCAAACTTTGAGGTGGTTGTGGTACAACAGCAGGAGACTACATCAGGTTCCACTCCTGTCAGCCAAGAACAGGAATCTGAGGCAATCATGGGCACAGACTCACCCAAGCTGTACAGTTGAAGATTGGAAAAAAAAAAATCACCTAGTCTTTTTCCAGTCTTCAACTGTCCAATTTGTTGTAGCCTATTCACCTCAAGGTTGGATGTGTTTTGTGTTCATAGTGACATACAATCGTTGGCATCTGTGAGCTCATGTAAGGTTAACTGTTTTAGAGAAGTCAATTGCATTTTACTCCAGTATGTATTTTTACCTTGATGTGATGGCCACTATGAAAGTAGTCAGATTTGTGAAGATTTCCTCTCATTCTGAAGCAATGTCAACAATTTTACAGTAGAGAAAATCAGTGGAATGTGGAGATTCTACTGTTTCTATCTCATTAATTCTGTGGGTGTAGCCCCTTCTGCGAGAAGTCTGCGAGAGTTGGTGCTGACCTGGTCTAGCAAGGCTGTGTCGTTGACCTGCAGCATCTAGAGAAACGATTTCTTTTGCCAAAGGCATTGCATCGCTTGTTAAAAGCAGGACATTTATGTGGTGAGAGAGAATACCTCTGTTTTGCTACACAGTGCTTTGTTGTTTTTTTTCTGAGTGCTTGTGCAACTTGCTGAGGCTAACAGCTGATTCAAAGTGAGATTTTGCAGTTAGAACAAAAGAGCATGGAAGGCTTCATCCTATACTCCAGATACCAGTCGATTTCTGATGAGGTCATTAGTTAGAACTCTGAAATTGCAGTGAACCAGCAAATATGACTGAATAGATTAACCTGGTTTCTGTTTAGCCATGTAAAAATGTGTCTCTCCATGATGACTTTTTTGGCTGGCAATCATACAGTTGGGTCCAAAAGTCTGAGACCACATTGAAAATTTGGGATATTTAAAATTTAAAATTGGAAATAAACAGAAGGTTGAAGAATTTTTAAATATTTAAAACAAAGACAGAAAATGTTTAATATGTTGAATATTTAATATTGAAGATTCTTCACTATTCCTAGGTCCCTATTTAAATGTAAGCAAATATTTTATATTGACCATGTTAACTGCACAAAAGGTCAAATTTTCCTTGTGTTTAATATCTTCTACTGAAGCGTGTGATCAGACAACACTCGGATGGATTTGATCTAAAATGGGTCATAGGTTTTGCCTAAATGTGGAGTCCATGCCAGCGCAAGAGCACAAAGCAAAAAGGGGACTTACCAAATACTAAGAAACACTGAAATTAATTTAATATTTCAAAGATTCTACTTTCAATCAAGTTGTTGTCAATAATATAATTGTTAATGAAAAATTTGTATTACATTAGAAAAGAATGCAAAATAGAAGCATTTCACTAGTGCTTTCTGACCTTTGATCCCCAGATTTCTTTATTAAGACGTTGAGGTCCTCTTTGTCTTCATCCTCAGCAAAAGTGAAAGTGTTGAATATGTTTAGGGCATCAGAGTCTGTGAGGTTCAGTAGATTGTAGGCTTGAACTTTTTTGAGCTGGCGGATAAGCCTGCATTGCAATACATGATCCATTCACGCTTAAATCTTCACCAGTTGTCAGAAACGTTTTTGTTGAAAACAATTGGCTCAATATGCCACAGTCTGAATGCCATGATCCCCAAGCTGCTGACACATGTGTGTGAGGAGAGAAGATGCAGATGACTTGTTAGTGGAAGACACTACTACATTTCTTTACCAGCTGACCAACTTGCTTCTTACAGAGTGTTGTGTGTGTGTTTCCTTGTTATTTGTTCAACCTGCTACAAACACCCGCAACCTCGTAAGTCAAACACAGCATTCTACAATGACAAAGGTTTATATGAAGCTTTGTATTCACATGAATTATTGTGGGTCAGTTCTATGAGACTGTTGTCTACCTGTCATCTACTTCTTATATGAGCATTGTACTGAATGCTTTTCAACTGAAGTGCTGGTGGTCCATTTGAATTAAAAACTATTATTTGGTATCATTCAAGTAAAACTTAATTTATCAGACCCATTTGCCAGCCAACAATTTAAATGTCCTCAAGCTAAGGTGCTAATCAATTTAGCATTCAAATTAACATCAATCTCAGTCAAACCATAATGACAATTGAAGGTTGTTCTCTCTGTAAAGAATAAGTCACAAAAAAATCTCTATTTTTACCTTATGATTTGATATACGCCTTTCATAAATTCTATAGCATTGCTTTATAAAAGATTTGCACAATGCTTATGAAAGGCCCTATGTACACAGCATTCAATTAGTGTAAACAAATTTTTCTTTCCACTTTTAAATCAATGGTACACAAAAAGAATAATGACCAATTTCTATAGCAAATTCAGATGTCTACAGTATTATGCACCAATACACAATACATTCACTTGTGACAAATGCATGTTCTACTGATTGGTCTAGCATGCAAAACAAGAAATTCGTATTAATATCAGTGCATGTGTGGGTGTGTGTAATTGCTTCATTTTGCTAACAATATACAAAGATTTGAAAAATGCATGTATAGGCTGTATGTTTATAGTTGCAGTTACACTTGGAAGAGTTAATACCAGAATTGTGCACATTGGTATCTAAATGTCAGAAGTGCAACTCAGACTGTTATATATATATAAACATGACATTATCAATAATGAGATATTTTCTGAGTTACTTCACTTCACTATTGGTACTAAACAGTCTGTGTTTAAAAACTCTAAACTTTCTTCTTACTAGAGATCTTTTATTTCAATTTGCAAAAGATTCAAGATTTTCTTGACTTTCTTGTCAACGTAAGTAAAACCCTATTTGTGAGTTTTACTAATTAATGTGATTATCACCACTAGGACCATTTATGACAATCAACCTCACTGATTCTTTCTTCATTACATTTTTAATCATCTCTTTTTATGCTTTTATGCTACATTGTTTTTCAATTGACATGCTTTCCCCATTTAACCTGATCTGCTTTGTCAGTCTGCATTCTTTATCACAGAATTTTCTCCAGGCTTAAAGGTAAGTGCTCTTTTCAAGGCATAGGTCAAACAAAATTAAACGACATATAGCAAAATCTGGCAATCGCATGCAGGTCATTTTGATTATTTTAAATGGTCTGCCAGAAAATCAACTTAAGAACATGCACATCACTACATGTTCTTAATAATTAACACTGAATACAGGTACTTTCCATTCATGTCAGTGGACATTTGGAACTACAGTATAACTGTAAACTCTGAATATGGTTCATGAGAAATTAAGAAATTAGAACATCTGGGAGCACACAATTTCCTGAAATGGGGGTGAAATCACTGATAATAAAAGGAACAATTATATTTTTCAAATGAGGCTGATATTCTTGAAAGTCAAAGACTTCAGTAGCTAGTCTCGAGTAAGGATTTTTGTAAAGCCGCTGCCCAGGCTCCATTTTTCCAGCCTTCTCCTCCAGCCTTCTGTTCCAGTTCCAGCCTTCTGAACTGGATAATGAGTCAAGAACAAACATTACCAAGGAAAAAGTGAGCAAAACACAAAGAGGAGTGGGAGCCAAAAAAAGTCAGATAAACAATGTGCCTGAAGCAAAGGAGAGAGAAACGCAAAAAAACAAGTTGAACATCTGGGTATCTAGGCAATAGTATGCTTAATTTTATCCTTTAAAAAAAGGAATAGGTGCTAGTCATCTGTAACTGCTTCCAATTCTATGTAGGTTCTATTGATAATATCTCAGTAGTTCCTTACTATTTATGCTATTCCTTAGGCCTGGTTTATTTTTGCTGTAATGCAATGGCACTTCCTGTATATGTTTACTGCTACGAATATCCGTATCTGTATTTGGATTGAAAATCGAAGTGTTTTGTATTTTTGCTGTGTTTTTAATTACAAATTAACCTTAATACTGGAATGCGAATTCTGGCTCTGATAATTCCTTAACCTTAGCTCAAGTTCATAAGTAAAAATGAAGTGACGTGTGGAAGTTTTTTTGCTGCGGCACCCGGGGAGCAGTTGGGGGTTCGGTGCCTTGCTCAAGGATCTCACCTCAGTTGTGGTATTGAGGGTGGAAGAGAGCACTGGTCATTCACTCCCCCCACCTACAATCCCTGCTGGACCTGAGACCCGAACCCACAACCTTCAGGTTCACTTTCAAGTTACAAGTCCAACTCTCTAACCATTAGGCCACAACTGCCCCAAACTGGTCTCAAGTAGAGAGGTGCACCTGAAAAAAAGTAGATGTGCCTCCAAGTCATACACTTTATTACCAAAAAACACCTGACCATCACACCCATATGTGATGTTGAACATCTCATTTAATCCCCCTTTGCTGTTATAATAACCTCCACTCTTCTGGGAAGGCTTTCCACTAGATTGTGGTGTGTGGCTGTGGGGAATTGTGTTCATTCAGCCACAAGAGCATTAGTGAGATCAGGCACTGATGTTGGGTGAGGAGGCCTGGGGTGCAGTCGGTGTTCCAGTTCATCTCAGTGGTGTTCAGTGGGGTTGAGGTCAGGGCTCTGTGTAGGACACTCGAGTTCTTCCATTCCAACCTTGGCAAGCCATGTTTTCATGGACCTTGCTTTGTGCACAAGGAACAGGTTTGAGAAGAGAACATATAAAGTGAAGGGAAATTGTACCAAAGACATTCTAGACAATTGTGTACTTCCAAATTTATTTGTTTTTTTTGTTTGCCAGGTTTCTACAAACCTTTGGCCATACAGTATATTTGTATTTGTATCCATTTGTATCCATTTCTATTCGTAACCTTATCTGTTCAATCTGAATAATGTATTTGTATTCGTTTATAGCCCTAGCATACATATCTACTGTTCTTATCAGTTTTACAGTATTAGTACAAACCAATTTTTTTTATTACGTTAAAGTTTTAAAATCTCAAAAACTTCTAATGTAGCATTCAAACCTACATAAAAGTGTTTCAGGCACGAATAGTCTGAATGTCAACATTTTTATTTGAATTGCATGCTCATGCCAATCACATGATGATGACAGAAATTTGCTTGTCTGTGTGTTTAACATCTCTATGCTGCTGCTGCACAATGACAAATATGTATACCTAAATATCTGGCATGAAATCCCTAAACATTTTACATTAGTCAACATGGACGCCTGCTGGACACAGATGTTTCATTTCTGATGTGCAGCTTTGCTGCTGCTTCCGCTACCGGGCCTAATGGGTGTGACAGCATCCTCTTCTCCACAATTGACTGCAGGTTGCCGTGGAGAGGATGTGATGTACTTGCCATAATTGTTCCTCGGGTCTCTAAACTTCCTACCAAATACTGGAGCCCTTGAACAGTTTTGTGATCAACCTGCAGACTCTGTGCCCTGTGGGACTTGCATCTGGTGCTAAAAGGGGTGAAGTAAACACTGGTTTCAGCAGAGATAAGTGAAAGACTGAACAACCTCAGGGGGTTCACTATAAGACTAGGAAACAATTGTATCAGACCATGCTCTGTAGCACACTTTTGGCCATCTCTTTAGGGAAGCTCAGACAGAGGTACAAAGTAAGGGTTCTTAGAAAGACAATCTACCTCCTGCAGAGTCACTTTGTTATTTGTACAATTTGGCAGTCTGATGACAAAGCCAATACACATGAGTAATAATGAGTGATTGTACAGAGATTATACAAGGATGTACATCTGGTGCCAAACCACTGGTGCTATTCAAATTTCACTGACGTTCACTTTAAATTCAAATTCTTTAAACATTTTAGTAAAACACATTGCTCAGCCTTCCCACAAAGTACAATTTTCACAACAAAAGTTCATGTTATTTTTGTTTTGGAATACTAAGACTAGAAAAAACTTCTTCACTTCTTCAAAGAATTGAAGAAATAAGTATTGTTCCCATATTTTCAAGAGTTATAAATACTATAAATATATGCAGAAATACATATATGAAAGGTCATACAATAATGTATTGTATGAAATGGCTACACCTGCAGTCAGTGTGTTTCCAAAAAGGACTACTTGTTGTGGATGTACATATGAATAAAAACAATAATGTAAGTTGGTAAGTACTGTACGACGAAGAAGGTCAGAACAAAAAGAGAAAACAGTGTGAAGATTCTTACTGATGTTCTTGATATAAGTACAGATAGAGGAAATGGAAGAGTAGAAAGAAGGCTTTTTCCCAAGGAGACAGACCACCTCAAAATAACTTTGTTAGACTAGTTGATCATCAGCCCTGATTTTTGTAAATCAGTAATGTCAAGCCCATGTCTCTAACTCCTGAAGAAATTCCTATCATCCCCAACCTGCTACATAGTCACATGATCATTTGTGAAGCATTTATCGCTATTCACAATCACCCGATTACTAATGGAACTTACTTTGCAATTCCCTTCACTCCTATAAATAACCCGGACGTCTTTGTGTCATTGCAAAGTCTCACGTCACCATTGTTCCTCTGATGTTTCCAAGCCTTTATTCTGTTGTGCCTTGCTGTAACCTACTTATTCTTTGTCCTTTTAGCCTTGCCTAGTTTATACCCGTTTGCCAATTGCCTGATCATTTGCATGCCTTTTGTTCTATGTTTTGCCTAAAATACTGTGTATTCTTTTTTTGTTTATCTGCTTGATTGGGTTTAAGTAATACCAGAAAATCTGCACCTGTGTCTATCCTTCCACCTTCATGCCAAGTATCAAAACTCTCACCCAGTCAGGCCACACAGAAAAGCTTTTCCTGTATCACTGATGCAGAAAAATATGTGAAATTATAATTTTTTTGTAGAAAATATAATTCAAAGAGGGGAAATACAGATCTAGGTGTTTTAGAACATATATGGTATCTGTGAAAATCCACACATGAATTAATTGTATGAAATGACTACACCTGCCTATGCTTCCTTATAGGAATACTACACATACACGACAGGAATGAAAACAGCCAGTTGGTAACTGCTGTACAATGCTGAAGTTTTGAAGAAACAACCTTGATCAAGTAGTCTACCTTCTGTGGAATTGAATAATTTCACTTAAATATTCTTTTTAATGAGGAACACATGCTGTTTATCAGTACAGCAGTTTTGATGACAAGACTGACACGAGTCTTGGCAACTCTTTGTTTTATCCCCTGAGTGTAACAAATTGAGCTTCGTGGAGAGAGTATAATAGAAGAAAAAAATGAAAAATTTTTTTTACTATTGCTATTTATAATATATTTGTGATAGATGTGTTTATAAACTGTTCTCATTAACTACAATAACTAGTTATAAGGACAAGTATTATTTTTTTGTGAATGTGATGAAGAATGTGACGTGTAAATGTCAATAGCATTTATACTCTCAGATTATGTAGATCATGGAAATTGATGCATTTTTGTACTACTGGGTGAGTTAAAGACTCCATGTGCTTACATTCTCCTTAACACTGTCAAGAAATCAATTAGTAAATCGATGATCCAACCCAGGCAATGATCTTCCAACATCTCTGTATGGTTTCTGTTGCAGAGATGTTGCATCATTACGTGTTCATCACTGAGAATACAATGTGCATATATAACTGTGCTGTGGATGAGGCCAAACTGACAATTATAATGAAAACATGAGGAGCTGTCAGACTAACCAATTTCCATCGCCTCTGAGACTTGATCTAAAGCCCCACATTTTGGAGCCGAGCCATTTTGGTGAATTTTCCCAGAAAGCACCTGGGCTAAGTAGCACAAGAAATACCAATTCTGAAGCTATGCTAAGAAATGTTATGAAACAGAAATCTAACCCATGTCGAACACTCACCACAAGCACTCAGACTATTGATAGGCATACTGAAGAGGGACTGGTATTCATAATTATTCATTTGAAACTTATTTGAATCAGTTGGAAAATTCATATTATATGAATTAAATAATTTGTCAAATTGTGTATCCCTTACTTAGATATTACTTAATAGTTTACACTAAGAATTCATTGCTATCTTTTTAAAAGCAACAATGAACATAAGAAGTGACATTACATAAATATTTCTACCTCAATTCCTGCTCTCACACAAATATCACAGGGCCACAGGATCTCCACTCCCTGTACTATAATGTGCAATATAATGTATAATAATAATACAATGTAGTATTATGATGGTAAATTTCATACTTTCATTTGCAAATATGGCTATCACAAACACTGACTGTCTAAACATAGTCTATTAGACAAGAATCTTGTATTTAACTTGTTTATTAGTGTTACTGGTTCTTTCTTTTAATTCAGTTAGGTTGTAGGAAATGCAACTGTAATGAATATAGGTGTATAAAGTGCTGTATACTTATAATTAAAATGGATAAAGGGTATATCAACATACTGCAACATTTTGTATATATTGTATGTGGGGAACAGGTAAATGTAAACATTATTTACAAAACTTACAAAACTCTCTCCTCACTGGCATCTAACATGTATAGCGGTCTGCGAAAAACCAGTTGGATGGCGTTGTGCCTGAATTCTGGAACACAGCCAAAAAAGACAAGAAAATTGGGTTTTGACCAAAATCGATATTAATATACTTTGACATCTATGCTTTCAGGATCCAAATGCACCAATAAATGCAGTCACCTAGTTTCACTGGTAGTTTTACTATGTATAGTTAAAAAAAAAAAAAGTCAAAATTTGACAACATGAAGGGTTTTCCCAGGCCACCACATATTCAACAAAAAATTTAAGTTCAGTTCAGGAATGCTTTCATTCATATTTAAAAAGTTTTTAGTTGGAGAAATGTGAATGTTATACATATAAATAATTAATCTGGTGTAAGTGTGGTGTAATATTATGTAATTATAGACAAAAGTTAGGAAAAGAACCACCAATGACATCTGCCAGCAAATTTCATCTTGACATATCATGATTTCTTACTCAGTTCTTCCCTTCATCCAGTGCTATGAAAGGATTCAATTGACTTTATATGAATTAATTCATAAGAAAAGTTACACTCATGTCTTGTCCAATTCAAAAATTTCACAGCTGGCCGAATGTGAAACTGTGATTGCAGAGTAAAACTGATAAAAATGTTAAAAAATGCACTGACATGACTAAACAGACCACCTGTACAAACACACCGCACAGATGATAAATGATGTGGCCACAGAGGAAGAGTATAAGGATACGGCAAGGTGTAGAATATTGTATGCACCAACACAAGTTGCTAATTGACCGTACGTGGTCAATTAACTTCTTGTCAGTCAATTGTCCAAATACCTTTGAGCCCCTGAAAATGGAGGTACTTTGCTTAAAATGGCTGTAATTCCTAAATGGTAAATGCCATATTTTTGTGGATCCTCTTTCAAATCTGTATATAATAAATAATGACATAAATAATGATTGTGTTTATTTAGGGTTTTAAAAAAGTGTCCTTATTTGACCACTTGGCAAGAGATATACATATATACACATGCTATATATATATATATATATATATATATATATATATATATATATATATATATATATATATATATATATATATATATATATATAATTAGTCAGGTCCGGAAGTATTTGGACAATGACAGAGTTTTTGTGATTTTGCCTTTATACACCACCACAATGTGTTTGAAATAAAACAATCAAGATGTGATCAAAGTGTAGACTTTCAGATTTCTTTTAAGGGGTTACACAAAAATATGGCATTTACCATTTAGGAATTACAGCCATTTTAAGCAAAATACTTCCATTTTCAGGGGCTCAAAGGTAATAGGACAATTGACCAGGTGCGGTCCATTCCCTCATTACTTCAAGACAAATGAAGCAGATAAAAGGTCTGGAGTTGATATCAGGTATTGAGTTGGCATTTGGCAGCTCTTCGACTGGAGCTACCAATATGAAGTCCAAGGAGATCTCAATGCAAGAGAAGGAGGCCATCATTAGGCTGAAAAAACAATATAAATCTATAAGAGATATAGCAAAATCCTTAGGTGTGGCCAAATCAAAGTGGATGATCGCAGAATCCTTTCCTTGGTGAAAAAAATCCCCTTCACAACATCAACAGAAGTCAAAAATACTCTGGAGAAGGTAAGTGTATCATTGTCAAAATCTACAATCAAGAGACACCTTCATGAATGTAAATACAGATGGTTTACAACAAGGTGCAAACCACTGGTAACATTCAAGAACAGGAAAGCCAGATTAGATTTTGCCAGAAAACATCTAAAAAAGCCTCCCATGTTCTGGAATAAAATTCGTTGGACTTATGAAACCAAGATTAACTTGTACCAGAATGATGGGAAGAGAAAAGTAAGAAAGGAACTGCTCATGATCCAAAGTATACCACATCATGTGTCAAACATGGTGAAGGAAGTGTTATGGCATGAGCATGTATGGCTGCCAATGGAACGGGCTCACTGGTGTTTATTGATGATGTGACTGCTGACAGAACTCAAGACTCAAGGCAAAGAAATGGAATATTCTTCAATGGCCAAGTCAGTCGCCTGATCTCAACCCAATAGAGCTGCTTTTCACTTACTGAAGACAAGACTGAAGGCAGAAAGACTAAGCAAGCAGCAACTGAAGGTGGCTGCAGTGAAGGCCTGGCAAAGCATCTCCAGGGAGGAAACTCAGAATTTGAGTTTTGAGAACATGGGCTCCAGACTTCAGTCATTGACTGCAAAGGATTTTCATCCAAGTATTAAAATTATGGTTATATTTACAATTATGTCACTTTGTCTAAATACCTTTGAGCCCCTGAAAATGGAGGTACTTTGTTAAAAATGGCTGTAATTCCTAAATGGTAAATGCCATATTTTTGTGTAACCGCTTAAAATAAAGCTGAAAGTCTACTCTTCGACTCTTCAAGTCCATTGTGGTGGTGTATAAAGGCAAAATCACAAAAATAAATATATATATATATATATATTAGGTCCGGAAGTATTTGGATAATGACAGAGTTTGTGTGATTTGGCTTTATACAGCAGAGATAAACAATAACATTAAAAACCACCTGCCTAATATTGTGTAGGTCCCCCTTGTGCTGCCAAAACAGCTCTGACCTGTCGAGGCATGGACTCCACAAGACCTCTGAAAATATGCTGAGGTATCTGGCACCAAGACGTTAGCAGCAGATCCTTTAAGTCCCATAAGTTGCGAGATGGGGCCTCCATGGATTGGACTTGTTTGTCCAGCACGTCCCACAGATGCTCAGTCGGACTGAGATCAGATGGAGGAATTGAACTCTTTGCCATGTTCCTCAGGCCATTTCTGAACAATTTTTGCAGTGTGGCAAGGCACATTATCCTGCTGAAAGAGGTCACTGCCATTAGAGAATACCATTGCCATGAAGGGGTATACTTGGTTTGCATATAAAATGGGGGAGGCTTCCTAGCTGAGAATTACTTTTAAATAAAGCATTGTGAATTTATTAACATTTAGTAACGCTGGTTTAATTTCAGGTTCCCTAACTTGTTGCTAAATTTACAAACTCTCTATACTATTAAGCCCTGATGCATTCTATAAATTTACTCACTGTATAATAGAACGTAATACTGTACCCAGATAGAATGCACACTTGGGCCACATGTGGCTGTAATCTGGTTCATTTGGTGCAAGATATAGCATGGCTCATATGCCATACCTTCAAAAAAGCTATGGAATTTTTTAGCAGGAATTTCCCTTGCTGGATGTGGCCCAGATGAGTACACATGGGTGTGTGCCATACATAATGTGGATATGGTATGCTATAGAAATTGTTCACATGTGGCTAATGTTTGGCTGACTCTTGGAAAGCCACATCATGCCTGAAGCTATGTGTAAAAATTATGCATACCTAAAAGAGAAAAGACCCTAAAGGGAAAAAATGGTATGTCATTGGTTAATGGGTTTGTGTCTGGATTGTTTTTTTTTCTGATACTTAAAAATGACAAGGAAGAAGGCTATTTATGTGCCTCTGCACCTTGAGGAGGCAAGTACAGATTAATTTTTACACAACCTGAAAAGACAAAAAGTAGAGAAACTGAGGAAAGAAAGTTAAATTGGTTATTAAGGGAGAGTGGGGCATGTTATCACATATTAAAGATTTTCTTACATTTCTTGGGTGTGATACATTACAATGGAGTAAATCTCATACCAAATGAAAGCATAGCACATGGTGTGTTTGGTCACATATGGTATGTTTATAATATTTTCATATCTTATTTCAGTACAGAGTTATAGACAGTTAAGTAGAGAGTTTCCACTGTATCTTTCAACAAATAAGATCACTCTTTGTAAAGTCAAATTGTAACTATTGAAGAAGATGTTGAGAGTGACCTGCCAGTGTCCTTAGTTGGGAAAATGTGTGTTTCTATTTGATTGTGATCTTGTCTTCTTTTAACAGTAGAGTTTTAAAAAAATTTACCAAGTAATTTCTGTATGTTTAGTTGAATATTTTGTGTCCCAGTCCTTTCCTTCTTATCTTGACACAGACATAGATTCTGATAGGACTGTGTTATTAAATACATAATCACTGTATTCAATGCATTACTTGTGTGTACATAATTAATTCATTTATCTTCAGTAACCACTTTTTCTTGATTAGGGTCATGGTGGATCTTGAGGCTATTCTGGGAACACAGGGCGTGAGGTGGGTAGTATGAGGAGTACATAATGCAGTCTTTTATTTTGTAAATGTGTGGTCAAATTCACTTCCATATATGGGGCAGAGGACACGTATTTGTGTGGACCACATCTAGGCCAAAGGAAATTTGTTGATGAGGTAACTTTAACTTACATTACAAAACTGTAGTATGTGTTGCATCATCGAAATGTGATGTTTGTACAATTACACTAAATTACAGTATTAGAGTTATTCTGATAATTATATTATAACTAATCTGTTAGGCTAACAATGCAACTGAATGCAACTGTCTGGTAGATCATCTTAGCTAGTATTACCATTATTTTCCCCATGGACTGATAGATTGCCACTCGATATACTTGTTAACTGTACTAAAATAGATATTGAAAAGTTATGATTAAATAAAGGAAATAAGGGAAATGTACTCACTGAGGTGCAAAACTCATTGTTCCTAATGAGCGATAATTATCAAGTTTATTAACACGACTCCTAGCTATGTATCTAGCTATTGTTTTTTGCACCAGTTTCTAGTAGATGTCCCTTTTAATGAAAACTGTTCTGATTAAATATTTAAGGACTGCCAGCTCATGTTCAGTGGCAGTAATATAGTGATTTAGTAGCTAGCTGAAGTTAGCGGTTCAGTCTGCTAGTTTATGATTATCAATTTCTAATGTTTGTGGAGGCATGTAGACTAAACCAGTGGCTTTTCACTGTGGAGTGTGGGGTCCATGAAGTTTAGCAAGGGGGTCTGTAATTTTTATTATAGTTGCAGTGGTGGTAGGCATATTGTTATGTTGTACATTTAAATAAAGTTCCTGACACAAATTTGTACTGGAGATCATGTGGAACAGCAGTGCAGAGAAAGCATGAGAAAAGAAATTAAAATCTTTGCAGCAAAAAAAAAAAAACATTACTTATTCTTTTATTTCTATATTTTATATTAATTAGATTGGTTCAGTAGTGTTGTATTATACAATATTATGAGATAAATAATTTGGACGCATGAATGAGGCCACTTGAAAGCAAATTCTCAGATTAATTTTTGTTCTTGGTGCCTCTGTGGGTAAGTAGCATTTGTAGAGATAAGAGGGCAGCAATAAGGTCTATGAGGTGATCACAGAATGGCTTGAGTTTCAGCAATAAGATGCAAAAACATTACCTTTTACAGCACATTGAAAAATGTCCTATGAGTCTAATTACTGTGCCTTTGTATTTTATTTTAAATGAACGAAATGTACATTTGTGAGCATGGTACATGTCTTCCTCTCTCTGCCTCTCTCTCTCTCTCTCTCTCTATACTCTCTGCTTTTTCTCCTGCTTTCAGTAGTTTTTTCAATAGCCTGAGAATGTAATGCAAGCTTCATCAGATAAGCTAAAAGCTTATGGCGTGTTCTTTAGGATTTACAGCTTCAAATCTTTATTTTATTTTATTTTTTATTTACCGAGTTTAATATTAATTTTTCTGTTAGTTTTGTGATGTATTGGCTAAAACCTGAGGAAAATGTAATGTGTAATAAATATACTGTACATAACGCTGCTAAAATAACCTCACTGGAATGTCATTGGAATGTCATTTCAATGTCTAGTTAAGTAACCATCTATTTGTGAATTTATACCTCTACAGCATCTACTGATATGTAAATGTGAGAGTTTTTTTTTTTTTTAAATAAGCACTCAAACCACATGCAGATATTAAAAGTGATAGTGCTTCTGTATCATTAATTCACCTGGCCTTTGTAAGTTTGTAGGCACTGATATCTTTAATTAGACAATTTTTTCAAAATGTTTTGCTTTTGCCTTCTTAAAATGTTTGGAGCTCTTCTTCAGTATATCATGTAGTGTTTGTTCCAACAAAACCAACATACACTGTTTGCATCCAATATTTTAAAAGCGCAGACACTGTATATGAATAAGGATTTCAAGTTCAAGTTCACACACCTCGGCATGTGTATGGGTCTGTGTGTGTGTGTGTGTGTGTGTGTGTGTGTGTGTGTGTGTGTGTGGGCATGTCTCGCAAGATCCGCCAGCTATCTTTCTCTCTCTCTCTTTTTCTCTCTCTTTCTCTCTTACAGGGGTCACTGAAAGCACAAAGAGACACAAATAAGTAGATTGGTTGTAACAAGACACAGGTGAGAATAATCACGCATTACCTGCCGGTTTGACCAACCTCTTCTCATCTGCAGCTGATGCTCAACCATGCCTGCACAGCCACATATCCCACTACCCAACTCAGGCCAACCCCACAAAACAGTTCCCAGCCCTCTGTCTTACGTGTCAATCTGCAGAACAAAAAGGAGAGAAAAGTCAGGAGAATGCAACAATGGGCCCCCACACAAAACTGTTTTTACCTGTCAGAAAGCCTGCTTGCATGGACTGGACTGGATCTCGCACTCCCTTTTTAGTGAGGTCAGTCAGCAGGCTGGTGATATAAGAAAAATTAGGTACAAACCTCCAATAATAGCCAGCCAGCTCCTGGGAACTACCTCAACACCTTTTTGATCTTGGGTCTCGGACAGGTTGCAATTGCTACTGACTTATCAATTTGGGGACACAACTGCCCATGGTGCAAGTTGAAGCCAAGATACCATACTTCCACTCGTCCAATTGCACACTTCTTTGGGTTTGCTGTGAGTCCCATTCGTCTCAAGGATCTCAGGACAGACCTCTGTTGTTGTAAATGCCACTGCCAGTCATTACTATAAACGATTATGCCATCTAAATAGACAGTGTCATTTGCATTGTGTGGGCAGAGTATTCTGTCCATGAGATGTTGAAACGTTGCTGTAGCTCCAAACAATCCAAATGGAAGGGTGACAGATTGGTGTAACCCAAATGAAGTGGAAAAGGCTGTTTTTTCTTAAGATATTGGAGTCAATCAATACCCCTTGAATCTGCCAATACCCCTTGGCTAGGTCCAGTCTTGAATGAGATAGATAGATAGATAGATAGATAGATAGATAGATAGATAGATAGATAGATAGATAGATAGATAGATAGATAGATAGATAGATAGATAGATAGATAGATAGATAGATAGATAGATAGATAGATAGATAGATAGATAGATAGATAGATAGATAGATAGCATTTATTGTCATTGTATTTCTACAACGAGATGAATGTCAACAATAAATGTGAGCTCCACCTAACTGATTGAGCAGTTCATCAATGTGAGGCGTTTGGTATGCATGAAATTTAGACACTGCACTGACTTTTCTAAAGTCCACACAAAATGGACCAACCCGTCGGTCTTGGGCACCAAGACCACTGGGCTGCTGCAGTCACTGTGGGACTCCTCGATTGCTTCCATGTTGAGCATAGCCTTGAGTTCATCCCGAACCACATTTTTTTTTATGTTCAGGTAACTGATATGGGCAGTTGCGTACAACCACACCTGGAGGAGTGCTCTATGTGGTCCATGTGACTATATGGTGCTCTATAAGATCCGTGCGACTGGGTAGAGGTGAAAGCACATCAGAAAATTCCCGACTCAACGTCGACTGCCCCGGCACCGCCTCACCACCCAATGCTGCGCACATTCTGCACTGTGCCTCATTCCTGCAGGACCTATCCATAAACATTTTTTGTACTAATGCCTGAAACCCTGGACAATTTGTCCCAAGAATTAGTGGATGTGTGAGGCAAGGACTAACTGCTGCCTCTACTCTATGCTTTTGGTCCCGGAAATGTATCAGTATACACACACTTCACCTTCATCAAATGTGTACTCCCCAAAGCCTCGCATTGAATCAGGCTTTGGTGGCCTGAGGTTTGCTTACACCCTGTGTCCACCAGGGCCTGATGTGTGCTCCCTTGTATAATCACAGGTATATGGTATATTCCTGCTCGATCAGGGGAGGCCTGAGGTGCATCAGCGATCCTGAAACACTGATCCTGGAAATGCCCAGCTTCCTTGCAGTGCCAACACATCTGCCTGAGCTCTTGTGGGCACTGGATGTTTCTCCTGTGGGGAGACATTACAAGAGGAAAAGTGAGGGGGAAACCAGGTCTGGTGTGAAGGTTTCGTGGCCCAGCACCTTGGTTCTGGGGAGCTGGAACCGGGGGATAAGAGGGGTGAGAAGAAAGAGAGCAAGAAAGACCTGGGACTCCTGGACCAGGAGCCGCAACCAAGTGATCCTCCACCATCTGCACGGCTTCTTCCAGGGATGTAGGCACTGGACCCATTCCATGATTTGTGTGGGACAAATTGCTCCAGGACCACCAGCTCAATCGTCTGTTCCATGCCCTGCTCCTCTGCCATCAACCACCGGCAACAGGAATCTCTTAGCTGCTGCATGTAGGTGAAGGACAGCCGACCTCGGGGAGCTGCAGTGACTAGAAGCATTGGTGGTGCTCCTCAGGTGTCCGGCTGACGCACTGCAGGGCCACCCTCTTGACCCTGGAATACTCCAGCTGTGTCCGTGGCAGCAGCTGCTGAGCGGCAAGCTGGGCTCCCCCACTAGCAAGGGGAGGAGTTGGAGAGCCCATTCCTCCTCCAGCCATTCCCAAGCAGCTGTCACATACTTGAAGCCCTCCACGATGGCCTCTGGATCATTCGTGGAGAACATCTTGGTGAGCGTCATGTGTGGCATCGAGGCAGGGGAAATAGCTGGAGATGTGGTGGGCTGAAGTAGATTCTAGAGTGCCCACAGGCTCTTGGCCTGCTCCTGTGCAAGGGCTTCGAAGCACAGCTGCTGCTTGTTGCGCAGGTCAAGGAACACTTGATGTTGGGTTTGGTGGAGGATGGCGAGGGACTTGATTACATCGCTGAGTGGGGAGACTTCCATGGCAGAATTTAAGCAATTCAATTTAACTTTATTAGTATAGTGCTTTTAACATTGTCACAAAGCAGCTGTAGGAATCGAGACTATCAAACTGAAGAAACTGACTGTCTCTCCAACAAAGACAAAGACATTCCTTTATCCTGTAAACGTGCCATTTCACCCAGTAGCCAACGATAATGTGTATGTATGTTATGTTTGGTATCTGTGTGTTTGTCTTAATGTGTTGAATCTGTTAATAATTGACAATTTTCAGTATCTCCTATCATACAGTAATTATGAGTACTAAAGGTAAATAAGCCCACAAAACAATGGACAGTGAGAAGGAGGCGACCCGA
>CM040986.1:6782688-6830068 GCA_022985145.1 Pangasius djambal | reverse complement strand
TCCCAACTTCATTAGGCTGGTGTAGTAAACTTGAAACCCTTTCTCTTCTCATTAAGTAATGGCAATGCATATATTGATGGATTCAATCAGGTCAGGGCCTAGTAACTCATCATGTTCATGTTTCAAAACTCATCTCTCTGGTTATTATCACTGGTTCTTCTCATGTCACATTCCCACCTGTATGAATGTGTTTGTCTGTTTGCGTGTGGACTGTGTGTGTGTGTAGTAGTTTAGGATTCGTGTGCATTGAGTGTGTGTCGTAGTTTAGGTTGTGTGTGTGTTGGTGGTGTGTAGCATTTGGTATATGTGTGTAGCGTTTTAGTATATGTGTGTAGTGTTTTAGTATATGTGTATAGTGTTTTAGTATATGTGTGTAGTAGTTAGGATATGTATGTAGTAGCTTAGCCTGTGTAATAAAGTTCGTTATTGTCAAGTTGATGTTGCACATGATTCTCTGCTCCCCATCTGAGTTTCTAAGGTGCCCGATCGCATACCGTGCTCTATAAAGGTTGCGCTCAATGGAGGTTATTACTGTCAACGGCCGCGATAGTAATGACGTACCAGAGTCGCTAAACGTCTAACCAAACATTTCGCTGGACGAAATGGGTGGTTGATGGTAAACTTATCCTGATAAATTCCCCAAAATAATCAACATTACTGTTTATATCAATGACCCTCACGTCATAGTAATTTCAACACTTAATGAGCTAAATTATCTTACATAATGGTGGAGAATACATAAAATTAACCTAAACAGCTAATTTTCCCTACACAGCTTTACAGAAATATATAAATTCAGGATATACATTTTAAATTCATGAATTTATCCTTAATGAGTAAAATAAAGTAAGAGCTCCAGGCTTGCATTTATTCAGTCTGTGCTTTTCAGCAAACTTTCAAAAACTCAACAAAAAACAGGACAACAACAGTAAATGGGTCTGTCATGGACTTGCAGCTTTTGCTCCATCAAGTTCAAGTTCATGCTCATTGGTGTCTATGGGTGCACGCGTGCATGTCTCACAGGCATATCACTCTCTCTCTCGCCAGTTACAGGAGTCACTGAAAGCCAAAAGAAACACAAATAAGTATTCTGGCATTAACAAGACACAGGTGAGAATCATATATTTGCTGTTTTCTAGCTGTAATTATGGTAAATAAAGTATGTAATTAATTTATTTTTATGTAGCACAAGGGCTAATTAAAGTAATCTGTAAATTTACTGAAGCATGAAATGCAGCAAGCTTACTGTAATGGACTAGTTTATAGCAGGGGTGTCCAATCTTATCCAGAAAGGGCCAGTGTGGATGCAGGAAGCCACACCTGACTCTACTGAAAGCCAAGGTCAACCGATTAAACAGGTAGAATCAGGTTTGGCTCCTGCTTGATTGGAATGAAAACCTGCACCCACGCTGACCTTTTGCAGATAAGATTGGACACCCCTGAGTTACAGTTATGTATTACCGACAGTGTTGCCAGTATATGATTTTATAAAAGCAGAGAAATCTCGTATTGTAGAAATCATGATACAGTTTATACAGATTGTACTATATATCTTATATTAGACATACTTCTTTCATTTAAGCTTTAATACATAATTTAAAGGTGCAGTATAAGGTGCAGTAAAGCAGGATAGTCACATGTTTAATAGCCTTGCCTTAGCCATGGAACAAGCAACTAACAATGCATTGTTGATGCAGTGTTTTGAAATTGGAAGTAACATTAAAAACTAAATGGGCATCAGTTGCATTAAGCCAAATTAAAACCCTTCCTGTGTCTCTCTTGGGGGGAAGAAATTGATGTCTCAGAGGAATTAAGGTGCTCAGCAGGAACCTCCGGATTGGTAATTGGGATCAGTCAATGAGTTTGCTTTAATAAACTTTCTGACCTTTGCATAAGACGGAGATGTTCGTTTTAAGGAACAACCGTGTTCAGATTTCAAATGATCAATCAAATGTCATTCAAGCAATATGATACATTCTGAAAGCTGATATTTTATAATTTTAGATAACAAGAAACTAAGAAACTAAAGTGAATCTTTAGCAACATCATATCACTTGGTCTAATTGTAAATGTCTTTACCATATCCTTGTTTCTTGGACACAATTTCAACAAAAGTTTTGAAATTTGAATTGAAATTTGAATTATATCCATGCCTTCAACATCATGCGGTAACTAAAGTAGAGACTCTGACAATAAGATAACCATGGATTGATGGGAAGTTCCTCTCATTCACGCCTTTGCTCTCTGAGCTGATAAAGAATCAATACCTCCTAACCTTTCGCAAGAAGTCCTGCCTTACACCCTTGAACTCCTTTTATCATCTTCTTATATTGACTCCATTCTGACCTCATATCAGCTAAATTATATTTTGCTTTGGATATTAGCACTGCTCATTCAGATCACCTGGCTTTATAGTCCAAGTGCAAGGCCACTGTTAACAGTTTACAGTTTCCATTGTTCAAGGATATTAAGGGTTGGACTGTTTCACACTGAGTCCAACTGATTCACACCCAGTCAAACTGATCAGCTGAGTCTGGTGTGTTAGAACAGGAAAAAAAAATTAAAAGCAATAAAGAAAAATGTCTAGTCAAGAAGCCACCAATACCTCTTTTTATGTAAGACACACATGCAATAAATGTATCTTCATTTTATATACAGGGTAAAAGGTTTAGGAAATAGCAAGCCAAATAGTAATAAGTGATCTCAAGTTTGAAAGTGAAAGCAATGTCAGAAAAGGAAATTAGAGCCTTGCCTTAATTGTCAGGGGGTTTTCATCGCAATTCTGCTCAAATGCAATGAAACTCTTTGCACTTTAAATCACTGCCACTATAAGTGAGAGAGTATTGAGTTGAGTGTTTAGCAACAGTGTGGGAAGAATGAAAATTCAATCTTTGAGAATAGTTACGAACACAGTACCTGAACTTTTAACACTATGGTGGATTTGTTCAATTCAAAATTCAAATGCTGAAATGCCTTGAAAGCTGGTGTTTACATTTTCTCTACATTGATACTTCCTTTATAAATATATACTATAAGGCCAAAAGTATGTGGACGCCTGACCTTCATATCCATATGTAGGTCTGCCAACATCAGTTCTTGACTTCATTAATGCTCTTTTGACTGAATGGGCACAATTCAATTGCTAAATCTAATGGAAAGCCTTCCCAGATGAGTGGAGGTTATTATAACATCAAAGGGGGACTAAACCTGAAATTTGGATGTTCAACATGCACATATGAGTGTGATGGTCAGGTATCCACAAACTTTTGTCAATATAGCGTACCTTAGCTTCAAATTATCAGGAGGCAGATACGGACGTAAATGCAGGTAAACAACAGCTTTATTATTAAAGCTTGCAGACAGAGCCAACATATGAGACAAAACAAGGTCAAAGAACAGACTATGGTCAGGCGATGTGTAAACAACATAAACTGGGCTAGGCAAAGAGCAAAAATGAGAAAACCAGAACTAGATCAAAAAACCAGTAAGACTATGACACAAGTAAAGGCTTGGAAACGACTGGTATGCAAACACAGAATGTATACTTCACATTAAGTGAGTGTAATGAGAGTCCTAATGTACTGTGGCTGTGTAATTGATTCCAGCTGATTGTGATTAGTAATCAGGTAAACCTGAAAGTGTGTGAAGCGAGTTGAAGTCCATAGTGGCCATGGTTGTAGGCCATGTGATACTGTAGTTGGATGCCGATTCCGGCGTTGACATGACACATATGCAGTATTTGTATTTTTGCAGATGTTTTTAGTTATTAAAGTTTAATTACCACAGGCATTTCACAGAAGTGTGCACATTGAATTAAAATAAGCTTCCAATAAATATTCTAGTATTTAATTGTGCATTTTACAAATCCTCAAAACAAATGTAGAGTTCACTCCCAAGTTAACTCCACTTTGGAATTACTTTGCTCATATCTGAATATATCAACATATTATACATAAGAAAAAATAAGTGATTATAGTTTAAATTTGTATAGACACACTGAGACTTTCCACCATGAAATCAACTTTCTCCCCTACAAGGTTTTGAGAGGTTAACACCTCTCTAACATTAACAATAAAAATGACAGAAAATATTAAAAAATAGCAATGCCAATATTAACAATAACAATAAATAATAATAAAAGCGGGAATTTCAATACTAATAGCAGTGGTCATAGACATGATAATAAGAATAATAACAATAACAGAACAGTAAAAAAAAATAAATAAATAAAAAACAGCATTACCAGCAATACCAACTCTGTCTCTCTCTCTCTTTCATGACAAACAATATCCAATTCAAAGAAAACTTTATTATCACAAAAAAATTATTACTTGTTACATGCTCAGTTAGCATTTGCCATAGTGGATAACATTAGAATATAATTTGTTACACTACATAACCTATCATGGAAACTGTGTTTCACTTTGGTTTATAAGGATTATAATTATGTAGGTGACAGTAATGAAAAATAAGGAGGTGGAAGGAGATAAAGAACAGTTGTGGTTGCTTGTAGTTTGCTAATGAATAAATTATTGATGGGTTGTTGAGCTGAAAAGGTCCACTGAAATTCACTGAAAGGTCAAACAACAGCTTTTTATTCTTTGGACAAATTTATTGATGCATCTAGAAGAACATTAAAATGTTATTTAGTCTTAGGTTTAGTCTTACATATAAAGCCCAAAGAATCTCTCACTTATGTCAGATATGCCCCAGACTTGGCCATCTTTACATCCACTCTAAAAACATTCCTCTTTTCCCGTGCCACTGACACTTAGCAATTTCCTTTGTTTCTTTTTATTATTTACATATAAATATCTATATCTATTTTATGCCTTTTTAATTTCTTTATTTCTTCATTATTTTTCGAATTTATTATCTTTTACTGTCCTTTGCCTTTGTGTACGAAATATGCTGGAAAAAAATTAATGTGGTTATTGATATAGTTTATGGAGCTCCTGCATTGACAATGCACTGTGTGGATAAAGATCACTCAAGAAGATGTCCAAAGCAGGTATTTTTATTATTATGTTCACACTCAGGGCTGAGGGACTTAAAAAGAGTGAATCTATTCAAGTTTACTGAGTATAGCTTTTAAAGTGTATGTTAACCCAAAATTAAATTTGAACTGTTAACACATTCATACTAAGGATATTGCTGTATTTTTCTAGTACAAGCGATCACTAAAATAAAAATTTATTATGTTAATAAATGTGTTTTTAATAGTTAAATTATGGTACATGCTCCCTCTACAGGTTGAAACATCAGTTTTGATGAAGGTGACACTCTGCCTCAATTTGTGTAAATTGAAAATTGACCTTTCAACTGTCAATGACCCCCCACCCCTCAATGCTGAAATGTTGCACATCTAACCTCTTAGCCATTATTCAGCAACGACTATCCATGCAGACTATAAAAATACATCATCATGTTGTGCTGCTCATTAGCGACTGTTTGTAAAGATAATACCCATATTTTATCTCTACATTTATATAGCAGTGGTACACTCATTTGCCACTTTGTTTAGGAATACCTCATTCGTGCAATTATCCAAACACCAAATCATGTGGCAGTGCCCCAATGCATAACATCTTGCAGATACAGGTCAAGAGCTTTGGTTAATGTGCACATCAAACATCAGAATGGGAATACATGTAATTTCAGTTCAGGGTTTGAATATTTCAGAAACTGGAATTCCAGAATCTCCATAACTGTCTCTAGTTTGATCGAACCATATTAACCAAGTATAATCATCACAGTGTTTGCAACCTAGTTTGAATTGGAGAGAGTGACAAATGGAAGATGTCTCAGTATAACCTCGTGGGACTATGAATATCCATTATGGTAATGTCACATGGACTGGTCAATGCACCCTTTGGTTCATAGGCATTCATATTGGAAATGTTTGGAAAATGTTTGATATCTGTAAAATTAGCACTGGAAGAATGGTGACATTGGCTGGAGGGAGATGAACACCTCTTTTTATAGTCTACACTGATCACAAGAACATTAAATACCTTAATACAGCTAAATGACCAACTCCTAGACAAGCCTGATGGGCCCTCCTCTTAACAAGATTGAATTTCACAATCTCATATTGTCCAGACTCCAGAAATGTTAAAGCAGACATCCTCTCATACTCTCACATATCAAACAGATCCTAAATGCCATGCAAACAACACCTTTCCACAGCTTCATTGCTGCTGTAAGCTGGAATCTTAAACAACAATTCGCCTGGGCACTCCAAGATCACAAAGCTCTTGCCCAATGCCTTCCAAAAAAGAGCTATATCCCTCCCAATCTTTGTGATGCAATGATAACTTGGGCTTATACCTCCATTGCCACTGACCACCTGTGTGTCACCAAGGCCCATCACCTTCTCACCACCAAATATTGGTGGGAAACCATGCTGCAATAAATATGATTGCTTTGTTTAAGTCATCCTCTTTGTGTGTCCAAACTAAGGTTCTATGCACTCTCCCAACTCTAAACTCCTGCCCTTACCAGACCTGCAATACTCAAGGACCCGCACTGCTGCAGACTTTGTCATAGATCTGCCCTCCACTCAATGCCAAGCAACTATATTAGTGGTTACAGATCTCATCAAAGTCCCTCCGGGTCATGTAGATGACTGGCTTATCTACAGCATTTGAAACAGCAACAGAGCAGAACTTCTGTTTCAGCATGTTTTCAGATACTTCAGTATCCCAGAGGACATTGTGTTGAGGGCCGAGGGCCACAATTCACACCTCAAATATGGATGTCTATGATTCCTCTGAACCTTCTGCAAAGATTGCCTGAAGGAATGATCATGTTTCCTCCCAAGGGCTGTGTATACACAAAACTTTACACCATTCAGCTACCCAGCTCATAAGTTTCCAGTGTGTACCGGGATACCAACCACAAATACTATGTTTTGCTTGAAATCAAATACATCACCATTTTGAGATTTATATATAAAATCTTTGGTTGTGTACACCAAGGAATGCCTTATATATATCTGAACATCCCATACCAGATTTAGTCCTCATTTACTGTTATAATAACTTCCACTCTTCTAGGAAAACTTTCCACAAGATTTCAGAACATGGCTATTACGATCGCCAGCTGGAGTGCCCACGAACTCCTCTAGAGGGCACTCCACCTCAGACTCTGGCTATTGTTCCTGGACTCAATTTCCCATGTGCTCCTTGTCCCTCATGTGATCTTGTCATGTGCTCCATTGTTTGTGTGTCATTTTATCATTGGTTAGTTTTGTCATGTGTTCTCCTTGCCCCTGTTTAAAAGTCGCTCACACCTGCTCCTAGTTTGCTGTTGATTGTTTGGTGTTTCGTGTTTCTAAGTTTCCTAGTCTCCGTGTTGCCTAGTTTCCTGTGTTTCGACCCTTGGACTGTTTTCCCTGTTTTTGATTGTTTGCCGCCTGCCCTGACCATTGCCCGTGTTTTGGATTACTCTTTTGCCTTTGCCTCAGATTATACTGTTTGCTGGTGCTCGACCCTGCCTGTTTTGACCACGATTGTAATAAAACCTTGCGTTTGGATCCCCAACTCCGTTGTCCTGACTCTACACGTTACAATGGCTGTGGGGATATGCCCATTCACCCACAAGAGCATTAGTGAGGTCAGGCACTGCTGTCGGCCGGGGAGGCCTGGGGTGCAGTCAGCATTCCAGTTCATCCCAAGTGTTCTTCCAACTTTGTGGCAACAGTTTAAGGAAGGCCCACATATGGGTGTGATGGTCAGGTGTCCACAAACTTTAGGCCATATAGTGTATAATGTATATTTTAGTGGTATACCAGTATTATTCATTTATTTTCACTAAGCACTGTATCCACTTCAGAATCATGGTGGATCCAGCCCATATCCCAGGAACACTGGGTGTGAGCCCTAAATGGGAGGCAGGGCACCATGCACCATATACACACACACATTTGCATGCTCATTCACATCTAGAGGCAATTTAGACTAACCAATCCACCTACCAAGATAATTTTGGGAAGTGAGAGGAAACCGGAGAACCCAGTAGAAAACATGGAGAACATTCACTGATAACCCAAGCTCAGGAAACCAGGGATACTGGAGCTATGATTTGGCAACACTCGCCAATGAACCATGATACCCTATCATAATGTTGACAAGATAAACATATCATATCCCTATTACAGATAAAATAGAAAAAGCTCTCAAAATATTTTAGCACACTGGAAATCAACTAAATGCATGGCATTGGATTTTTGATTATAATTGCATTGCAAAAGGAAAATCACAATAAACCTGCTACTAAATAGCTGTTTATCCGCATTTATCAAGGCCAACTTGGGCATCAGTACAGAAGCATGGAAGGGGAGAATGTTGACAGACAGATGTTGACAGATGTCTGAGGGCTGTGAGAGGAAATTCCTTTGCCTGAAACCCAAGGGTTTTGGGAGTTAAAATTGGGGCAGAGCTTTGAGTCAGAACACAATGGTCTGAAGCACTAAATTCATTAATGATCTAAAACCTGATACACTATGCTTAGGGCTGTAAAAATATTTATGGCTCCAGTACTTTTGTAGATTCAATGTGGAATGAAAATTTTGTCCATTGACTAATTTTATTTAACTAATCCAGCTCCTTCGTAGAACTAATGGAATGGAGTATATTTTATTGGTGTGTGCTGATGCTTTTTATATCGTTTTTATACATCAGAAGAAAATACTTAGAGATTTTTATGTTTGTTCCTAGGGGTGTGTATTTACGTTTTTTAGATAATAGGATCCACATATAAAAAATTGTTGTATAAAGCAAGCATTACACACAGTAAGTCAAATTTTCCATTCGCACATAGGAAAAAACAAAAACTGCTGTTGATCTGCACCAGGCAGGTAATGGATATAAAATACATAAGCAGTTGAAAAGACAATTAACCATGATGATGAAAATATTCAATTACAAAAGTTTTATGCCTGGAATAGTTGAATATTTGCAAAGAACCTGAAACATAAGCCAGGATATTTTAGCCCAAACCCTGCATGCCTCAGCCAGGAGGTCAAAGCTCAAGATAGATAAAGCTTTCAACAAGATAATGACCCCAGCGAATGTCCAAATCAAAACAGAAATGCTTGAAAGTGAAGGCATTGTGAATAATGACAGTAAGATATGCGCAGACATTTACAGACGTGGTTATTAAGCAATCTAAACTGTTTTAGTATTAATTTCTAAGTTCTGAAGACATTTATCTTGACTTAAAAGACAACATTCTTGGATGGTATTGTGTTAAAAATTAAGTAATGGCAAATCATTTCTGGTTTTCCTACCAAGAAAATAAATTGTTTGGCTTTTTTATCCTCAGCTTTTCAACAGCACTGGGTTGGTCTTTTTCCCCCTGGGCACTGGCATGAAACTCTCCTATGAACACATTGCGGAAACTAAGTCAAAGACAATGAGAAAATTGTACTCGGAATAGGCAGCCAATCTATGAGAGATGTCCAAGAGATGATTGTTTGGTCCATTGGATGTGGTTCAGGGTAAAATAAAAACAAAAACAAAACAAAACTAAAAAAAAAAAACGACAAAAAAAAAAACAGATAAATGAAAAATATCAGTGGCAGTTGATCTGAGCTTCAGATAATTCACATGACTGGGCATAGCCAGTTCCAAAATGATCTGGTGACAGGGGCAAAAGACTGCAGCACATTCTTGACTGGGTTTAAATCAATAGCATCAGCACCAAGCATCTGAAGCTAGGAAGAAAATTTGGCTTTGTCTTGCTTAACAATTAACTTGCATGCTGTGCCTATTGTTTCAGTTCCATTTATTCATCAGTTTCTTTATTGTGCACTGGTTCAGAATTTGCCTTTGTGTTTGATGCATTTAAAAATAATAGAAGATACATAAAAATTTCGATTTGATTGGAAAAAAAAAATCTCAGTAGTTCTTTGCTGCATCCAGAATCAGTTGCACCCAAAGTGCACAAACATTTTACCTCTAGGTTTATCCAGGGATACAGGTGAAGTGCAAAAAGTTAAATATCCGGTGGCATGTATTTCCTCTCACTGATTATGCTTTTAAAGTTCAGCTCTTATAATACAGGGAGAATGGCAATTCTTTAAAATGTCTCCTACCCCAGGGACACTAGCTGGGTAGACCACCTTGTGACTGCTGGATAACATTCAGCTCAGCAAAGCTATGAAACTAATACACTGCTCTGAAACCTGCCTCGCTTATGTGATGATGGAATAGCTGGGACTACATGAGCACACATTGGAAATAATGCTTTTTCTTGACTTAAATAAAACTACTGAATGTCTAAGATATAGACATATTGACTATTAGGGATGCTCTTGATCAAAGCACACAAAAAATAGCATTAGACCTTGGGACTGTGACATACTATATGATTTCACTTAGAGTTTTTATATGGATTCTTTTAAGAGCTGGGTTAAACATGAATCATAAAAGAATTTCATGTGAGAAAGAGAAAATGAAAGAATAAAGGTGATTTGACCTTGTGTAGGTATCCTAACAGTATTGATACTGCTGACTAAGTAATTAAGACAGATATTTTTGAATGGTAATATTATTTCTTAATAGATTGAATTGGAGTTTCTCAAATTTGGAAAATACAGTCTTATTCCTGCATCTGTTTCACAATTCCATTAATATACGACCACAAAATTAGCAACAGAGCACAAGCTTGAGCCCAGACAAAATATCAACAAGCTTGAGCCCAGACAAAATATCAAATATATGCATTGGCACATAAATATAGCCCTACATGCGATGTCTGCAGTAGAAGGCTGAAAGCTGATTTGTCACAGAGTGGACAGGCTGTATGAACGAATAAACAGGATATCCTTTGTGACTTAATAGAGTTAAACTTTGCCTTTGGGGATCAAAAATAAGCTTTTAATAAGCACTGGAGGAGTTCATGTGGAATGTTTACCAAGGGGCAGGATATAAGTCTTTGTTCAGGCTGTAGCTGTGCTGACGAGCTTGTGCTGTGTGTCAGAAGCAGTAGCAGACCGGGTTTTTATCAAATAAAGATACTGTGGCTAAGTGTATTTATCTGTCTACCTATTTTTATATCTCTGTAGTAACATGAAGCACAAGAAAACACTCTTTTCTGCAAAAACCTTGCTAAACACACTTAATCCATATGTTCTGGGGACGTTCCACGGACTTCAATTAGCTCTCTTGATTTTATTGTGCTATAATTTGAACACATATATGCTATGGCCAAAAGTATGTGGACACCTGACCATCATCTTTTTGAACATCCTATTCAAGATTTAGTCACTCCTTTGCTGACCATCATCTTTTTGAACATCCTATTCAAGATTTAGTCACTCCTTTGCTGACCATCATCTTTTTGAACATCCTATTCAAGATTTAGTCACTCCTTTGCTGTTACAACAGGCTTGACTCTTCTAGGAAGGCTTTTCACTAGATTTTTAAATGTGGCTGTGGGGATTTGCCCATTCAGTCAGAAGAGCATTAGTGAGGTTAGCGATGTTGGTGAGGAGGCCTGGGGCAGAGTCAGAGTTCTAGTTCATCCAAAAGGTGTTCAGTGGAGTTGAGGTCAGAGCTCTGTGAAGTACACTCAAGTTCTTCCACTCCAACCTTTGCACATCATCTCTTCACAGACCTTTTGCATGGGGCATCATCAGGCTTGGACCCCTTAGTTCCAGTGAAGGGAAATTGTAATGCTACAGCATATAAAGACAAAAATAAATTTTAGCATAAATGGTGCAACCCATATACCCAGAGTCATCAATCTGATTTGATTTCATGGAGAAAAATACTTTGTTGGCCAGATACCACCCATCAACTCCCCTAACTCAACAACTCACATATTTTATCACCACACACCACACACACACACACTGTAATTCATACTCCCAACCACTGCTCATGATATTTATTGCATGTGAGGGCTAAAAATATTGCAAGTATAGAACTATTATGCATACACACAGGAACACTCTCACTGAAAAACAGATTGGTAGCACTATTTGTACTTTCTAATTTTTAAGTCATGTTTTCAAGGCTGTAGTTCTTCCAAATAGCAAGCATGGTAAACAGAAAGCTGCATTTCAAATTAGCCTGCTCTTTTGTTCAACCCAAGGAACACAAAACTTACAGTTCTGCCAAGTCTCCCACTGTATAATTTGTACTTTGGGCAGTGTATGAATAGTCTATTTACTTCTAGATTATGGAAGCAATTGTAGGAGGCATTTCCCTCTGCGTAATCACATTACTCTACACTCTAGGCTAGAAGGAAATTGGCCCTAGCCTCTACTTCATACGTGTAATTTTTCTTGGTGGTGCTATTGTTCTTGGTTCCAGATTTTAAAAAAATAATAATAATAAATTAAGCCATTTTTCAACTTGTCAGCATCAGTTGAATCAATGAAAACTTTAACCTACATTTGTATCTATCTATCTATCTATCTATCTATCTATACTGAAAATAAGGGTGGGCTTGAAGCCCCACAGACAATTACTTTAACACTACAGAGGAAGCTTGGCTTCCCCTACCATTTTATTAAAATGCGGCAATAAAATGTTTACCAAAGTGTCCATATTATTTATCAATCTTAGTGTAATTCAATATTTTAGCAAATGAAATGATCAAATATCTCATTGCAATATTGCACTGTTCATTGATTAAACTTAAACTCTTTCCAGTGAACAGCACAGCCTGCATGAAAATCGTAGATGTTTTAACATGTTATTTTGAGTCTAACTATAAAGTTCTGTTTGATTATTTGCATTCATTTCCAAAATTTGTTGTTTATAAGTCTAGTTAGCTAGCTGTAACTTCGTTCTTCAGCTACATTTACATTTATGGCCTTTGGCAGATGCCCTTATCCAGAGCAACTTACAATTATCTCATTTATACAACTGAGCAGTTGAGGGTTACGGGCCTTGCTCAAGGGCCCTGCTCAAGGGCCCTGCTCAAGGGCCCAGCAGTGGCAGCTTGGCGGTGCGCGGACTTGAACTCTCAACCTTCCGATCAGGAGTCCAATGTCTTGACCACTGAGCTACCACTTCCCCTTCAGCTAGCTGTATTTTGGCATGAAATGGCAGACACGTCCAATGTTGATCTGACTTTTGTGTGTGACTTTTGACTTGTCTGTCTTTTGATGCGTTTACTTATGAGAAGAGACTGACAAACAAAAAAGCAGACCAACACCCAAGATTTTCATTCAAAAGTCAGGGAGCAAAAAAGCTGTTTTTAGTACAGAAAAATCAATTGGCTGTGTTTATTATTAGTCTTCAATTATGTGGAGCCTCCACCATACAAGTCCCTGTGAATGAGCTGTTACTGTGGAAATGAAAATGTGCTAGAATGAGGGCATTATAGTGCAACCTATCGTTCATGTTAAATGCGTAGTATGTAATGTGTATGTATTATATACATACACATTACTGATATGCACCTATAGTATATGCACCTATATGCAGTTATATATTGCAGTAGATCTTGATAGTAGGGCTGTGTTCTGTAAGGAAATTAGCTGTTTAGGTTAAGCTGATGTATTCTCCACCAATATGTAAGGAAATTAGCTGTTTAGATCAGAAGGGGAAATTTGTAAACTTAATATTTTAATAGCTGATCAACTATTCGTCCAGCGATAAGTTGAAATGAGTGTATTTATTAATTGTGTATGGGATATTACCTCTGTGGCCACCGGCAATAATATCCTAAATATAGTGAAACACTATATTAAGAGCACAGTAACAAGATCGGCAGTTTAAGGCAATAAATTTGAAGCACAGAGACACAAGACACTGGCCTTTAAAAATCAGACGAGACTTTATTACTATTCTAAAACACAGAAACTAATCTAACACAAACACACGCACACATGCACGCACACACACGTAAACAGGGGTGATAATGACTTTGAAAAGAGAGTGAATGAGATTCCAAGTTTCTAGCAGTTTCTCAGACCATGACCTGAACGAACCATCAACTTATCAGTTTAACATTCGCTTCGTTTAGAAGGGCTTTAAACTTGTATTAACTGCACCAGTTCAGCGAGAATCTGGAGGTACTATACTTGCGTTCGTTTTGCCAGGGATTCCCTCGTTGTGTTGCTGTTTGGAAGGAGTTTCCGGTGATGTTGATTGGTCGGCGGTCTGGTTGGCCTTATGTAGCATCTCGAAAGACTAATGGGGAAGATAAACAGTGTGAGGCGCAAACCCGGTGGAGTCTCGTAGACAGGTTGCAAAACTTTGATGAATGGTTCATGGCGGTGCAAAGGTGAGAGTTGGAGGATTTGCAAGAACCAGTCTGGATGCGGAATCTCGGAGCAAGTGTGATCTCCTCGTGATGAACTTCTAAAGCTCTTGGTCGATGAGACTTCTTTCAGATGTGGATGGAGACTCTCTTGAGCTGTTAGTTGAAGAGAACTCCTTGAAGATGTTGATGAATTCTTGATGTGTAAGATGGGACTCTTGCAAAGATGTATTGGATGAGACTCTTGCAAAGATGTGTTGGGTGAGACTCCAAAGATGTGTTGGACTCTCTCAAAGATGTATTGGATGAGACTTAGAGTTTCCTTTGTGTCAGGGGGTTTTAACCCATTCCAGTTGGGCTGACCCCAAAGTGCTTTCTCTAATCAGCAGAATCTTGGGGCAGGGTGTAAACTGTATTCTCCTCCTCTGACACTAATTAACATTCTGGTCTCTGACTTATGTGCTTTCCAAACTTTGCACAAGGTTAAGTTAAAACTTTGGTCAGGAATTTGGTAACATGCATGTAATACATTGTACTCAACTTCACGTTATACCAACCCTTAGGAAATTCAATAGTGATCACACACATACCAAACACGACATACCTGCTGTTATTGATACACTTACGAACACTATGATCCCTTTTAAACGATCAAAAAGCATCATAATGACCTGGTGGCTATGAGCGTGATACATATACAGAATGACATTAAAAGAGGCAACAAGTTTTCAAACTATGGTGCATAATCTTAAAAGTCATTGTCCTTACAGGAGATGTAAAGTAGCCTTATGTAGTCTGTTAAAGCTGGGTTCTGTGGAATGTGTGAAGGGTGGTGAACTTTGTGTTTCTGGGGAGAACAAAGGTCTCATTCCATGAAGGTCATTAGGTGAGTGCCCCCCCCCCCCCCCCCCCCCTTTCTGTAGTTATCAGTTTTAACATCGTGTTCAGTGAGCCATCTGGTCTTGGCCAACGGCCTAGGTCAATAAGTTTGACAGAGGTTCCTCTTGGCTGAGAGGGTTCGTCCTCTGGTCAGGGATGTCCTATCAGTTGCTGATTGTTCACAGGACAGTTGAAATCCAGCAATCAGTAAACAAGAAGTAATTAACTTGGGTCTGCAAAGTTTGGGAGCAGATTTCCTAGCTTTATGGCTTCTTTGCTTTCCTTGCTTCAGATCCTACAGTTCAATGTGTGGATCTACTAATGAAAATGTCAACAGTCACAGGGAAAACACAATATTTGTGTTTGCTTATTTGCTTGTTTATTTCTTAAAAAGCTCTCTGCTATACTGTAAGTATGCTCTATTATATATTGTTTAAAGCCATTCCTTTGACTGTGGAGCTGAGTGTGATTTATGAAGCAGCAAAACTGAGCAACTGCTCTGAGTGTAATGTTCAATTTCAGGCCACGATGATGGGAATGAATTTGTGCATTGGTAGCAGTCCCCCCGCTGCTCTAGTCCTTGTCTGCCGTCTGGAGATGGGATGACACCAAGGTAGGAAGGCTAATATCATATGGAGCATTCTGTAAAGGCTTTGTGGTATGTACAGTATGTTGTTCAGTTTAGCTTCAGAAGCTGCAGGCCAATTCAAACGTTTGCCCAGAGATGTTGGAAAAGGTAACCGCGAAGACCAAGTAAAAGTGGTCCTAACATTACGTCAGCTGTTAGTGGCTGTTTGGACTTGCTGTTGATGGAAAAAAAATCATGCTTATTCTATAATTCTGGAACCGAGTTGAGTTTATTAGAGTGATATTGTATTGCTTTTGAAGTGTTAGGTTCTTTTATGTGCATCAGGAAGCCAGTTCATTCTGTGGCCCATTTCTCTGTCAGAGCTCTTATAGGCACAAGCTCAAATGCTGGATTTCCTGGCGTTGGTCTTCTGGGCCTGGCAGGTGGAGAACAGGCACAGTGCTTGAATGCTTTCTTTTCGTTTGTTCTGTGCTCTCAGGTGGCTCTGACCTTAACAATCAATGTGAGTAGTGAGTATTATGAAATACAGTGTGTCATCATTCAGCTTATTATGACACAATAACATTAAAATTACTAAATTGCTTTGCCCAGTGCATTTCATTTTATACCCTCGATCCATACAGAGTTTAAACCAATCTAACCTGGTACAACCAATAAACAATTACACATTAGGCTGTTTTATTGCATAGCATGTATTTTCATGTAATGCACAGTATGTTCATTGCCATTTGAGATATACCTCTGCTGTCAGAAAATGGTTGTATACAAATGTTTGGGCACCCCAAGCCAATTTTTTTTTCAGTGAAAAGAAGTAAAAACAACCTCTGCAGTAAACTAGTTTAAAATATAAATACACAGTTACTTTATACTGGATGAACTTAAAAAATAGTACAAAAGATTTTTTGCATATGCAAAAGTTTGGACACCCTACTAAGTAAATACTTAGTAACACCCCCTTTGGCAGATATCACAGGATAGGAGTCTTTCTGTTCTTGCTTAGACACTCTTGCATGCATAGCTGGTTTAAGATCTACCTATGTGTTTCTTGAAATAGTTCATGGTGGATTTTGAATATATTTCAGCTCATTGTCCTTCTCTAGAAGCTAATCTCTTTTTTTCTTTAGTTTCTGACAGACTGTGTCACATTTGCTCCCAGAATTTGCTGATATTTACTGGAACTCATTCTTCCATCTACCTGAGCAGTATATCCTGTGCCACCGTCAAGGAACAACATAATAGATCCATCCGTATGATTAACAATTGGCAAATGTGTTTTTTCAGATTCTCATCTTTCATGTGCTCATTTTTTCTCCAAACATACCTTTGGTGATTGTGGCCAAAGAGTTTCATTTTTACTTTATCAGTCCATAAAACTTGGTTCCAAAAGGCATCTAGCTTAAATAGATACTGATGTGCATACAATAGATGTTTACTTTTATGATGAGTTCGCAGGTAAGGTTTCCTTGCATGCAGATCATGTTGTGCAAGTGACACTGCACAGCAGAAAAGTGCAACACCACTCCCAGGTTAACTAAACCTTCCTAAATGTTGTTAATGTCATTTGGGACCAGAGCCTTGCAATAGCCCAACCTAGGGGCAATAAAAACATGAATTTGATTATTCTAGTAATGCTATCTACATAAAGTGGAAATGAGAAGCTGCTGTCAATAATCATTTCCACCTACCTGTGGCAGTTGTCAAACTTCTGTCTGTGTCATTATAAAGTAGGAGGAAGTCAATCAGCATCCACTGTTTATTAGGCTAGTGTCTGTCTTTTTGATTTGGCCGAAACATACATCTGTGTGTCATCAACATTGCACTGGATGCTATTTTCTGTATATATATTTTTTAATTTCGTCAAATATAGTCAAAAACTAATCACTACACACTGCTGGTATCTGTTGATACTGGTGGCTGTCTTATTCCAGTTACAATCAGTGACGTCATAACATAAATGCTGCTCTCATAGAGTCTTGTGATCATCAAAATAAATGTTGAATTCTCCAATGATTATTGCTTTTTTCTACATCTAGCACTGAGATGAAGTCTGCAGATCTGTGTCCAGATTTCCAAATAATGCCTAGATTATTGTCATAAATACTTGTGATACCTCTTCCTCAACCAATTAGAGGAGAATGGTGAATAGCAGTATTCATCAGGACTAGCATCATGCTGGCAGTGCATTTGTCATGATCTAAATTTATGTTTATTACATAAAAACCTTTTGTATTTCCTGTGTTTTTGTTTAGCTGAAAGAGTAGGCACAGTCTCAGTATAGAACATGGGTGATGCCTCAAGGCAGCTAGCAAATGGTCGGTTTAGCCTTTTTGTCTGCTGCCTGGCCCCAGCTCTGGATTGTGAATGATTAAATAGGCCTGTCATGTACTATGAGCTAAGTTACAAAAAATTGACCAGAAGCTCCCCAGGTAGGAAAGGCCAGACATGTCCTCAAATAAAGCCCAACTATTTTTAAAGCCCCCACACTTTTTTGAGCACATTCATAACATGAATTAGATTTGTTTTTTTTCTAAAATAAATAATAAAATATTAACAGTGTGTAATATAATTATAATATAAGTGCAAATAAACATACAGTAAAGTACGTAAAGTATACCAAGCTAGGCGTAAACATGTGGGTCACCATGGTATTTGCAGGACATTAATATTAAATACGAAGTATTATGGATATTACAGTAATGCTGATGTGTGTATCAAAGAGTTATAAATGTACAAATAGTAATAAACCCATGAGTAAGGACTATAGTAACGGAACCTGGAATATGGAAAAGACCAGACAGCAATACATCGTGTGCATGGTACAGACTGACCATGATTGGAACCATTAATTCTTCACTGAAGAGAAATACAGGAGAGCACCCACATGCTCTGAGGAGGATAAAGTCCAAGTCAAGATGTGAAACCTTCATAGTCTAGACACCTAGAGGCTAGAAAGAACTTGACCTAGAGGCCAAGTTTGATACAGGGTGCCTTGTTGGACTCTCTCCAACTGCTCTTATCTGACACTGATATATATTCATCAACCTGTAACTTGGGGTGATTATTTCTCTTTATTTTATAGCCATATGTTATATAAATATGTTATATTTTAAATTATAGATTATTATTCTATATGCCCATAGAAACCAAGTAAAATTGATCAAGTCCATATCACCACATTCTACACAATGGTGCTTGGACACATTAATCACAACTTTTTTCAATTAATTAAGTAATTAATTATTCAATTAAATACCTACATGCCTTAGGTGGATATCATTCTGTAGTGGCATCCCCACAGGCACAGGGGAACTATTTATGAAGGGTGGGAATGACATCTACAGATTACTGTATACACACACACACACACACACACACACACACACACACATATATATATATATATATAGTCATTGCTTGATAGCCATGAGAATCATCTTGAAACTCAAGGCCTGCATGCCAAACATGCAAACTTGTTTGAATATGAACAGCCAACATTTTTACACTGGAGCTGTTTTCACATAAGCATACAGGGCCCATCCTTCCAATCCACATCTTACATGTTCCACCCACCGCATTTCATTTTTATTAAGATAGTGGACAATATCAGGGATGAGGAAAGCGGTGCCAGCTATCTAGTAGCAGAGGAATAGAAAATGCAACAGGGCACGTGGGCTTGCATTTTATGCACAAAACTCTTTTGGAATGAAACAATAATTTACATGGGTGTGTGTCTGTGTCATATGATGTATGTCTGAAAATGCTTCAGAAATGCATCTGGGGTTAATTGTCCTTTGATACAATGATTGACACCAAATGCAAAATACTCTAATTAGTGTAGTAACTTTTGTAGTGTACAAAAAGAAATAAATGGAGAGCATAAACAAGGGCAGTGCGAGACCTAAGCCTGACCGTATTGCTACAGTTTCTTTATTAAAATATAAATAATAAATGTGGTGAAATGACTTATGCATGTAGCCCTGTGATTCGATAGTGATTGTTTTTCAGTGTGGAACTACTTCAGTGAATGAAAGTACATTTGCTTCTGACACAAAGTCAGCATTACTGTAGATTCTTTCTCAGCATTAAATTAAATTCTTACATCTCTTTATTTTAAGAGGAATGTGATGATGGTTTTGCTTTTCAGTGTGACACGTTTTCCTCACATCACAAATGAAATGCAATACCACCTATGCATTGCTTTTCACGTTTTTGTCCAGTGTGACTGCTTTCTTATCTGGCACAGAATCTTCTGTGCCTAGATGCACGTATGTGAGTAGAAGCAACATGAAGTGCAACCTGCTGTGGCTGCATTATAGGATTTGTCTGACCTATTGCTATCTTTATTAAAACATAAATTAATACGGTAAACTGTTATGCCCATAATGAAATCAGAGAATTGATGCATTTATAATAATGTGTTAAAACATAATGACATATATTTTATAGAAATAAGCCTTATTTTTGAAATACTTCTGAAAATATAGAGATATGAATATGTAAGCTGTGTGACCAGTTATTCCCTTAAGGGAAGACAGGGTCAGATTTCCTCAGTTATTTTCAGCCATGCCTCTACTTCTGATTTCTCCACATGAATAAGAATTTTGGTTCATCTCACTATGATCACAAGATAATAAGTTTACCTTCTCCTTGTTGCTAAATGTGAAGAAATCTAGATTTCTCACTTATATACCAATATCTTGGCTATGACAATTGGATAAGATTTTGTTGATGTACTATGAAATGGTGGTCTTAAGGAAATAGTTGTCTGAGAAAATTCATTCTGTTTCTATGTTTAGCTATTTGTTTGTATCTATGTATAAAACACATATATTAATATAAAAATTATGTTTTTCAGTCAAGTGTTTTCCCCCTGTTTCCAGCTGGTACTTGCCACTTAATTAAACCACCATAACATTATATAATATTTAAAAATGTAAAAAAAAAAATAGCCTTTTCAATAAATTCAATAAATAAAAAGACTTTTTTCAATTAATTCTCATATGGTTTTCTAGTTGTGTTTCTTGTTAATTTCGTCTGTTCCCAAATTTACTTCCCACCCTTCAACAACTAGTACTTTTGCTTTAAAAATGAACTTATCTACTATCACATTATGTTAAACAATTGAGATTCTCTAATTGAATCCAATTGTCACTTAAATAGGGTTAATTGGTTGCTTGAGTAACTAAGGGGGCAATTACTTTTTCACACCAGGCCAGTTGGTGTTGGATAAACTTTTTTCCTTCAATAAATGATAAATGATCAATTAAAAACTGTGTTATGAGCTTATTCACATTGTCTTTGTCTTATATTACATATTGTTTGAAAACCTGAAACATTTAAGTGTGAGAAATATGCAAGTAGAAGAAATCAGGAAGGGGGCGAATACTTTTTCATGACAGTGCGTCTCTAAGAACACCACTGACAAATGTCTGAAAAACAGAAGGGCCATTAGGTGCATCGTATGGCATAAGAAGATATTCATAGTGCACCCTAGTGGTGTTTAATGCTCTTATCCAGTTATCCCTAAGGCCGCTTTATGGATGAGGTACCAGTAGTGATATGTACGCAATGATGGAGAAGTTGCAGAAGTTTCTCTCCACATTTCTTACCCTGAATTGGTCAATAAAATGTTTATATGAGCTAGTCTTCCTTTCCCCATGTTCCAGACACTGTAGTGCTCTCCAGAGCAATAACGAAAAGACAGCAGCTCTGTTAGTTAAATGTGAAAGGGGACTGACAGACTGGTGGGGAAAAATAAAGTAAGCACTGCAGGAGAAAGCCCTTGTACTTGGATGGGGAACAATATAAATAAGAAACACCAGTCATGCTTCAAAGGTTAGGCACAGTAAATCATAAATCTGATCACATAACTCCTAGGTCCTGCTATGAGTTGTCAGTATTTTTAGTCATATTAAAACTTCATCAAGTTTTAGAACTAATAATTCTGAAAAGCTTGATTATAAAGGGTTCAGTGCAGTAGGAATGAAGAAACAATGAGCCGATAAAGTGTGTTCCTTTATATGCATAGCAAGGCCTCCTGAAAAGTTACTCTTTCAGGTACTTCTCCCTTTCTGTGATTGCAGCCATTAAATTCTTACATCTCTTTATTTTAAGAGGAATGTGATGATGGTTTTGCTTTTCAGTGTGACACGTTGGCATCATATCACAAAAGAAATGCAACACCATCTGTGTATTGGGTTTCATGTTTTTATCCAGAGTGACTGCTTTTTTTTATCTGGCATGAAATTTTCTGCATAGTGTGCATCCCTCACACACCGTATTGTTGGCCAGTCTATCCATGTGTGCCCAAATGTACATATGTGAGTAGACACAGTGCGAACAGACATGCTGTGGCTGCATTATGCACTCACAAGGCACCTAACTTTAGAATTCAGTTTACCAAGGCTGGGTCTCATCATGCTAACTGCACTGGAGACTGCTTACTAAATGCACTCTGTGTGAGGCGTAAATTATATGTAAAAAAAAAAAAAACACTGTGAAATTGTGGATATGGTCAACCACAGAGACACCAAAAAGCTCAAGTCTGCTGAGCTTTTTGTCAGAATAAACCTTATTCCATTTTTCCAGTTGTAGTTGATTGTGAACATACCCAGCAATTTGAAAATTGGGAATGTCAAAAAAGTAAAACTGTGCTATGACAAAGGTTGACAGACCTGTGTGACAAAAGCAATACAATGTACAAACAGTATTAAAACGTGGTTTTCCTGAAAATCTGTTTACCCAGGACCGAAAATGGGCTCACATCAACACATTAGAAATCATAAATCATCAAAAATTAAAGAATATTTTTCTTTACTGGATAGATCAAAACTTGAAACAGCAGTTCAAATAGTGGAGATTGGACAATTGGAGATTGACAAGCCTCTCATTTACATACTAACAGCACAGTTTCATGGATGCTTTGGGTTATTTAAAGGTGTCTAAGATTAAATTATTATTTCTATCAATGCATGTCACGTAACCCCCGTAACTAGATATCATAGTGACTGTTATAGACCTTTAACATTCATTCATTCTGTTCTGGATTAGGGCTTGCTGCTTTTTAGCAAACAGGCCACATTTAGAAATTATAAGACCAAAGACAGAATACCTTTGTTAAACTTTACTAAAAATATAAATGTTATGATATTTACGTTTTCTCTCAATTTACTTTTCTCAGTTGGCCTGCTGCTCTGTGGGTCTACAGCTACTATAAAAAAACAAACAAGCAAAAAAAACCCACCTTATTTAGTTAACTGAAGCAAATCACTTTGCAAAAATAAATTGTCAATAATGCTAGAAACTTTAAGAAATATTTCCAAACTGACAAAAAAAATAAAAGTGCAATTAGTAGTAGCGCTCTTGTTCAACTCTTCTTTAGCCACGAGTGACGTGTCTTGAGACCGTAATGGACTTGAGTAATGTCACAGTGCGCACACAAGTCAAGGAATATTACTGACCTCTAATTAGGATCTCCTTTTCCCGTCCTGATGCTGCACTCAAAGAGAGAGAGAGAGAGAGAGAGAGAGAGAGAGACTGCCTAGCTTCAAACTGCATACCTTTGAATATGTAATATGAGAAATATGAGATTTTAGAGCCTTTAGCAAGAAAGTAGTTATTACACATTTTCTGCAAACATCTTACACATATTCTATAATTCCATTCTAGTTTGTTTCAGTGTTACTTTTAGGTGGTGCTAGCTTGTTGCAACACATTTAGTGTAATTGTATCTATTTTTTTGTTCTAGTATTACTTCAGGTCAGTTATTATTGTTAGTGTAAATATCGATACTAGTCACGATTGCATTTGGTAGTAAAAAAGTTTGCATGTAGTTTACCAGCCTCCAGGATAAAGAAGCTTTCTCTCTTTGTCTCTTACTTGCATGATAACACCCTCTCCATTTTTTTAACTTTATGACCAGTGTGTATATATATGTATACATGCATTACAGTTATAATGACAATGATAATGATAATAATATGTAATGCTCATATTATAAAACATAAACACCTGTGAACAGAAGAGCAAGACATGTTTTACTGCCAATTGCAGCCAATCAGAGTCATTTACATAGAAACAAAGAACATTCAGAGCCAACTCATTTGCTACCACTCTGGGTGGTTTGGATTAAAGACAATCCTCTTCAATTTAGACCATGGCTTTTGCAAGAGCAACTGCAAAATGTTGATTTTGTGTCCCTGCAGCCACGACTGTACTCATTATTTAGATCTGTCTTTGGCCGATTCTTAACCTCCTGGAAGAGGCAACTAGACGTCTGGACCGTTAGTGACAAACCCTCTCAAAGAGAATCACTAATCTATAGCTATATTTCACAGTGGACCTCAGGTGTTCTTTTCTCTTATGGAGTCCCATTTTTTGGCAAACATGTGGACAGTGCGCATGGTCAAAAAGCTTGATTCTGTTCTCACCTGACCACAGCACATTTCAACTGCAGTTCCTATGTATATGAAGATACATACAGTATGTTCTCCCTCATATTTAGTCAGAGGTACCTAAAAATTTCTGGAGATTAAGATCAAATATTTATTATCAATTATAAACAAAGTAAGACGTAAGAATTCAAATTCAAGTATAACATTTTATTTCAATTATATTCTCATTATTTAAATTTTCTTTAATGACATCATATTAAATTTTTCATATTTAAAATGCAGTTATTTAAAAACAAAGCTCTTATATAAATAAGTCCACAATGAACTAATATAAGTGAATAATTACTATTCTTGCTGGTTATTTATCTGAATAGTCGTTCCATGGTGGGTTTTTTTTGTTAGTTTTTTTGCTATGCAAAATTATCCCTTTAATTAGTTAATCGTGACACATGATATGTTTTAAAAGAGTGACCTCTATAGCATACATTTGCCACACTAACTGAGTGCTTCCTGTGTGCTGCCATGTTGTTAATATCTGGATGCTGCTGTTATTATAATTAAATGCATCAATCAACTTAAGAAAAAAAGGTGGCTAGAACCTGAAGAACAGTACTATACATTCTTTTGCTTGCTCAAACATCTTTTTTTAAGAATTATCTAAGAATTTTCAGGTTTGGTAGATCATTCTGTTCTGTCCCAAAATGAGAATGACAGCATTAGTCTCTTAATTACTTTATTACTTAAGGAGAGGATTACACTGAAATGCAGTAAAACAATACATATTGTCCTAAAGAGTTCAATGCAAATATTTCCAAGAAAAACAGAGCAGTAGTGTTCCAGAACACTAATGTGTGTTTGCATTGATTACATGCATTTAAACCTGCAAAGATGGAGGTAGCAGTAGCAAATTATTTGCATAAGGTGATGAAAAAACTGAAAGACAAACATGCACAAGGAGGCAGCCAAATGACTGTTCTGTTCTTAGCTTTGTAGAGTTCAGTCAGCTCACTGTAGCGGTCCAGAGCCAGAGTCTTTTCTGACAAGCTTTCATTTACATTTACAGCATTTAGCATACACTCTTTTTCAGAGTTACTTACAGAAGTAAATTAAAGTTTCTGTCGAAAACATATCCTTATGGTATTGCAAATGGTTTAAGAATATCATAACACCAATCCCTGTTATGCGGGAAGCATATGCGAGAATTAGAACAGCAAAGAAGAAGAACTAAGAAAAAAAACAGCAGTGAAGAGAGTACATGATGAAAATAGTTCGTAGTAAGTGATCTTACTAGCAACTCATCAAATTGATCAAAATACACATTCTTAATAATAATAATAATAATAATAATAATAAATAATAATAATAATAATAATAATAATAATAATAATAATAATGATAAATTTAATTTATATACCACCTTTCCGCAGCTCAAGGACATTTTACATTCCAAACTAATAGACATAGGGGAAGAAAAAAAATCTACGGGAAAAAAATGGGAACAAAACTAAGCTAAACACTGCAATCATATTTTTCATTAACAGTAGTAATATTAAAAAAGTAATATTAGTATAATAAAAAAAAACAAAAACGTTGACTGGTGGTTGTTCTAGTTTCTTTACCTCTTAATGAGCATCACTTTCTGCTTCTGGGAGCCCTAATCCACTATATCAGTATTATCCTTAATTCCATCAAATTTGACAGATAATCCTGACAGGATTATACCACATACCTACTGCACAAATGTTCACTGGGAGAGGGGGGAGTTTGACACTCTTTATTTTTTGTGCTCACATATAAAAGGGGTCTAAAACAAATACCATCATCAGCTGGTGTTCACTGGATAATTTTAGGGGAAAAATTTTTGAATTATTTTCAAATTAGTTTCATTCGTTCATTTCCTTTTTGAGATTTTTCCTGTCAAATATAATTTCCACACCTTTATTAGAGGTCCAAAGATTTTTTATCACCTGGGAATTTGGTGATGCGTTTGACAGACTTTGTAGTGTGGAAAGCATTCAGAAGTAACGGTCTGTGCTCTGACTCCAAAAAGAACACACACTCATCAGTGCATCTCAGTGAGACAACTAATTCAAGCATGTCTTTTAAAACCATCAGCACCTCTCATGCGTTATCTTTCTTAGGTACCTGGTGGCCAGTCATTAACAATCAATCAAGTGGCTAATCTAAAGAGGCACCAGTTTTTGCAAGACATTTCTCCATGTTTGAATAAAATATTTTTGTATTGATTTGCCAACCTTGTCAGGGGGAAGACCTTTGATAGATTGATTTAATGTCCCAGGGGATGTTCTTTTTTTTTTTTATCAGATTTCGAATAGAGAGCCAAAAACTATCTAGAATATCTGGAAGAAATCCATCTACATCATTTTAAGGGGTCACTAAAGGCACTTTTTTAATGATAATATCTGTACAAGGGGTCCTGCTTACCTTCACAGACCTGGCCTTCATAGACATATTTGATTCTCAGCATGTAATAAATAGTAATAGCTGACCCCATTCTCTTCCTGGCATTTGGCCTTGCAAAATCTGCATATCATATCTGCAGTAAAGCTCTCCTGAAATCCCATCAAGGCATGGGCAGCCAAGTTTTCTGCAGCAGCACATACAAAACTGTTTCTGTATTCACTGTTTCTATATTCACATGGTTGAGGGATACTAAGGGAGAAAATGTGTCAATTTTTTTACACACTTTCCTGCTATTAAGATATTAAGACATAAGAAATGGTTTATTGTTTTATTAATGTCAGAAAGAGATATACACAATTTTCATCCTTGGCATTAAATTTCAGGCTTGGTAAGTTACACTGTGAGTGTTAAATCAAATTATTTGCCTTGACACCACCCTATTTTTCTGATTTTGCAGCAGCATGACAAATGCATGCTTTATGCTGCATTTACAATTACAGTGCACTTCGCCAGGTTACCACCTGCACAGATGGTCAAGAGAATACTACAGTGATATCTGCCATATCTGCACTGTGATTTTGTGTTTATGTCATCATAAAGCTCTATTTCTTACAAACTACTATATAAACAAAATATGTACAAGCAATATGCTTTGCCTTTTAGTTATTTTCCATATACAAAATGCATTTGAGACCTGTTTCTTTTCACAGATTGTTATGAGCCACTGGAAAATTTTGAGAAGCCAGTGCCATTCAGTATAAAGCCTTTGAGACATACATTGGATTTCCACATTAACGGCCACACAACAGCAGAACCTTTGGGACCAGCTGGCCTGCAGGTAGACCTGACATTGTGAGTCTGTGTTAAGTGATTGGAATTGTCTTTATCGGAATTGTCTAAAACGCCAAAAACACTGCCCTTTGGTTACAGCCAGTGACCATCCACACATAACCAAAAATCAAACTTGCAGTAATTTGGAAGATTTGAAGTAAATTTGAACAAATTTCATTCTGATATTAGGTAAGCTCGTAGAGACTTTATCTTGTTTATCAAGCTGATCTTATTCTGAGATTTTGTCCCGTGCTTGCCATGTAAGAGACGTGTGTATCTATAACGATGTTTACAAAAGTAACTTTGTGGGTTTGAAACACATTTTGGTTTTTATTTCTGTTACCTAGCTACCAGGATGGGCTAATTAACAAACAGTAATATGTTATTTTAATCTTTTCATGCACTTCAGCCAAGATCATTGACAGTTTGGAAAGCCATTCAAATCAATTAAAGCGCACTGAGATACTGCTATAAATACCTTTTTGCGTATGATTTTTTGTGAGGAAAGTGTAGAGATGGAACTTTGCTGACCATTATTATTTGCAGCTGGAAAATAGCCCCTTGGTTGCCTAGTCATAGTTGGTCAGTACCATGCTTCTGCTTCTAAATTGCCTAAAGTTATATCCATCTCAACTTTTTTTTTTTTTTTACCATTCTGCGAGTTTCTCCCTGTTCACCATCCCACAATTCTTTGCACATTTCTCATGCCTCCCAATTGAAAATGAATCATAGTCAGATGGCAAATTCACACTCATGTACTAGAAGCCATCCATTGGAATTTTATTTCTATATGTTGTAGTGCTCACTGCTATGGCACAGCACCTCTTATTTTACAGGAAAGAAATGCATGAGTCAGTGTTGTATTACATTAGGAATGAAATGCGGGCACCACAAGTTGCTGAAGCATAATAAACCAATCCTGGTGTCCAGACTTCATTTTTTCATGTCACTTGTTGGGTCTAAGCTATTTGCATTAAAAATGAGACTAGGTGAATCTGGGTTCATTGAGGGAGAAGCAATTAAAATCATTGCACTTGAAAATGCACTCACATCCCATATGTCTCACATTTGTGTATTGGAGACAAGGAAAGGTCAGAGAATTCTTCCACTTTAACATCAACACTGTCTGGCTCCTTTGGACAGAGTGCACATTTTCCCCAACAATAATCTGTGATATGCATCTATAACAGTTTAACTGTGGGCAATTTGGAACCTGTTTATTGGTTTATTTTGTTCTTTGTTTCTCTTTGTTTCTCTTTCCAACTGACATAAAAATGGGCAATAATAAAGACATAAATAAATGCCAAATCTAATATGAATTAGATAATGTTTGCTTTTCTTGAGATATTGATTTGATACCATCAGCCTCTTTTTTTTCTGAGAAATTCTGTTCCTAGTACGCTGTTTTAATTAGCCCAATTGACCTCCTCATCTTCGGAATTTTATAATAATTGTTCATGTAAGTCTCCTTTGGTTTATGTGAACAGCAAAGAAAGATGAACTCATAGCACTATGTACTGGTGAAATTAATAATGATAATATATGTAGATGCACATTGATTTATAAAGAAAGGCTTTCATGACTTTGCCCAATGTTTCCTTTCAGCCAAGGCACTTGTTAACTGCTGTGTATGTACATATAATCATTAAAGTGAAATGTGTTCATGCTACTAGTTTAAAGGCTCTCCTGAGTCATGTATCATTGCCAAAAGATAATCAAGGGAAGTTTTGATATCATTTTAATGCTAAAGCTGACAAACAAAGAATACTGACAACTCATGAATGCTCAGCTCCCTCACCTCCTAAATCACAATTTAAACTCGGTTTATGACTCTCTGTAATAAAGCGCCTTCCTCGACATTTGCTAAAAAAAATTCAGAATTATTTCCTCTAGCATAAAAAATATAATGATAATAAAAAAGCTAAACAATATGCCCAAAGTTAGTGTTTTATGGCTCCAGAAACATGACAGTCTTTTCATCTTTCTTTTTTTTAAAGGCTGATTTAAATATTCTTTTCATTCTATGTCACTTTTTGTGTTTCAGGCTGAAAATGGCAATCAAAAGCAAAATAGCTTTTCTAAAGGCTTTTCTTACTGTGGACAAGTTGGAAAAGCTGTTAACAAAAATGAAAACTGTTCTAGCCCCTCCGCCTCAAGGTTTGACGTGTTCTATGGCACTCCTCTGCTCACCACAGTTGTAACGAGTGGTTGGTTTACTGTAGCCTTCCTGTCTGGTCATTCACCTCTGACCTCTCTTATCGTCAAGGCTTTTCCACCCACAGAACTGCCCTGGACCATTTCTGGACCATTCTGTATAAACTCTAGAAGCATGAAAATCACAGGGAATCAGCAGGTTCAAAGCAACAGAGATCACCTTTTCCCCCATAATGATGCTTGATGTGAGCATTAGCTGAACCTCTTGACCTGTATCTGCATGATTTTATGCATTGCTCTTTTGCCACATAATTGGTTGATTGGATAATTGCATGAATGTACAGATGAATGTGCAGATGTTCCTATTAAAGTGGCAGGTGAATGTACATCTGACAGAGTTTCTTTAAATACAGGGTTAGGAGCACCTACTGGAACTCTCACAATGTCAGACTCACTATGGGCTTCATTTATCTGTCATTTAGTGCAGTTGTGTGTAAATGGAAAAACAAAGTAAAACTTCTGGCCAAATTCACAAAAGTTTTTTTATTTATTTATTTTTTTAAGATTTTCTGATTTTGTTCATATTCACATTTGTATACTGACAAATGTCGATCACCCATACATTGGCGCAGCTGATTTATATATTTAGTTATGCCTACAAAACTGAATAAAAGGTGATAAGACTTTAAGGGTGCGCTACTCAAGAAACCAGCTAAAACCCAGGTGAACTCGCTCGTGAGCTTATTTATTTTTCTTCATAGCTTGTGCTGCAGCACAGTAGTAAAAATCAATACAAAAAAGAAAAAAAAAAAAAACCACAAGTGAAGTTTTGCTTCTTTTCGGCTGGCTCAGCCCTCTCGGTTTATCTCAGTTCACGTCCACACACCCAGCTTAATGCTCAGAGCGAGAACGAGAAACAGACAGCTCATTAAGAACCCACAGCAAATAGGTGTCAGGTGTGGCATGTTAATCAACTCATCCCCATACACCACCCTCCTGCTAATCTACACCTGCCCACACCCACACCTGCCACAAAGGTAAAGCATACAGAGAGCTGAAAATAACAAAATGATGGCTAAATGGTGAAAGAACATCTCCTAAGGTCAGAATGTGCTAAATTTTCCAGTAATACAGCTCAGCCACTACAGCAAGTTGGCTACCGTAAACACACAGACTCTTCCTCCTTGTATTTGGCAGCATTTCTTTAGTCCTAATTGAATGTAGTCTTATTTGTCCTAATTTATGGATTTGTTATGCATTGCTTTCTTTCAAGTCATTAATATGAAACAAATAAGTTTCAGAAAAGTTTCATTAAATTGAAATAGAAAGCTATTAAACCTTGATAATGTAATCTGTATCTAAAATTGCAGTATCTCACCCCAGTTACTGTATATACCAACATTACTTGATGTCTACATAATGAACTTTGTTATATGTAAATTTACTTCAACTCAGGATCTCTTGTAGGATATGAAAGTGAACTAACTGGATTTTTATGAAGGCCACCTTTCTTGTGTAAATGCTCCTGTGAATGATTTATGAATAAATTTCTTTGTATCCAGCTTGATAAACGAGGTCCAATGTGAGAAGAACAGTTGAGTCCCTCTTTCTTTGTCACTACTTAATGTAGCTTCTTAAATGCTTCTGCAAAGCTGCATAGACAGAAAGGGAAGGCCACATTAGCTCTGGTTTTCACATGTTGATAAAATAAATTTATGGTAGGGAGTTACCTTTAACGTGTATGGGCTGCAGCTAGGAGACAAACGAAATAAATTGTGCTTTGTAATGCTTTTTCTTTCATTGGTCTTGCAGGAGTAATGCTCTGCTCCTTTCCTACTCCTGTATATTTTTCAGTTTCACTGCTCTGTCTTGTCTGACTTGGCTCAAGAAATGTTTGGCACTTGCTCACAGGAACCAGGGTGGAGAAAGATAGCTCAACCTGATTTAATGCAACATTCATAAGAATTTTGATGATCCAGAACAAAAATACATATATACACATACTACACACACACACACACACACACACATTTTATATATATATATATATAAAGATTTTGGCCTTTTCAGTTTAGATTAGACTAGATTATAGATTATTCTAAGAAAATAAAGTCATTTCGTACTCTTCTCGATTCACATACACCTATTCCTTGCTGCCCCCCCCCCCACCCCAGCGTAACAGAGTGACTAGTTTTTTCTTTTCTTCTAATTTGCCCTCCATCTGTATAAACAGATTTATTTTTATTCTTACTTAACCAGTTAAAGCTGTTTACATATGTCTGTGGAGGTGTGCTCTGAGATGCAAGTACATACCCAATGTATATTTATATATAGTTTATTTCAAGGGTATAAATGCAGTATAAGGCTAATGAGGGGTAAAACGAAACAGTCGAAAACAGCAATTAGCAACCCTCACAGCAGGTCAGCAAGGGCTGGTGGGCAGAATCAGAGTGGACATGAGCATATGGTCATATGGTTGTGTTGAATAACTGTAATTGAAAAAAAGAAAACCTTTCCAGATGTGTGAAGCTCCTTCATTATAATGCAGGATAACACAGCTTGCAATACTAGACCTTTTATTTTTATTATCTACCACCTTTCTGAACAGGTTGGACGTGGTGCTTCTGTCAATTTTGTGACAGCTTCTCGTGATATTGAATGGAAGAACTAAAAAAAAAATTCCGCTACTCTGTAACCTGTCATTGCTATTATGAAAATAGTATTGTTGAGCCTTATTATTGTTTCACACTGTGTAATCACTAGACATGAGTTTTATCAGTATGATGCACAGTTTGAGTTAGAAAGAAATTAAGATTGTTAAGATTGTAAGATTACTTAAGATTGTTTGTGTTATTTTTCTTGATTATTTTCTTCTTTTATTGATTTTTTAAAAGTTTAAAAAAATCCACTTTGTGCCATTTGTTTACAGCAAATAAGATGATGTGGATGCCAAAAACTGAGCCTCATTTATATTTATTTTTTTACTTGAAAGAGAAGGAGGGCTTGGATTTGCTAGCCCATTTATATGAGTTAGCCCTGTGTGAATTATTTGCTATAAGCTGCTGAAATGGCATTTTACCTGAATTTTGCTTTTGAGTATCAATCTTCACATTGCATTACATATTTCCAAATGGAGTTCAGGTTAGAAGGACAAAGCAACAAAGCTTTTTCCAAGAGTGTGGGTTGTCTGCACGTCTGATAATTTCCTTATCAGACTTAAAGAGTTTTTTTATGTGCATGTAATTTACTCTCTGCTTTAGTGTGGAATGGATTTCTAGGTTGCACGGAGACGTGAAGAGACAGCCCAATTACATGCTGCTATATGACATTCCTCTTGCCACACTGAACATCACACACTTAAATTAAGCACATCAAGGGATATCCTTTTTATTTACCTTAATAACTATTAAGCCCGTAATCCTGTGCCTTGGAGTTTCTTAGTCATGTCTTTCAAGCATGATTTTGTTATTATCTGGATATTAATGATCATTTTTAGCAAACCTAACCATGTATGTAATAAGGATCTAGAGAACTTAGAACTAGAAAATAAAGTGCATAAGAAACCCAAATTCTCTTCCAAACACAATTTAGTATTCTTACTAGAAACCATTTTAAGAAATGTCCCTCTTCATTCGGATTTTTAAGTGTTCATAAGGCATAATGGCCTTAGTGGGTCGAGGGAACATGCCCAGAATGCACTGCAAGCTTCAGTTTTAACAGTGAGAAATAGCTACAAGAAGAAATTTGGTTTAGAATTGTATCTAAAGTAAAATTATCCATGTTAACAATAATAAACCTAGAGGCATTGTTTCTTTTAGCATTCATGTGTTTAGGTGAGTGTATTCATTTTTGGAGTGTGTTATCGTTATAACTAGTAATCTCCCATTAACTAGAAGGTTGTTATCTAGCTGCTGAATTTTGCTATAACAAGTTATACTGTGTATCATTAAAATAAATGTTTAATAAAAAACCTTCAGTCAAACACTAGCGTTTGTAAAAACCTAATTACTATATGGTTCTGTCTGACTTAAGAAAGAAAGGGAGATAAAAGCTTATAATGCTAAGGTCACATATTGCAAACCTTTGCCAAGATAAAACTTAATATAAGTTAAATAAAATAATAAATATAAATAAAACATAACATTATGGTAACAAGACACATATAAAACAAAGCTGAGGTGAATAATGAGCATGGCTAGAGGCAGGGCCACAGGAATTGAAGACCATCAAATGTTTCCTCATTTTCATTTTTATTAAATTTTTTTGAGTTTAAAATAGCAATACAACAATGTTTATGGTGTTTGTTCACATCAAATATCAGAATGGGGAAAAATGTGATCTCAGTGGCTTTGCCCGTGGCATGACAAAAAAAAAATTATCCAGTGAAAGGCAGAAACACTGAGATTAATGAGAATTAAGATTAATGAGAATGGTCAGAGGAGAATGGCCAGGCTGGTTTGAGTTAACAGGTAGACATACCTCAAATGAATACTCTTTATTTGAGTTATAATGACTACATCGGGTTCCACTCCAGTCAGCCAAGAATAATAATCTGAGGTTACAGTGGGCACAGGATCACTGAGACTGGACAGCTGAAGCTTGGAAAAATGTTGTCTGGTCTGGAATGTTGAATTCTGCTGTGACATGCAGATGGTATTGTCAGAATTTGGCATCAGCAGAATGAATCCTTGGACCAACCTGTTTGTGTCAACCTGGTGGAGGTGGTGTAATGGTGTGGGGAATGTTTTCTTGGCACACACTGGGCCCCTTGATACCAATCAAGCATCAGTTGAATGCCACAGCCTATCTGAGTACTGCTGCTGGCCATGTGCATCCTTTCATGTCCAGAATTTTCCCATCTTATAATGGCTCCTACCAGCATTTTAATGAGCCGTGTCAAAAAGCGCAAGTCATCTCAAAGTAGTTGCATGAACATGACAGTGTACTTTAATGGCTTTCTCAGCCACCAGATCTGAATCCCATAGAGGACCTTTGGGATGTGGTAGAAGGGGAGATTCACAGCATGAATGCGCCGCTGACAAATCTGTAGCACGGGCCAGAAATTCAAACGAATGTCTCCAAACCGTTGTGGAATAAAGAATTGAGGCTGAGCAAAGGTGAGTCCTACATAGTATTAGTGTATATTAGTATTAGTTTTGCTAATAAAGTGGTCACTTAGTGTACATTTACGGTTGAGTACTTTCACTTTTTTCATTATTTCATCTTCAGTAAGTGATTTATCCTGGTCAGGGTGACGGGGAATTTGGAGCTTATCTCAGGAACACTAGGCGCACAGCAAAAATACACTCTGGAACTTAGATTAGCCAATCTACCTACCTGTTTTTGGGAGGTGGCAGGAAATCAGAGTACCTAAGTGGAAACCCATGAAGACCTGTGGAGAGCATTTTTAATAATGATGAACACAGTTTCTGTGTGCATGTACAGTACATGGGAAACACCATAACAAGAAACACAGTATACTAGTTTTGGAAAAGATAAATTTGTGATTTTTAATCACTCTTGGCCACTCATTAACCTCAGATGTAAAATGTAAAATCAACCAAGAGTGTTCATGCTTGTCAGTGAGCTTGAGCAACTGAAAACCTGCCTCAGCTAGTTAATGAATAAACCAGATTACTGAGACTTGAATTACAATCATGGTGTTTATTTTGCATAATGTTGACATTGTATTTGCTGCATCATATCTAATAAATCAATAGTGTAGTCCAGTATGATTCTCTTATTGTTTTGAGAAGTGGTGTAACATCAAGAGCTACAAAATGTCCTGTGTGGCCATGTCAGATGACGTATTGACAGTGGCATCTCCCCGGTAACATAAAGAACTCCTGATCAGTGCGAGTGCTAGAAAGATGGGACGGGATGACAGCTCAGGAGTTCCACAAGTCATGAGTCATTACATGATGAAGTGGTGTATTTTGGAAATATTTTTAGCAGCATGACACCCACAGAAACAGCAAGATAAGGCAAGATTGTGGTTTGTGTGCACTCCACTGCTATTTCTGCACTTTCAGTTAGCTTATTAAGCTACAGTGAATATACTTTACATGCCTATGCTTTATCATGTGCTGTGTTCAGGGGTTGGGAGGCACTTCAACACTAAAATCTCACAGGATATGGAATCAGTGGTGGACTAAACTCACTTAATAACTGACTGGTGGAATGATTTAACCAACTGATTCTGTCCTCCAAATGAATTTACATGAACCTCACAAGTCCAGCATCAGAGAGATTTTTTTTTTTATCTGGTTTAGGATAAGGCTTTTAATAACAAAAATAATACCTCATATGCTGAAAATTGAATAAATCTGCATATACATAAAGTCAGTGTAAATAAAATTGAAAACGTTCAATCACATTATGGCTTTAATTTCTAATTTCTAGAGAGGTAATATGACAAATGAAATGGAAAACAGCACTGACCTTAACAAAGTGCTCGGTATAATAAAGAAAGAATCCGCCCCTGAAGACAAAAATCAGTGCACTTAACCTTTTGTCTGACTTTTATTCCCATTACAGGATTTTAATGAATGCTAATCAAGACAAATCTCACAATTCTCTTTTATTGGTTTCTATGGCCAACTTTAAAATGATGACTAAAACCATTAGCGCATAAATTAAATGACTAATTGTAACTGTTTAAAGAAAATAATGTAATAATTGAACACAGATTTCAGAGGATGAATTTCCATATTTCCTCTGTTTCATCTCTTTGCAGCCGCAGAAAGATAATGCGTGTGTGTGTGTGTGTGTGTGTGTGTGTGTGTGTGTGTGTGTGTGTGTGTGTGTGTGTGTGTGTGTGAGGACTAAAGTCATCAAGTCTGCTCCAGCTGTGGAAAATTGAAGATATAAATGATGTTTGAAAAGTACATAAAAAAACTGCACCTGAGTGGAGCTAGTTCTTTCTACCAAAATGAAAATCCATATAGCAGAGAGCACTCTAATCTTGCTACTACTGTGTATTCCTCCATACTTGTCTGATTCTCTGCTTGAATAGTACTTGAATAGAATCAAAAAATGAACAGTCCAGTCAGCAGGATTACCATTATATCCACTCACCAGATATGATTGTTTATGATAATCGCTGTTTACACACAAATAACGTTTAGCCCTCATTCAGCCCTCGGGTCAAATTGAGCCAATTATTATAAAAGAATAATATATAGAACGAATCATTCTTTCCATCCTCTACCCATGCACATTTACATCCCTTACATGGCTCTCGGGTCAGTTTTACCAAATAAATAAATAGTAATAGTAATAAATGGTTGAAAAGAGTACTTGAAAACAGATGGTCATGGTAGATATTTAAATTAAAAATTAAATTTAAAATGTAATTAAATTTAGAAATTAAAATGTGAGTTCAAAGACACAATGTAAGGCACTTGTGACCACTCATATCCAGAGAAGAGAACAAGTCCCAAGGTCCTGTGCATCTGCAGTCACAATGAGAAGGATTCAAGAGGAACCTCCTGTTACCCCAAACTGCACGTCCCAGACAGCAACCCAAAGTAAGTGAGAGTGACTTTTTTGTTATCGGTATGTGTGTGTGTGTGTGTGTGTGTGTGTGTGTGTGTGTGTGTGTGTGTGTGTGTGTGTGTGTGAGTGTGTGTGCATCTGTGAACATTTTAGGAGTATTAGGTGTCTAACAAAGACTTTTCGCCATTACACAATTGTAGGTTGCAGCTGGTGGTAAATAGAGGAAGCATTGCCATGATTTCACACCAACAAAGGACACTAAAACACCTTCTACATGCACCAAGAAGATTTCACACCAACAAAACACCTTCTAGCCGCACCAAATGCAGCGAGTACATTTGTAACACACACACTAAGCTTTTATTCATCATCATCGAATGGTGTTTGGTTTTCTACTACTCAATTCATTATTCTAGTTACTACAATCTAGTTCATCTACTTTAGAATGCACACATGCTGTTCTGTTTTATCCAGTGTTACTTCAGAAGGTTCTGATTAATTTTTTATAAGCATAAATAAGCAATTTTGATTGTGTTTTCTATTTATTCTTTATATATGGCATTTGTTTTGTCATAGGCAATACTACTTTGAATATAACAAGATAGAGATCAAACTTTAGAGTAGCGGATAAACACAATAATTTTCCATAGTCATGAAAACCTTGTTTCACTTACGTTTTACAAGAAAAACATGATTTATGCTACAAATGTTTTGATTAAGTTGATTCTTTGCTTAAGTCATACAAAAAAAAAAAAAAAAAAAGAATGACATTTTCATTGTTAAAAGTGAGAGGTAAATTTCAAATATTTAACATCAGTATTGTTTGGAAGGGAGTTAAAGACCATATATACACAGGAATTATGTAATTGTTACATGTCTGTGGTATTTTTAACCCCCAGTTATGTCCTGGGTCAGTTTTACCTCAATGGGACCCTCAATGGGAGCAAAAAATGAGAACTGCGAGGTTTAAGAACATTATAGAATTAAATGCACTCATTGGGAAGACATTTTTATTTTAAACAATTTAACCAAGTAAGACAGAAGCAAATCCAAGCATATACTGTAGCTGATGAGTTAAAGGTTAAGGGCCCCCGGCTCTTTGGCAGTCTTGGGATTTAAAATTACAACTTTATGGTTTAGAAGTGCTGAGCTACCACTTAATTATATACATATCTTTCAGTAATACAGACAACACATTTTTCCTTTTCTTCACAAAGTTCAAGGTTCATCTCAAAGCAGATGTGCATTCTTGGGTTAATGTAAGGATCTCTTGAAGCTTGCCCTAAAATGTCTTCCTTGTGCCTGTTCATTGGGAAATCATTGACGATATAATGAGGACATTAAAAGACCAACTTACATCCCCCACTGTCTTTCAAATAAGAAGTTTGTACCTTTAGCCATGAGTGAACACCTCATTCATCACCCAGCTTAGGACATCCAGGTATACAACAAACCATCACCCTTTTTAAGTAGCAAATTCTAGTTGGCCCTCACTTAACTGAGAGGTAATGCAATAGATACAATCATGTGCAGTCTAGAACTTTCTGTCACCCAACCACTGGTATTCTAGAGCTAACCATACCTAATCATCTTTGGTCCTATATTATCCTTGATTTCAGTAATCTACCCGTCTCATACCTGTCTCATACAACTATTATAATGGCCATCATTAACTGGTCATCATCAACTGATTTTTTTTTAAAGCATGTCACCTGGTACCTCTACCCACAGGATCTCCAATTACATAATTTCCACCAGAGTGGTCCAATTGACATGAAAAATCTGGAAAGCTTTCTGCCAACAATTAAACATCAGTGTCAGTTTCAGTGTCAGTGGCCAGGCAGAGTGCCTGAATTCTCATATTTTCAAGCTCAAAAAGTGATGCAATGTGTATTATGCTGCTGGTAGATCAGCTGGCTTAATCATGAGATGAGATTCCATACTGAATATATTGAGAAACACTGTTTGAAAACACTTTCGTTCATCTGTTAATGCATGGGAAGAAAAGGTTTCTCAGCATCAGTCCTGGAAGATCTTTACACGCTGCATTTTCCTCCAAATTTTCATTGTCTGGGAACTCTGATTAACCATAATACCAAATTTTCCAGAGAAAAGGCTCAGCACAAACTCTAGTGTGGGCAAATAATGCATCTTTACTATTACACGTCCATGAGTCACGTCCATGTATGCAACTCCTATGATCCTCAGCCCATGACCTCCAGTTAAGCAAGTATTGTATTGTCTACTGATTAAGATACTAATTAAAATTAATTTGCAATTATATTACAGTATTCCCTTTATATAATCTGGACTCTAGATGTAAATTCTTTACACTAACAAGAGGTTGCTTAAAAGTATATTTTAAACACACTAACAAGTCTCACACATTTCAGTCACTGTTGAAACTAATAACGTTTAATGCTGGATGTTAAGTTCCTGAATATACATACAGTTAGGTCCGGAAGTATTTGGACAGTGACAGAGTTTTTGTGATTGTGCCTTTATACACCATTTTCCTGAAAATGGAAATACTTTGCTTAAAATGGCTGTAATTCCTGTAATGCCATATTTTTGTGGAACCTCTTAAAATAAAGCTGAAAGTCTACACTTCGATCACATCTTGATTGCTTTATTTCAAATCCATTTTGGTGGAGTATAAAGCCAAAATCACAAAAACTCTGTCATTGTCCAAATATTTCCGGACCTAACTGTATATTGCTATTAATGATTTCAATTTTCTACAAGGCCACTTGGTTATAATGCACTGCCATTTTCTCATTTGGTTTTCAACGAGGCAGAAGCCCCCTAGCCTTATCTCAATTTCCCCTATTTCCATATTTTCTGCTTTACTTACTCACTGGGTGCATTTTGCCTATGGTTAAAAAAAAAAAAACACTGTTGTAAGAAATTGTTGCCTATAGCCGCTATGTTAGAAAGTAAGAGCTTGTTCAAGTTATGAAATACCATATGAAAAAGATGAAATTTCTGGGTGACATCTTTGCATTGCCAGATGAATTCAATATGCCTGTCTGGTAGGCCTATAAATCAATCAAAAGGTTCTATGAGAGTTCACAGATAAGGAAACTTTTTTGTCTTCTTTTTCATTCTTGTAGAAATCGCTATGTAGGCAATGAGCTCTGAAAAGAGAGACTGGTCACCTGAATTTTTATCTTGGGTTAAACTTGGGTTTCTTACAGCTCAGAGAGAGGAGCAAGAATCTTCAGAGCCATAACAGATTGTTTTATCCCCTGAACATGGGATTGCTGGACAGCTGTCAGTACATTTTTTTTTAGAATGCTTTACATCTTGGATCCAGTCCTGAAATGTTAATTGAATGTGCTTGTGTGCACTTAACAACAAATCTGTGCTCATTTGGGTTTAGTGAGCTGATGCATGTTCAAGCAAACACAGCCATCTGCCATGCAATAGCCAACCTGTGATGGAAGCAGAGGAAGTTATTTCTAGAACTTTCTTAACAAATACACTATATTGCCAAAAGTTTTGGGACGTCTGCCTTTACATGCATATGAACTTTGATGACATCCCATTCTTAATCCATAGGGTTTAATATGGAGTTGGCCTACCCTTTGCAGCTATAACAGCTTCAACTCTTCTGGGAAAGCTTTCCACAAGGTTTAGGAGAGTGTTTATGGGAATTTTTGACCATTCTTTTAGACGCGCATTTGTGAGGTCAGGCACTGATGTTGGACAAGAAGGCCTGGCTCGCAGTCTACGCTCTAATTCATCCCAAAGGTGTTCTATCGGGTTGAGGTCAGGACTCTGTGCAGGCCAGTCAAGTTCCTCCACACCAAACTCGCTCATCCATGTCTTTATGGACCTTGCTTTGTGCACTCCAGAGAACACGTCTCCACTGCTCTAGAGTCCAGTGGCGGCGTGCTTTACACCACTGCATCCGACGCTTTGCATTGCACTTGGTGATGTAAGGCTTGGATGCAGCTGCTCGGCCATGGAAACCCATTCCATGAAGCTCTCTACACACTGTTCTTGAGCTAATCTGAAGGCCACATGAAGTTTGGAGGTCTGTAGCTATTGACTCTGCAGAAAGTTGGCGACTTCTGCGCACTGTGCGCCTCAGCTTGTGCTGACCCCGCTCTGTGATTTTACGTGGCCTACCACTTCGTGGCTGAGTTGCTGTTGTTCCCAGTTGCTTCCACTTTGTTATAATACCACTAACAGTTGACTGTAGAATATTTAGTAGTGAGGAAATTTCACGAATGGCCTTGTTGCACAGGCGGCAACCTATCACGGTACCACACTTGAATTCACTGAGCTCCTGAGAGCGACCCATTCTTTCACAAATGTTTGTAGAATCAGTCTGCATGCCAAGGTGCTTGATTTTTATACACCTGTGGCCATGGAAGTGATTGGAACATCTGAATTCAATGATTTGGAGGAGTGTCCCAATACTTTTGGCAATATAGTGTAGCTAAAATAAATATCACCCAGTCTGAGGCACAGGTATTACTCATGTTAAAGTAATCATATTAGAGAGGTATGGAGTAACAAACCCCATGTTACACATCATCACATTAACATGTTATGTTATGTTATAACATCATATTACACTGCAGTGCCAGTGCAAAGATTAAATAATGCTGTTATATCATCAGTTTGGAATGAAACCTGACAAAGAAGGAAACACACACCATCTGCAAAAACATTGTCTGCAAAACTCACACGTTTTCCTAGCATTACTCAATCATATGAACTTTAGTTCATATGTGAATATAAAGTAATGCTTTATACCTGTAGTTGCCATTATAATGACTCATTGACTCAGGAACCTGCTTTTCTCAATGACTTTATTTTCTTTTTCCTCCTGAAAATGCTTTCCCAGGTAGTGTGTATAGTCAAGGTTTTAGCACCCAGACCAAGTATGTGCTTGAGTGCCTCTTCTAATGCATCCATTTTTCGTTTTTGCAATTCGAGAAGTGTTTAATGTCTAGGGGAGGGTCACTGATATGTGCGCTACGAGACGAAATAAGACAAGTAGCAGCAGTCAAACATCTTTTTCTCCAACACAAGGCAACATCTGCTCAGAAAATCGTGGACATGTGTATCCGGACGGGACTAAAATTATCAGATGACTGCTGAGCTTGGCGAAAAACAGTAGGTAATTGCCCTGTAATTTTCTGAAGAAGGACCGAGAAAAACACTGACATGGCTGATCTCGATGGAAATAAAATCACAGAGTAGCACCTGTAAAATAAGAAATTACCCCAGGACCCCATGTAGGGTTATGTACAAGGCTTATGACATGTAAACACACACGCACACACAAATCTGCTGTACTAACCTCCACCTAGCTGGATTTTAGTTTGAAGGCATTCTTAGACCCTGACTTATTGAACTAATATGAGGATATGTTTTTAATGAGACTACAAAGCATTTTTTAAGTCACTCTCTAAAAAGGTATCTGCTAACCAGTGTCAATGTAAATGCCAATGTAAACCTTAATAGTATTCTACACAGATTTTTCATGTGACCAATGATGCCATGCAAGTATTCAGATGACCTCTCATTCCATTATCTGCAAGATTAATTAGCATCTTACTTGATGATGTTCAATATGGTGTTCGCTAGTCTTTTAGCTACTGTAGTAGCTTAGACTAAATATCAGTCACTTAAACAAAATGAGTGGAAAGGGCACTTCTAATCCACAAACAGTGGGAAAAAATGACTACAAATGATTACTTGGCTTCAGCAAGTCAAATTCAATAAGCATATGTCAATAATGCATGAGCATACACCAGAGAGCTGTTCGACTGCAAACGCCAGTGGATTAGCCACAAGTAATAACGCTATGGCCCAACGAGAGCTCAGGGGTACTGCTATAATTTCACCTTCAATATCTTAATACATGACAAAGCAACTGTCGGAAATCCGAACCCTTCTAGGATGAACAAGAAGTCAAGATAAGGCAAACTTTTCCATAAATGTTTCATGATAGTGAGGAAGTCACATTATTAGCATGTGGGGAATGTAAATCTATCTACTTATCTTGCTATGGATTTGCACTGTAAGTCAGTTGGAAGTCAATGCTCGGGTTTCGAAAGCTAATGAGTGTGTGCTTTTTGATGAAAGCCTAAACCACAAATAGCAGCAGAAGCAAATGGATGTTCATGTTAGACTGTTGAAAGGTGCTAGAACTGCTATGACATATTTTAATTCCACAGAGACTTTGTGGTCTTTGCAAGCAATCAGTAATTTAAGTGACAGTATATAAGAGTTTAAGGTATATGAAGCCTGTGGAACAAACCCATACACACCACTTGAATCCTACTTTCTGTACATTTTTTGGGCCCAATTTGTCTCCACTTTTATAGATTGGTGCTATAAGGCTTTGGCTCCAGATGTCAAGAAAACAATCTGAACTGAGGACAAGGTTAAATAACTTGCAGCTCAGGTGTTCTGTGTTCGAGCATTTCAGTTGTGATAGCATCAGGACCACAAACATTGGTGGATTTTACAGATTTCAGTTTTTGGGGCTGTTGTTCTAGAGCAGGGGTGTCAAACACAAATTAAGCACAGGCCATATCAGCCTTTGCATAGTTTGACAAATTTTTTGTGAGCCCATGAAGGACCATAAATAAATTCGATTAATTTCCATGTCTTTAGTCTCCCATCTCTCTTGTCTTTGTGTTCCATCAGCTTCGTTTTTCAGCATGTTTATTGGACTCTACTCTGGCTGATATAATTTGGGATTTGGAGTCAATCACTGAATCACACTAAAAGACAACACCTGATGTGTTTCTGAATCATTTTAGATGCTGATCTGTCTTCTGTCATACAGCTAGGCATCGATTTTAACCAGTGTTTCATCCCTGTGAAGTGCGAGCCCATGTACGCTGTATAGTCACTACACTATGGGTCTAGTGTGAATTTGAAATATTGCTGGTCTACTGTGAAGTTGGCACTACGGGCCATTTCAATATAATTTTTACATTTTTTTATTATTGTTCAAGCAGCCAAATGAAAAGAGGCAGCAGGCGAAATTTGGCCCACAGGCCTTGAGTTATTGATTTTTCAAGTGGTTTTTGATTCCCATTAATTATATATTCAAATTGTATATTCACATTTCTCTTGATTTCAATTACTGAAATTTGGAGGGACCTCTTTGTGAAGATTAAGATTCTTCCATATTTAGCGATTTTGCGATGATAAAGTTCTTCTCCCTCTCCCAGAATTGACTTTGTACAACAGAATCTTTTTTGACGTGCACTAAGCGTTTATAGTGTTTCAGAGTTTCACAGTATTAATCCTTATATCGTAATCTTTGGTTTGACAATTTTCTTAAATCTGTTTCTTTTAAAGATGCTGTTGATTATCAATATCAATGTTTTACATGTTTTCTTCCGGGCGAGCGTTAATGACATTACCCATTTTGTTAGTTATAGAGGCTGAATTTTGAACCTGCGTGAGTGTGTTGAACTTTCTGGGCTTCTGTTGGTGTATGGACTATTTCACACACACAATAATGTGTCAATGGTCTGAGAGAGGAGTTGAGTGCTGGCTGACTATGAAAGCCCTGATGAAAGTGGGGTGCATGTCAGTGATTGCATAGCCGACTACACCAGCTTCACCAACTGAGCAGTATGTGTGCCTCTAAAGAATCCTCTCTGAAACTACCATTAATAATGTACAGAACAAAGACTTGACAGAGATGCCCTAGCTCCGTTGCGCTCTCATTTATCGCAGAATTGAGGTTATTACTGTCTTTGAGGATTGGTGTGAGGTTCAGATGACCTAGACTAAACACATAACAGTTGGCCTGTGGGTCTGGATTAAAGCCTCCACATAGCAGCACATTTCCCTGGGAGGCTGATATCCCAAAATCACTCCATTACTGAGCTTCAAAATAAAACCATATTTTTATGCAAACTGGCTCGAAAATCACAAAAGAAATACGCACTTATTTATACAGCCACTGCTCCATGTAGCCTATCCGTTATAAAAAATAAGTTTTCATTGATAAAATTTCATGAAAATTCTTACTAGACGCATTATCATGAAAATGCCACTGAAATGACTAGCAGCAGCACTGCATCCCAGCTTCGTAGTAGATTCTGATCTAGCAAACTTTTCTAATATTTCTGGAATGTAACAAACCCAAAAACTGAAGTAAATCTGATAAATACTATAAATAACAATTCTCTAAGTTTGGAAAGACATTGCTGTTTTGAAAAAGAGCTAGCTTACTCAGTCACATTAGACAGAAGGCTTGCCAGAAAGCTCCACAGGGAATCTGGTTGAGACCAATTATGAACTTGAGCGAAGTAGCTAAAGAAGTGAAGAAGTTTGGGTTGAATAAAGTCATGCGCTGCAAATTGATATTTGGTGTTATATTTTTTCAGTGAAAATGACTTCTTTTTTTCTAGCAGCCATGCCATTTCAGTGATTTGCAAGTTTTGCTTCTCTCAAACACTTTAAAGTCCCTTGATAGTTCAAATGATTTTTGAACTAAGTTTTACAATACTTAAAAAAAATATTATTCATATTTAAAAAAAAGAGGTTCCAACATTTCGCCATCAAAAAACACACATTTAAATCATGCATCAAATGTGTTAAATATTAATCTTCCTGTTGCATGTTTACACTGCTTTGTTATTTATGTATTAATGTATTCACTGATGATAAGTATATATGCATATATAATGTTGAACTTGATGTTATCAATAATAGATATTAGTATCGATAAACTATATGTGATGTGTTAATAAATAATTTAGTACCAAACCTTAATGCATTAATTAATGCTAAGCTCCACATTAATTCAAAATATAGGATTATTAAATGATAGTTTATTAATAATTAAATAAATATGTACTACTTGCTTATTACCAAAGCTTACATTAAAGCGATATAAAGGGCAATAAACATGCAAAGAAATTCCTATGATTCCTAGGAATTCCTAACTTCCTAACTGTCACATTACAGTAGAAAAATGGGAAATGCAGAAAGTAGCGTATTTTCATTAAAAGAATAGCATCAAGAGAAGTCAACTAAAGTGAAACTTTAAAACCTGATCACTGGAGGTGATTTTCTTTCCCCCCACAGCTTTAGCATATAGGGAAAAAAAAAAAAAAACACACACAAGATAAACACACTTATGGTTAAGCTCCTCCAGCGCCTCCTGGCTTTATTCTAAATAGACAGATCAATAGGATTATCCATCTGATGACAGCTAAGCTGACCTAACCTTTCAATTGATCATCAAATCCATCTATATAAATTGAGCTGTTATTAGGATTTTGAGGCTGTCTGTCTTGGAATTATATTAATCATATCTGTAAATGTCACCAAGTCAGAGCATTGTTAGTGAAGGACAACAGCACGCTGCCACAGCACGATGTAGTCTATCGTTTCTTCCCTTGAGTTTTGTGTTGACTGTCAGAAATTCAATCCATGGTATAATTCCTGTCTGTTTGACCCTGGCTTACTGAATGCAAGGGCTTAGTGTTCCTGAGCTGTGGTAGCTCACTTTCTTCAGAGCAATGGATGAATTGAAGTGTAGGGTCTCAGAGGCCAGATAAGAACAGGCATGGCAGCATTTCAGAGTGAAAAAAAAAAAAAATAAGTTGGGGAAGAGGGGTGGAATATATAAAATAAGACGAAAGACCAAGCTTGGGGATAGTGTGTAGTGTATCCATCCCACAGTAATAAATGAAACATGATAGTAATAAATGAAAATAAAACAATAATAAATGAAAATAAAAGGCAATATTTGGGGTGATGACCCTTACTTAGCTGGTAGGTTTCTCTGAGGATCTTGCAGAACCAGCCACAGTTCTTCTGGAGACTTTGACTGTCGCACTTGCTTCTTATTTTTGCATGAAAAACCCAGCAGCTTTCATTATTTTTTTTGTCTGAAAAGTGGTCTTACTTAATATGTTGCTTTCTTTACTTTTCTTTATATATAATTATTAGTTTATTTGCTTAATCTTTCAGAAAGATCTCTTTTTATAATCCCAGTTTGCTTTACTGTAAAATTTCACACCTAGATGAACTTGATCAGCACCGAAGAGAATTCCATTTTCACATTCCCATGTCCTTTCTCATTACAAAGAACCGGATTTTTCACCAGGCGAATTTTAGGTAGATCTTCAGAAATAGGGTAAGTAATCATGGCCGTAAGTACAGAATTCCTTATTATTTGGTAAGCATGTGAGAAACAGATTTTATATCAAGAAAAAAAAAAATCTCAGCTCAGTTCATTTAGTTAATTTTTTTTTTTTAATCCAGCACAGCTTGAGGGAATTTGCAGGAAAAAAACAGTGCTTATATATATATATATATATATATATATATATATATATATATATATATATATATATATATATATATATATATATATATATATATATATATA
>CM040986.1:6770203-6782588 GCA_022985145.1 Pangasius djambal | reverse complement strand
TGTATCAAATAATTCTCCATTATCTTATAAAAGCAGACATTAGCTCACGAAAAAGCTCACAGAAATCTATTTTAGAGAGAACAAAGATAAGCATTAGTCATTAAAATATGATGATAAAATGGAAAGTCTTTGCTTTATTCTGCAAGATCTTTCAAGTACAGTTTCCGCCAGGTATTCAACGTGTTAATCTCTGTCAAAACCCGAACATATGGAAATCCATCATGTCAACTTCTTAACTTCAAATGCCAGACTGCCACTAAATGCACCTTTAAGAAAATGACTGTAATTTCCTGTTTTTTAAAAGGACATTAACAGGATATTTAGTCTATGTTATGTCTGGAATAGTTTGTTTGAGGACCAGTCAGAAACTGAAAGAGCACTTTATATGAAGACAAGGTCAAGCTTTTGAGGGCAAGATCAATTAAGTAATGATCAACTAAATGCTCATTCTCTTGTTCATTCAAATGTTCATTAAATTCAGAATTTAATTATATTGAATAACACAATGAAATCTTGACAATCCTGTTATGACAATCTGTCTTAGTATAAGAATATTCTGTAAGAAATATAAAACAGAAGCGAGTCTGCCCCGGTGTCACAGCAATAAATGCAGTCATGTGTGTATGATAGGGACAGTGTTCTTCATTGCACGCCTTAATGGAGCCAGACACGGAAGAGAATGTAATCAGGCTGGAGAGATTAGGAGGCAGCCAGACCCCAAATATTTTCACTTCCATAATAATACATTTTGCTCTCAGAAGTTACATTTGTTCGTAAAGGTTTAGCCTGTTTGCAAACTAGAACAATGAAACACAAAGCCTCATATTCAAAGTATACGCATTTTTTCCGAGATGTTTTAATGCTTCCTGTGTTTTATTGATCACAATAACTAATGATTCAAGACATTCAGCGCTAACCTAGTTAGTATGGTAGTATGCTCACTACTTATTAGGGATGTAGCCATATATTGATGCATTATTTTAATTGAACAGATAATGTGTTCAAAACAGATACAATTATTATTATTATTATTTTATTAGAACACTTGTCAGAAAGGCTCAAAGGACATCTGAGACTAGAGGTGTGTAGTGGGACAAGTATCCCATGGGATGCAATAAAAAAAAAAAGGCATGTCTGTGGGAAAACAAAGAAAGACCACATGAACATAATGGTGCTGCAGGATATTTTTACAGCATTTGTTTATTCATCCTTAGTAAATGCCTGGTCAGTGTCATGGTGGTTTAAATTAGACTAATAGTTTGTTTATATTATGGGAACTATATAATAAAAAAAATGCATAAATAAATAAATAAATAAATAAATAAATAAATAAATCTGGGTGGGTATCAGCAAAAAAAAAAAACTGCATGAATAAGATTTAAAAAGAAAAAGAAACATCTCTTTATGAGGTAGTTATGAACTGGAGTGATGTAGGGTTCATGTTAAATTAAAAAAAAAAAAAAGGAAATGAAAAAAGGAAACGAAAACGACACCTGAAGTTTAGACCACATCAAATTCCAAATGCGGATACAGATATTGGAGCACTAAACAGACACTGATACAGTAGTTGAAATGCTTTACAACCCAACCATTTATGTCCCCTATTTGAATATAAATAGGCCAATTCAAGACTACACCCCACTACACCCTGCAGTTGCCCTGGAGGGTAACCCATAATTGATTAAGGGCCCTAGAATATTGTCAGGATCTTGCTACATGCACCATGTGTTTCTGTTTGTTTTCACTCATTCTTTGTAATTACATTCATTATCACTGAAGTCTATTAAGCTTTGACTAATGATAGTAAAGGTACCTATCATATTATTTTCTATATTATTAAGCATTTTACATATTAATAAAAGTACATTAATAAACATGAATAAATTAGCTAAGTATTAAGTCTTAGTAAAGAGTTAAGCAGATAGTATTTATAACTTTTATACTTTACTATAATTATAACTAGTTATTATATTTTTATTATTATTATAACTATAATTTCCCATATTAATTAAGCAACTGTAAAGTATGAATTAATTATTAATTAAAGCATTAATTACTTAATGCTAGTTTGATACAAAGTTAAAAGAGGTAAATGCCCATTAACTAGTACTATGGACATGTATTTATTTTAAATGAAGTGTTATCTATTTGCAAATACTTAATAAAATGTAATTAATAGTTAACAATTTGAATAAACTGTAAGGAAATGAGTAAAAAAATAAATGTGTCGGAGTCTGGGTTTGTTTCGAGGATTGTGGGAAACTGCAAACAGGTTTTCGTGAAGACGTTTGGTGATTTAGATGCTATGGATCTTGTGACTGGTTGTCAGCAGATATGAATTTGGTCATTTGTATTTTCAAGAGTAGGCACAGATACGGAGGTGACAGCGTTCACCAGACAAGTTTATCATAAACATAACATACCTGGCAAGGCTGTGAAAATGACTTTAGTAATGATTTATCCTAGGACAGGTCACAGGAGATTTTTTTTTTTTTTCGGAAAACAGCCTGTTACTCACAGTGGAACATTATTTCTGCTGTTTTGAATAAAAAAAACAGCAGGGACCCCGTAGCCTGTCATGATCAGACTGTAATTCCTTCATGGATATTTGTTGAACAAGCCCATGCAGCCATATAATTAAATCTTCTAATGTAGTCCATTCATTTCTGTTTACCTCAGTGTCAATTAATACAATGCATAAGAGAGCCTTAAGCAGATTTCAGTGCTGAGTTTCACTTGAATGGTAAGACAGTATACATTTGCATTTTGAAGTTTGCTGAAAAGATTTTACACATATGCCGTGCCAAGCCAAAAGCAAACAACTTACCCAAAGATGTTGATGGGTTAAGTGTGTTCTGTAAAGGTTGGGAATGTTTCGAAATTTCCCAGGTAAGAATAGAGACAACAAACAATGATATACCGTAATAGTTCTTCTGCATGCAGGTTGGCCTAATATGAAATGGGATTGACAGAGACATGGCCTTAAAGAGAGGAAGTGCAGCCAGCAATAATAAATTCCTCATATATAGGAGCGGGCTTTGACATTTTCGAGCGCATCATCTGTGTGTTTAGCCAACTATCACAATGCTCCCACCAGGACCTGCACTCATCCAGGACAATTATTATCATCATGATGTACTATGCTGCTGGCTCACACTTGTTTGCAGAAGTCATCAAACAGGCTTCGCTAGAGAGTGAGATGAACAATTTCACCTTATCATCTTCGATGTTGACCTTCACACTTTGTCAGTTAGATTCGGGGTCTCAAGGGAGTGGGGGGAGGAATGGGGGGGGGGGTATTAGGGGTGGGGTCTCCATAAATCAGATTATATAGTGTCAGAATCCTATCACCAGATTGCCTCATTTATGAAACTCTGTGTGGATTCCACATGAAAAAAAAATATGCATGTCTGATTTAAAGATCAAGGCTAGGACACGGCTTGTTTTATATAAGCAATTGGCATAGAAGCCTGCACTTTCCCCTTCACCCTTTGATGTCAGAAGGGTCAAAATAATTGGGAAACTCTCTTATGTGGAGTGGTTAGTGAGATGGAAGGAGGCATGGCTGATGAACCCAGAATAAAAGAACCAGGAAAACTCATTCAGTCATTCATTCATTCTTCTGTAACCTCTAAGCACCCTGGAGCTGTCAGACAGCAGTGCTACCTACTTTGCCAATGTGCCACCAATAAGAGAATTTTTTTTCACAATTTATTCAAGGTTTTTAAATGACAGTAGTTAATTCGAACACTAAAACCCATATTTGTTTGGGAGCATGTTGATGGATTACCATGATCTCCATTTTGCCTCCAGCAGTTGCAGTCTACTCACAGATGGTGTGTTATAAAAACAACAGCAATTGAAACAAATGACACGTGAGTAAAAGGAGTACTGCCAGAAACATCAACTGCATTAAAATCATTGTTAAATACTATAACAATGTATTGGCCTCCCCAGTAACACAGCATTAGGAGTGCAGTCATGTAGTTGGCTCTGGGTCAGGGTTTTCATAATGACGGTCAGGGGTTAAGGAGGGAGTAGACCATTCTCCTGTGCAATCTTGTGTATCACATCACATGCCCTTACAATGCAGTGTAACATACAATAAATGATGGCTACAAATGCAAACAATGGATGTAAGTGAAAAGTGCTTTGAGTTCCATTAAACCGGGATATATGAGATGTACCTTCATGGGTGGTAAAGCAGTCTCTTACTGGAGGAGTCTGAACAACACCATCTACCTTTCAGCAGACCAACTGTGCACCAGACTGTGTGCGTCACTGAGATAAGACAGTAGCTTCAGAGGGTAGCTGTTTTCACGTGTAAGACTGATGTGCTATTTAAAGCTGTCATGATATTAAGGCACGGATTTTAAAGCTCAATGCCAGGAAATTGGGGCATAATAATTCTGCAGAGTGTCCAAAAAGTCGGGGACCAATGACAGTGAAACTACATACAGTTAGTTCTGTATTTATTATTTACATCATATACTCTACATTTTCACCCTTAGGGTCTACATATTTTCTCAACCTGTATCTGTATCATGTGTTTGCAGATTTTGCTGGACATATTCTGATCGACATATTTGCTTAACATATTTCCATTGGTTCCTTACTTTTCGGACACCTTGTATTAGTGTTAGTCTTACCTGTTAGTGTTAAGCCAACTGTCCCATACTGCACCAGCCTCAGGGTTGTTTCCTACACTGCTCTGTGTCAGCATAAAAGAATCATGGGTTGAGCCAGACCAATAAGCTATTAAACTGGTTACAGTCATCATAGCATCACAGATGACTTAAATGTTTATAGGAAGGAAGGAACTCATTCTCGATTGACAAAAGCAGCACAATGTTTTTCTCAAATTCAGCACATAGTTTCAAGAGAATAACTTTTTAAAATATTAGAATTATTAGCCAGTCGTTATAATGGTCAAGGAAAGATTCATGACAAAATAGGTTCAATATGGCAAAGTAAGCTCATTGACCAACACAAATAAAGGAATAAACATGTCAAGCAAAATGCCATTTGGGTTTGAATTTTTTAAGAACACACTGCCTTATAGAATTATTGTAAGGCTGCATAATTGGATATGATATGATGTGGAAATGGGTGCATTGGCATGTGCATTCAGATATAATTTGTTATTTTACCATGAGTGTCATTATTTCTCACTCTATCCAAAATGCAGTGTATAGGCCATACACATGGGTCAGAATTTGCATAAATATGTACACAATATTATTGTGTTAAGTATTTCTTTGAGCATCATATATGTATATAATTTTTTCTATGAATCTCTATTTCTGATGAACCTATCCCTCAGTAACGCCTGCTACGCCCACTCTTACTACCACCATCAAGCTTTTAAATTGGACACCTCTCATCAATACCAGAATATAAACTTCACCTATTGTTATCTCTGCCTATTTAAGTAAATCCCTAGCCAAAGGTTCTTTGTGAGACGTTGAGTTTAATGGGTTCGTCTTAATATTCTAATTGGCACCTCATCAACTCCTCCATCCTATGTTCTTCAGCCTGTGACACCGAAATCAATTAAAGTTCCTCATCATTAAGGACATATCAATTCTTTAAACGTAGGAGTGAGGAGAAAGGAGGCTTTTAGAGTGAGAATACATGGGTGCTTCCTATACTGAAGTCTTTTTTAATGTAATTAAAAATAATGGCTACAAATGAAAACATTGGAGGTGAGTCACATGTGCTTTAGTTTCCATTAAACCTGTCGATATGAAAGGTCAGTTGATATATATTGTTAAGGCATTCAGAGTCAGGACACACAGATGCTTCGTAAGACTTTTTATCGTAACATGGTATTGTGAGCAAATAGTGTTAATAACTACTGTTACTGGGGGTATGGTGGCTTAGTGTTTAGCACGTTTGCCTCGATTTGATTCCCACCTCCACCCCGTGCTTCCGGGGCTTCCTCCGGGTAAGTGCCCTGCAATGGGTTGCCACCCTTTCAAGGGTGTCCCCTGCCTTGTTCCTCGAGTACCCTGGGATAGTCTCCCTGCGACCCTGTGTAGGATAAGTGGTACAGAAATTGGATGGATGCACTACTATTACTACTACATTATATGGCCTGAAGTTTGCGGACATCTGTTGACGCAGAGTTGGAAGCATAGAATGTCGTTGGATGCTGTAGCATTACAATTTCTCTGCTTGTGCTTCACTAAAAGATAAAGATCATAAAAGCTTTTGGGTTGAAGAAATATTTTGGCGAAGATTATTTATGTTGAAGTGAGCTGATATAAAAAGTGAACATCCACAAAATCAGGATTGTAAGAAATGGGACAAGACTTTCTTGGGGCTTTTGGGAGACGGTAGCACACAAGCACTTTTGAACCAAAATGGATTCAAAAATCCCACTGCTTCAGTGGCTTTTGAATGTTACAACCCCCTTTTGCACTTTTCTCCCTATGTCAGCACATCACATTCGTTTAGGACTACAAAAGTAGCAGCAATGCAAACAAGCATTTTCTGGGGCTTGTGAAAAAAACAAAAAACAACATACAAATAATAACCCACGTTAAAGAAATTCTTGGTCTGTATTAGTTATATAAGTTTATAATAATTTATATAATATACTCCTTGTTAATTTTGTAACTGAAGAAAGTGAGGTATTACATTTGCTGCGAAAATATTTTCTTCTGTAGAATACAGCATTACTATGTCTTCTTATACTTCTGAAGGTAAATAATAAACTACATCATAAAAGTTCTGTTCCTTTACTGTTGATACTGTATATACACTCCCAATGTGAAGAAGACTGTATCATCTGAATACACATCAGCCGAGACCAAGTGCATCTGCCTTTTGCCATCTGTTTATGGGGTTTGGTGGTATTTACAGATTGGCAATTTAAAATGAAATAAAACAGTGCAGCAGCAGTGCAAGTATTAAATTAGTTGGTAAGGAAAAGTGCTAGAATATGATAATCATGAACCTGTAAGTAGTAAGTCATATCAATGAGGTTGAAGTGTCCTGTACTCTAATTTCCGCTTATTTACAAAATAGGCGACTATGAAATACTCTCAATCCATGTCATAAAAACATTCTTTTAACCTTTTAATTTCTTTTTAAATTTGATCAATTTGCTTTTGTTATCTCTATCATGACTGACAGTTTCTTTCATCTGACTGGCATAAAGCTTAATGATTTTGTCTAGATTATGCTTCTGAACACTAATGAATCATAACCAGTTACACTGACTTTTCGGTAAACTTTTTCGACGTCCATGGTGTTCTGGTAAGATCTGATTTGTTCTTCTTCTGGCTGCTCCCATTAAGGGTCATCACAGTGGATCATTGGTCTGCATATTTGATTTGGAGCAGGTTTTACACCGCATTCCCTTCCTGATGCAACTCTCCCCAATTTCATCTGGGCTTGGGACTGACACTGGGAGTACACTGTCTCGTGCAGCCCCAGTGGCTGAGGTCGGTTCACTGGCAGGGAATTGAACCTGGGCTGCGGTGATGAGAGTGCCATGGCCTAACCACTAGTCCTCCAGGGACCCTCTGGTCAGATCTGACTGACCGTATAAAATGAATGGACCAGAATACAAGAAGAATATATGCATAATAAAAAAGAAATCTCTGTCTGTCTGTCTGTCTGTCTCTCTTTCTCCCACACACCCACACACACACTCACATACACAAGCATGCCAATGTTACTACACACTCATGGCAACCCATGTTCATGAACACACAAATCCACTGACTGAATTTGGAGATAAAATGTTGAGTCTATTATTGTTTACTGGGTGGCACTGTTCATTTTGCTGCATACTGTGATAGAATCTGTGTTGTTTGCAAAGTAAAGGTTGGTTGTTTAGGTCACTGTTACTATTACTTGAACGTTTCATCTTACCTTATAACCTGAATAAATTTGCAATGCCTAAAATGCAAGTATCTTGGCTAAACTTTGATGTAGCAATCTAGCCAAACCAGTCTTTGATAATCACTCAACAAGGTTTTTTTTTTCTGGTCTCTGGTCTACAGTACCTCAAATAAAGCATAATTTGTGATTATTTTAGTGGCATAATTTCATCTGATTGGTTGAGTGGCATTCCAAGAGTGCTTATATTTCCTATAACCTCACTGGGACGTTTCACTGTTTGTATCACTCCACCCGTCTGTGTTCACCAAGTAAAAGGCCACTTAACTGTTCGAAACTGTTACTACAGTAGAGTTAGCAACATCATCAGCGGACATGGCACACGATACTTTTGACTTAAAATATGAAAGCTCGGCAAATGAAGGTTAAAAAAAAGAAGGGTTGGCAATTTTACCAGAAGCACCTTTAACAGGAACGTATAAATCAATGTGCTGCTCGTGTGATATTGCTAAAGTAAGTGAGATTTGTTCACAATAAATTGTAATGTAATGTAATGTAATGTAAATCTTGTGTGGTTGTTTATTTTTTACCTTTAATGTCAATTACAGACTGAAAAGCTACAGAATATACATTATATGCAAATCCTACGACCTTTAAATTTTACTCAGTATTTTACATAGTCATCTCTCAAAGCCCTAACTACTGATTGGAGTATATCATTAAGGGTATGAAGTTAAAATAAAATCCATACTGAATTACTACTTCAAAAAATTCAAGTACACTTAAACTGGTTAAAATTCTAAAGAAAATTCAGGACGTGAGGTCTTTTTGACGGTTCGTGTCAATGTCAGAAATTTCACCAGCATGTTATCAAAAGACACTACTGAAGAGAAGAAGGAATACAGAGGTAAATTAAACTACCCATTCACCTTAATCGTCACAGACTCTATAGACATACTGCATATAACAAGGCAATAGGTTCTGAGAGGTAACAGTACTCATTCAAAATGATCACTGGTAGGAATGATAGGAATTACCCTAGAATATTATATTCAACTACTGATAACGTGAGTATATCCACCGGCTGTGGGTATAGACATTCAATTCAATTCAATTCAATTTTATTTGTACAGCGCTTTTAACAATGGACATTGTCACAAAGCAGCTTTACAGAAATAAAATACATTCAAATTAAATTAAACCAAAATAAATTGTAAATATGTGAATTTATCCCTAATGATCAAGCCGATGTACATTATATTACATCCCTTAATGTAGAAACTATACACCTTTCCTGATAGATTTAATTCTTTTTAATCATTGGCAAAAATTTGCTTCTGGAAGGCACAATATTTGTTCAGCAAATCACACACACACACATTTTCCCGCCTCTGTTGTCTCCACTCTGAGAAGAGGTGCCAATATTTGCTCAATAAATATTGTATTATAGTTTGAATGCTAATAACATTTCTGAATTATGTTTTTATTATTGTAAAGATATGAAAAAATGTTCTGATAGCTGTAAAATGAATTAATAAAACGTGTTCAAACAATACAACAAGATCCATCAGAATATACGTGTCCGTTGCTCTATTCTGTTGCCTCTGTTACACACAAAAAATTTTTTAATTAAATTAAAATTAGTACTGCTGATTGCCTGATCAACTTCCTATGCAGTAGTGTGATTTGGATTCAGCAATTTCTTAAAAATGAATGAGGACAAAACTTAAAATTCTCTCAACCGCTCAGTCTGGCAACTCACGTTAAATCTGAGACGCATGCCCTGCGTGTTATCCTTATATTTAATTCTTATATATATATATATATATATATATATATATATATATATATATATATATATATATATATATAAAACTATATCAAAGCAGCTTTCATCTCAGAAACATTCTCTAATTTGGGCCACACTTCACACTGATGAATGTTTCACACTGGGGAAATATTTGTTTTCTCATGCTTTTACAAATGTTGCAAAGCTTTTATGCTGGCTTACTCACACAGACCGCAGAAAGATGCAGGAAACGTACATATGTACAATTAAAATATTTTACTCCAATGCTGATGTCACTCAGTGGTTACCTGTGTCATACAGAATAGATTTTAAATGACTTTTACTTGTTTTTAACCCATATATAGCCAACCACCTCCTTATACTGTATATCAGAATGTAGAATCAGAATAAAGTATAAGATCATGAAATGTAAAAATACTTCTTTTAGTAAAACTGATAATCATCTTAAAGTATAACTTTTTAGTATAGCTTTAAATTAGATGTAATTGCACTCTTTATTATGATTATTTGTGCGCACATGTCAAAATCAATAAGTGTGGCCATTAAACATGAGCAGATGGTGTCTCAGTGCTCAGTGCTCGCAGAAGTGAAGTGCTTCCATGACAGTTTCAGTGCTTGCTCGCTTCACTGCTCCAAGCTACTACATACCTTTGTGTGTACGCAGTTCACAGCACCATGTTCTCATGACCATGTGCACTGATACTCCTCTGTGCCCTCAGATAGGATGCTCTCTATTAAAGATACTAATGCCATAAAGACGAAACTAGTGCTATAGGAAGATACTATAGTGCCTTCTCTTGCAGAGCACAATTTGCACTTTGCCATCATGAGTGGTTATTAGGAGATCTTTCAAAGGGGCTGAAACTTGTAGCCAACTGCCAATCATTGAAACTGTAATGAACATGAGTAGACATCTCAAAAGTAAACATATCAGCACCAGTCAGACAGAGAGCTCGGAGCTGCAGCAGGTCAGTCAGTAGCCTAATCCATAACAGTTTCACACAACTAGTATAGCGCTCGATTAAAGATACTGATGCAATAAAATCGATACTAGCGCTGTAGGAAGATTCTATAGTGCCTCCTGTTGCAGAGCACAATTTGCACTTTGCCATCATGAATGGTGAAATACATCCAGATTGCTGTCATTCAGTTGATTAGTGCAACAACATACAGTACACTAGCACACCAGAGGTGATTGCTTTAAGACAACATGGGAAGCCCAGCCCGAAAAATTCCCTAAAATTTCATTAAAATGCAGTGGTGAAATGTTGCTATATTAAATGTAATGTGTCATTAAGCAAAATCAGATAATCAAATATCTCACTGCAAAATTGCAATGTTTGTTCATTCAGCACAAACTATTTTCGATGGACAGCACAGCCTGTGTGAAAATCTCCTTAGAAGCCCCCGGCACACCACCCGCAAAAGTCCAGTGAAGCACGGCTTCGTGTGCGTTGTGTTTTATGCACAGTTTCTCTGGTGGTAAATCTCTCTCAGTGTTTAGTGGATAGTACGCTCTTTGCTTGTCTTGTCTGGATGCACGGCTTCTCAATATGATTATTAGGAGATCTCTCAAAGGGGCTGAAACTTGTAGCCAACTGCCAATCATTGAAACTGTAATGAACATGAGCAGACGTCTCAAAAGTAAACATATCAGCACCAGTCAGACAGAGAGCTCAGAGCTACAGCGGGTCAGTCAGTAGCCTAATCCATAACAGTTTTACACAACTAGTATATTTTTTTTTAGCATTGTAATTGGTAAATAAATAAATAATAAATTTAAAGTTATGTTTGATTATTTGCAATAATTTTTTTTATTTATAGGGCTAGATAATCTAGATGTCGCTACCTTCGTAAGTGAAATTGAGCTAGCTAGTTAGCAGCTTAGCTGGCAAATACTGCTAATTTTGTTGATCTGATTTTGGAAAAGTCTTTTGATGCTTTTACTTATGATGAACGACCGAGAATTAAACAGGAAGTCGGAAACAGATGAAGCATCCCACACACAGATATGTCTATACTTCGAATAACAGACACCTGCATGTCCCCTATTTTACACCCACCAGCTGCCACTGTAGCACACAGAGTATCACGTGGTATGGAAGCATTTTTAATGAGTACGCTGCATCAGACTGATACCTGATCCCAGTACTGGTACTGATACATCCCTACTTTTAACATAATTCCCACTCATCCCTCACTCACTTTTTAACTTCATCCTGCATTTATATAGTATATTAGAACTTATACTGTAAACCAGCGGTTCCCAAGTAGGGCATGGGAGCCTGGAGCCTATCCCAGGAAGCCCGGGGCACAAGGCAGGGAACACCCTGGATGGGGTGCCAACCCATCACTAGGCACAAACGCACACAATCACACACCTATTCACACACTATGGACAATTTGGAAATGCCAATCAGCCTACAACACATGTCTTTGGACTGGGGGAGGAAACACCTGAAGCACGGGGAGAACATGCAAACTCCACACAGGGTAGAGACGGGATTCGAACCCACAGCCCCAGAGGTGCGAGGCATTGAATTGAATGAGTTTAATCCAAACCTCAATAACTCAAAAACAAGTAGGCCTACATATATATATATATATATATATATATATATATATATATATATATATATATATATATATATATATATATATATATATATATATATATATATATATATATATATATATATATATATATATATATATATATATATA
>CM040986.1:6723981-6763719 GCA_022985145.1 Pangasius djambal | reverse complement strand
TTGGCACAAAAACAACACTGTGTATCACCCAAAGAACACCATAACCATGCTGAAGCATGGTGGTGGCAGCATCATGCTATGGGGCTGCTTCTTTTCAGCTAGGACTGGGACTCTAGTCAAGATAGAGTGAATTATGGATATCTCCAAGTATCAATATATTTTGGCACAAAACCTGCAGGCATCTCTTATTCAGCTAAAGAGGAAGAAAGATTTCACCTTCTAGCATGATAATGACCCAAAGCACAAATCCAAGTCAACAGTGAATGGCTTCAGAAGAAGAATATTTGGAATGGCCCAGTCAGAGCCCTGATCTAAATCCTATTAAAAACCTGTGGAATGACCTGAAGAGGGCTGTGCACAAGAGATCCTGTCACAATGTTATAGATCTGGAGCATTTTTACAAGGAAGAGTGGAATAAAAATGCTAATTCATGATGCCTGCAAGTTCAAGACGTTGGTAGACTCTTACCCAAAAAGACTGAGTGCTGTATTACAAGCAGAAGGGACTTTAACAAAGCATTAGTTAAGGGGTATGCATTAGGTTATTGTACGTTTTTTTCCTTTTTTAGCCTAAAAGAGTTCTGCTTGTTTTACGCTTGATTTTTGTTAATTGCTATTTCACTATAAAGGTGGAAAAAGATGTGACATGATTTTTCTTGGTGGATTTTTTTTACATCACAAAAACCTGTAATTTTAGTAGGGATGTGTAGACTTTTTCTATCCACTGTACTGTATATTTGCGTCTGGGTATCTGCGAGGCCTTGAGGGCATTGTGCACGTCTGTGTTTGCTATCATACTTGCATATATGGTGAACGTGGCCATTAGGAATCAGGAAAAAAAAAACAACTAAATGAAAGTCCTGAAAGTTTCATTTCACTGCAGAAAGAATGCAGAAGAATTAAATGTGGATGACATTGAGATAACATTGAGAATCACTACTTACCACCAGTTTCTACATCACCGATTCTGTGCTTTGAGGTATTTAATGTGACCAGATAAAAAAAAAAGTTTAAACGGGAAAAGTTTGGGATTTTTTTCAAAGATACGCATGGATATTGCATATTAAAAGAGAAGAAGGTGTTGACCTGAATCACGTTCAGTTTCAGTCCTTATCTTACTAGTAATGCAAACTATTGTTGAATTATATATAATATTAAGCTGCAGTCCAGCACACCAAAACTTCACCTCAGGCAAATAAGCCAATATACTGCAGGCCTGCAATCCCAGATGATGCATTTTTTTTAACCTAAGGCATATTAACTACCTCTACACTGACATGAACCGAACCACTATTTTAAATAGATATATAGTCATATAATGTAAAATACAGTTACAGTTTTTTTATACTGTGCCAATGCTGATTAGCGGAGCTGCAGCATGACACTTCTCTCTCTCTCTCTCTCTCTCTCTCTCTCTCTCTCTCGCTCTCTCATGCACATTAGCACTTTCTCTGTATTGTGTACATTAGCACTTTCTGGATGCTTGGTGATCATTATAAGGATTTGCAGTGTGAATAAGGAATTTTATTAGATGATTAGATTTTGATTAGATTATTAGAATTTGTTGACGACAGACAGTACTGTTTTTTCACTGCCTTAAAAGGTAGAATTACATCTTTACAAGGTCATTTTTTTGGTATGACTGATAAATTATCGGTCATTATCATTAAAATGACTGATAATAAGCAATAAACAAGGCTCATATTTGTAGCACAGTGTCTTAGAGACTGTTAGAAAGAGGACTGGAGCAGTATAGGAAACTTACTTGGATTGCACCTGACGTTAAGCCTCTTACTGTCACCTTAAATTGGATGTCTTGAGCATACTCGAAAATACATGCTAGCTCTAAAGGTGAGACCACAGGTGACTTGCCGCACAGCACCCTTTCAAAGAAAAACACTTTGACACAGTCACTTTAACTGCAGTTAAACAAGGAGTTTTATGCAGGTCAGGTTTGAAAACTTGACTGATTGAAGCGAATGTTCAGTGAGAGGCGAGTTGTGTTTTTGTGAGATTTACCCATTTTTAAAATTATTCTTATTATTTACAAAGGGTGCTTTGGAACGCAAAGACTCTACAGTTTTATTTACACATTGGCATGATAAAATTCCATGAAGAAAAAGACGAAAACAGCCCAAACGTAAGCAGTTAAAACAGCACCAGGAAATAAAGCCTAAAGTCACTGGATAAAACTAACAGAATAAACGTCTGGAGGAAGTCAGAATGAAGGAGCTGTTGTCCATTCATGCCAGTGACATTTTTTTATGAATGGTGCAATCCTGTATGTGTCTTGCACAAGCAAATCTTCAGCAGGCACTAGGATGAACATCGCCTCTGTGTGTGTGTGTGTGTGTGTTTTTTTTTTTTTTTTTTTTTTTTTTAAATCAAACAGAGCATGTCGGTGAAAAATAAAATGTTGTAGGATGTAATATTGATGTGCAGGATAGGAACTACTGCTCCTTCTGCCATCTGGCTCCATCCGCCAGTCTGTTTCTCACACACACACGAACACACACACAGGCAGGCAGGCAGGCAGGCAGGCAGGCAGGCAGAAATAGAAATAGAGAGAGAGAGAGAGAGAGAGAGAGAGAGAGAGTATTTATTGTAAGTGATATGTATGGCTTTTTTTGTAATTAAAAAGACCATTTCTTTAAATAAACAAATTATAATTTTGTCAAAAATAGTAGTATCAGTGTTCAATTTCAAGTAATCCTAGTTTTGCCATTACTTGATATTGAATCTAAAAGAAAATCACTGTTTTCATGAATCCCTAATGAAAACACGGCATAAGCAAAGAGAAAACCCAGGTAATAAACTCAAAATTAATGAGCTATTAAAAGAGTTTTGATTTGTGACATGTTAATAAAGTTTCAACAGAGTTGAACAGAGGTACTTTGTGTCTCAATTACCACTTTGAAATTTGTAATACTAATAAGTTGAGTAATTCAGGACTGATATCCTATTTAGCGTGTGTTCCTGTGTCACACTCAGTGTTCCAGTCTGGTTTGGTGATAACTGTATATGTATTCTCTTAAAAGACAAATTTGGCAGGGAAAGGCTATACAGCAAATTGTTCTTTAGTTCATCGGTTGCAGTTTTATTTATTATAAATCGTTTTTGGTTTTAAAAAATGGTATTTCTGCTTCATTTACCTTGATATTATATTGTTTAGGCTTGTGCGATAAAGCTGTATATTAACGTCCCAACACAATATTACACCTATTCTATTAAATCACAAAAAAACACCGGAGCATGCTTGGATGAGTTATCACACAAAAATACACCAAAATTGCAGTCTTTTTCTCCCCAATAAAATGAAAGATGAGCCAACTGACATGTGAACCTGGAATGATCTACCCAAGTGTTTTAAACTCTCTGATATTAACAGACACTTCCTGGAAACCCCGCCCCCTTCCCCCCCAAACTCATGTGCTCACGCTTTCTGTCATGTTAAACAGAGAGTTCATTAATGTGAAAATACACCTATGTATCAATGTATATCCGACTTAGCTGACTTTAGACAAGTATATTTATTAGGGATGACATGGAAAACATCGGGTGAAAATGGCCAATGAGGCTCTTTCAGTTTTTGGGCAAAAACACGAAAAACACGACAAAGATTTTGACCTAAAAAGATTAAAACAGGCTTTAAAGGAAGTGTCAAATCTAACACTTTACAAATAATCCTAATGGTGATAATCATTAGAAACTGATTAAATATGCAGTTTTTTCTTTTCTTTTCTATTATTTTTTTTCTCGAAAAAGCTGAGCAGCTTCAACAGAGAAATTGTCGGCCATCTGAACATTAGACAACATTTTATAAAAGGAGTGTATCAAAATATGATAGAAAATCCACCATCTAGCCGAGTTTTCACGAATGCCACAGTTCCTGACTACACATCTGGTACTATTATTGAATATATTATATTACATTACGTTACATTACATTATATTATATTATATTATATTATATTATATTATATTATATTACTTAAAACGAAATGGTGGAAATGCTTATTCCTCTGTCTTTTTTAAGGCTAATGGTTCTGGACAATCAAATCCTTAAAAGCCATATTTTAATATGGAAACTCACATTCATGGGAAAATCTGTATTGCACAAGCCTAATATTGTTTGTTATTGGGGTGGTTATGGTGTATTATACAACAGTCAGTTCTGGGAAACTAATTTGATTACTCGAGCGGTGTTCCAAGAGTGACTATATTTTCCTATAACCACTATTTCACTGTGTGTATCACACCGCTCTTCTGTGTTCACCACGTAAAATTCCACTTCCTAGTTCGAAACTGTTACTACAGTAGAGTTAGTGACATCATCAGCAAACATGGGAAACAACACTTTTCAGGAACATAACTTTTGACTTAAAATATTGAAGCTCAACAGAAGGGATGCCAGTTTTACCCAAAGCACCTTTAACAGGAATGTACATTTAAGACATTTGGCAGACACCCTTATCCAGAGTGACTTACATTTATCTCATTTATACAACTGAGCAGTTGAGGGTTAAGGGCCTTGCTCAAGGGCCCAGCAGTGGCAGCTTGGAGGTGCTAGGGATTGAACTCATGACCTTCCAATCAGTAGTCCAACATCTTAACCGCTAAGCTACCACTGCCCTACAAATCCATGTGAGCTAGCTAGCCAGTTAGCTGACATGCTATAAAGTGACTGTGGCTTCTTTGGGATCTATTTCTACATTTGGCCATATTGTGTCTGAAACAGACCAAAAAAAGGTTAACACTTAACACTTAAAAGTTGACACAAGAATAAACATTGAAAGTGATTGTTGTATAAATTTGGCGCTGTGCAGAGGTAGAATGCGTAGCCTCAAATCTAATTAACTAACTAAGTAATGAGGTAATAGTGTTGACACCTAAGTTGTAATTAGTCATAAAACCTTTTCATGGACAGAATCGTGTAGCTAAATGTTTTCTATTGTTCATTAAATGCTTTCCGTAGCGCAGTGACACCGATCGGATTCGCTACCTCAGTCTGAACATACAGCTCAGAATTCATGTGACTTTTACGACAATCCAGCTCCATATTCATCATTCTTTTTTAAAATTAATCTCAGCTCTAGCATTGTTCTTAGGTTTCAAATCTCATGTGATTTATGGACGTTAATACGGTTGCCATAGAAACGAATGCTCCCCCTCTCACTAGCTTTATGTGTAAAATTTTACTTATTAACACATTTGTAATGCAAATGAACAATTACTTGAAGTGATTCAACATTAATCAATGTGGTGCACAGTGTGCAGCAAATAAACAGCTCTGTTCAGTGAACTCTGCAAAGATCACATTGCTCGCAAAGAGGACAAAAGTGAAGCTGGATGTTTAAAAGGTCAGATTAGTCATATGAAACAAGATGCCATCAGCATTTTTTTCTTTTTTTTTTGTAATCCATGTTATTACTTTTAAGATTACTGAGTCACAATACAGTTATCTGCTCTTTGCTCAAACGTGTACTCGCTTGCTATTTTTGCTAAACTCTGGAATAGTGTTGCAAAGAGCATTAAGAAACCTAGCTCAATAGCTGTTTTAAAATCCAGATTAAAAACATAGCATACTTATTTTACCCTATTATTTTATTTATGTATTTATTTTAAATTTGGAGAAACTCATTTTGACAGTTCCTACCCTCTAGCTGGCTCTTGCCTAACACACAACAGTTGAGGCCAAAACATTTCGTACACCTCGGCTAAAGACATTCAATCTCAGTTTTTCAAATCAAATAGGGTAGCTGCTTTGTTCAGATCAACAATTCTAAAACAATTGATTAAAAAAAGGATTTATTTCAGCTTTAATTAAAAATTAACATCAGAATTCCAGTAGATTAAAAGTTTACATACACCAAGCCTCTTTAAACAGTCTGGAAGATTCAATAAATTGATGTAATGACATCTACAAGCTTCTGATTGGCCAATTGTCATAATTAGGAGTTAATTGGATATGCACACATGGTTGGAAAGGAGTAATTTCCAAACAACTTGAATGCACCACATTTATGTGTACCAACAACTGTATGCAGTTATAAGAAATCTTGGGAGCACACAGTCACTGGATTGGTCAGGAATGAGGCACAAATTAACTCCCAGGGATGAGCAAACTTTGGTCTGAAAGGTTCAACTGAACCCCAAGACAACAAGAAGGGAACTGGTGAAAGAGTTGGAGGCATCAGGTACAAAAGTATGTACATCCACCATTAAGCGCAACCTCTGTCAGCATGGCCTAAAAGAAGAAGCCCCTACTCTTAAGACCAGCATAAAAAAGTCAGACCGAAGTTGGAGGAATATTTTCTGGTCAGATGAAGCAAAAATGTTTGGCCAGAATGATCAGTGCTATGTATGGAGAAATATGGCTGTGGCCAACTGTGAAGCATGGGGGTGGCAGCATCATGTTATGGGGGTGTTTTGCTGGAATAGGTCAATTTATTTAGGCTTATCCTTAGTCAGACTGATGTCAGGTATTGTCCACTTTGAAGAGAAATAAAAAAAAAATCAGTGCAGTAAGCTGGAATTGAGCTCTTAGTCTTTCAGAGTGAATGCAGCTCTTCATATCGCTGTGTGACTTTAATATGTCACACAGTCCTGCCGGTGGCTACAACATAAAATAAATAGTAACAGCATCTGAGATCATTTCCTTCACACCTCTTAACGTGGTGGCGACAGGGCTGCATGTTTTCACTTCATAGTCGCCAAAAGCCAGACATCTGTTGTCTTTACCCGTTTATGCCCCATGGATACACCTGTCATATTGCATGGCTTTTCCCACCAGCCTGTTGATTCATCGCTGGCTTAGGCACTATTGTCACGGCTTCCCTGGCTGTCTCATTAAAGACAAGGACTTAAACAGGTTTTATTCTGCTCTCTCAGCAACTGCAGGAAACGTTCATATAGCTGCAGCATCCTCATCAACCAAGACTTTAACGAGGCATGGTGTCCCTCTCCATTCAACAAAGGCTAAACCATGGCATCCAGATGGCCTGTTGTTCAAAATAAATGTCGCATGTCACATTCTGGCTGCCTCGGGATCCCGAGCTTGATCTGAAAACGAAAAGGGGGTGAAGTGAGGCACCTCCTGATGGAGGTCAAACGTCAGTCTTTCAGACAGAGCCCTGTGAGGCTTCATCATGTCAGGTCTTAGGTTTAGATCCAGGGTTTACAAGGCCACAGATTTTTTTTCTGACATAAACGCCTGAGGCAAAGACATTGTCCGTGTTTTTCAGTTCACAAGAACATCTTAAAGTCTGATTCTTGAATTAGAACCAGTGATGAAGTCCATTTATGTACGTACTGAATGTATATGTATGAATGTGTGTAAGTATCTATTAATTTATAGAACTCATTCAGTACCCAAGTTCTCTATTATTAATTTATCAGGGATACTTATCACAGTGATGCGGCTAAATATATGATAACACATACATTGTATATTATACACATTATATATAAATATATATATATATATATATATATATATATATATATATATATATATATATATATATATATATATATATATACATACATACATACATACATACTGTATATGGCATATGTGTGCCCTTTTCAAAATGCAGAATATTTGCTTGTTTCAATATTCTTATGTAGTACAGTAATGTAAAAGATTTTCTATATCTATACTGTTTTATGATTGTTCACTCTGTGTTTTTGATTCAATGGCTTGGAGTTCTGTAAAGCATCTGTGTGTGTGTGTGTGTGTGTGTGTGTGTGTGTGTTCATGGTCAGTCCTGGTTTTGTGATCAATGATAGACAAGCAGGGAAATACTTATAACTTTATCAGACCTATGGTGAGATTAGTGTGTACCATGATCCAACTATAAGAGATACATCGCAAATGTGTTTCACTGTTCATAAAAATGTCTCTAAATGCATCTCAAATGTATACAAGTTTACTATGTGTAGCTAAAAACTTTCTGTGTGTTCTGTCTGTGTGTTTTCTGTCTGTGTGTTCTGTCTCAAACAAACGTTTCCAAAATCAGCTAGACAAAATCAGTAGTGTTTGCCAGCTAAGCTGATTCATGTTCATTACCATTTCAGTGATTGGCAGTTGGTTACAAGGTTCAGTCCCTTTCAGAGATCTCCCAATCATCATGTGGAGAAGCTGTGTACCTTGCCAGGACAAGATATATATTATTGAGATATTTGTTTCTATGCAAAACCCATCCGCCTACACTTCAATTCACTGCCAGAGAAGTCATGTGCCTAGATTCAAAATAATGTATTGAAAGTACAATAAGCTTAATCTTTCCTCCCATTAAAACGCAGTGTACTGAATCTGCCAAACGAGCCCATAGAAGCTGTGCATCTCTGCGTTTCTAGTGTCGAGGGCTTTAAAGGAGAGTTTCACACAGGCTGTGCTGTCCACTGAAAACAGTTTGCATTACATGAACAAACAGCACAATATTACAGTGAGATTGTTGGTCATTTGATTCACTAAAATATTGAATTTCACTAAGAGTTATGAATAATATAGACACATTTCTACATTTAATATAGAAACTTTTCATTGCTGCGTTTTAATGAAATTTCAGGGGAGGTGGGTAGGCTTGGGATGATTGACGATAGTATCAGGAATCACCAATAAATTCCCACTATCATAATGTCTGTCAAACTGGATGATTTAAAATATCTGCCGTAAAACATTGTCTGCAGTTTTAAGATCAACAAAAATAGTGTTGTATTTTTTAATTTTTTTCTTTTTTTAAAGTTTTCTTTTTGCCATTTTTTATCCCATATGAACTTGAATGAATGACTTGCTGTCTGACTTTAATAAGTATCTCCGCTGCTGTTCACCACAGAGCAAATGCACATGTACTTTATTTAAATTTTATAATGCGCTTAGTTACAGCTAATAACTCATTATGTCTATTTACAGTTACTTCGGTTTTGCATACATTCTTGACCTTGTTAACGGGTAATTAATTTTAAAAAACGGAAACGCTAATGCTGGCGATTGCTGCTACAGCCGACTCATAACCAGCTTCCAGTATTTTTCCGGCACGTTACTTATATCTCCCCTCAAAGCCATGGGCAATACTATCATCAATCGACGATAGCTAGGAGGCACAATAGGATAATGGTCTCACATATAGTTAGGAGGCACAATTTACACATGGTCTCACAAGCCTAATGGCAGGGCGTCACATGTAGTCTTAAAGCAGCTGTCTCTGGACAAGTTAAACAATCAGACAAAGCAAAAACTCATACACACTAATGAATTTCTCAAAAAAAATCATTTGGTATGTTGGCTTTAAATGTAGCATTAACTATAGTGTAACTGAACTGAACTGCACCACCTGCTGCACTACACACAGTCGGTAGAATAGTTTTACTAAGCAGATTATTTATCATTCATGGATGGCATATGCTCTTTTCAGAAAGAAGTGCGCAGTTATGTGGTATCTCTGACAAATCCGAACAAAAAAGTTTGGCACAAAACCGCCATATAATTATCTTGTTTACTTTTTTCGCGGCCAGCTTGCGGTTAAACACGTACAGAGAAATTAAAGACGCTAGCCAGACTAAATTTTGCATGTGATGTTGAGACAAGAAAACCGCAGCTAATAGCCAAAACATTGACCAGTTATTTGCTGAGCTTTTGTCGAAGGCACAAACACAATGTGCACATAGGTTACCCTTAATCTGTATTAATGCATTTAACTAGCTAACTAAGCTGGCCATACATAATTATATTAACTACCACTTTTTAGCCTAGTTAATTATGTTTCCAGACAAACAACACATGGGCCTGGGCAGTACACTGGTGCTTCTACTTGACAGTGGGCTAGCTAATGTATTTAGAGAGAAAAGGAGCTCTTTGTATGTTGTTGCTACTATTAGTGATATCCATGAAAATGCACAAAAACTCCAATAGTACCACAATCATATTAATTTGTTCTTTCCTCCCTTTTATTGTGGGATGAAAGCAATGCCGCTGATCCAACTGTGCTGGTTTCTTAATTCCATGTACGACTGTCATTCCAAGACGGGCCCTGAATGAGATTAATCCCAGTGAGTCACTGTGACATTTTTAACTTGTGTCTGTCCATCAAACCGGGGATAAATGAAATCCTGCCTCACTGAGACTCCACACTTCTTGAATCTCTGATCCTGTCATAAAAGCTAATAAAAGGTAAATTCAAGCAGCTGGCACCCTTGCATGAGAAATAAAGAGATGTGTGTGTGTGTGTGAGTGTGTGTGTTTTGATTCACATTCTAAATGCTCTCATGGTAGAGCTGAAACCAGCAGTACGTCAGTGTGTGTGTGTGTGTGTGTGTGTATGTGGGTGTGTGTGGGTGTGTGCAGAATGTAATGCCCGTTGATTCTGCAATAGGTTAATAGTCCTATGGAGTAATCAGTCAATGCTACCTGCAGTTCCATTGCGCTACATTCCTTGTCGGCCTCATTATTCTCCAACTGTTGTGTTCTATCCACTTCATGGCAGGAGGTAATGATGCGCTGCTCCAGAGGCATCTAGACACGAGAGAGTAATGGATTAGGTGTGTTGACGGCTTTGCTGTCAGAAGCACTGTTTGCTCACTTCAGAGCCGAAGCTGACTGATTTCAGCACTGACGATCAACAACCTCCACAATAATAGAGGTCCCGCTCCCCTGAGTGACACGAAATAGGCGGAAACGAGTCAGCCCAGATTATATGATGTGATATGGTATTTTCTTATCATATTTTGTTTGCAGGTGCAATTTTGACAATTTGGTGCCTTATCAGTCCCCTGCCTGTGGTTGGTCTGTTTACTGAAATCTTTGTGACTTCTCCTTTCACTCATGATCCGATATTTGATGGCATTTACTGTGTACTGAAAGGACAATTTCTTGTATTGGAATGCACGAAGCACTTTGAGAAATTGTTGACCTTGGATGCATGTGCAAGCCAGCAAGTGCCCCTGTGTTTCTGTTGGATTAAAGTCAAAGGGGAGTGCAGAGTGCTAGGCCATTAGCTTATTAGAGCACAGGAACATTACCGAGTCTGGACTATGAACTTGTGCATGCAGGATACATATCTTTACTGGACAGCAGGACATGCTTTCAGAGATAGTACACGTGATATACTGTAAGGCCAAAAGTTTGTGGACACCTGCCCATCACATCCATATGTGCTTGTTGAACATCCCATTCCAGATTTAGTCCCCCTTTGCTGTTAGAATAACCTCCACTCTTCTGGGAATACTTTCCACTATATTTTGGAGTGTAGCTGTGTGGATTTGTGCTCATTCTGCCACAAGAGCATTAGTGAGGTCAGGCACTGATGTCAGGTGAGGAGGCCTGGGGTGCAGTCTGCATTTCTGTTCAGTGAGGTTGCGGACAGAACTCTGTGCAGGCCACTCGAGTTCTTCCACCTTAACCTTGGTACATCATGTCTTCATAGAGTTTGCTTTGGATCTCTTGAACAGGTTTGGGCCTCTTAATTCTTAATGAAGGGAAATTATAATGCTACAGCATACAAAGCCATTCTATACAATTCTGTGCTTCCAACTTTTGGCCATATAGTGCAGCATTTTTTGTCCATCTCATGGATGTTATTTGCTCTCAAGGCACGACAATGAACAAAACCTTGTAATATCATGTAGGAGGAAAATCTGTAAAAATGGGAAAAGAGTGAAATTAGATTTGTCTGTCCATAAGCTCCTGTAGATGTGATGAGCAAGGACTATTTATAATGTTCAGTTGGAGTAAGCAGGAGGGAACACTGAGAAGAATCCGGGTTTACACTGCATGATTTCTGGCCTGATTTTGCGGTCGCAGACAAAAATCCCACATCAAAAGAGCCTTCTATGGTCATCAGATGAGATCGACTTTGAATGCGATGTGCTCACCTGCGACCGTTTTAGTGCCACTGCAACCAAAGACAGCTAAAGTTCTGGCAGTGTTTATATATTTAATAAAAAATTACGCTTTTTGTTAACAAAATGTGGGATTTAAAAGAAGAATGGCATATTGAATTGTGGCAGAAGGAAGAATGTCTTTTTGATATCTCATCATAGTTCTATCAGAACAAGGGCAAAACGGAAATAAATAGAGGGTGAATTACAGCTTCCAGATACACTATATGGCCAAAAGTACATGGACACCTGACTTGCACACCCATGTGAGGGGCTTCCCAATACTGTTGTCACAAAGTCGGAAACATACAGTTAGGTCCGGAAGTATTTGGACAATGACAGAGTTTTCGTGGTTTTGCCTTTATACACCACAATGGATTTGAAATAAAACAATCAAGATGTGAAGTGTAGATTTTCAGCTTTATTTTAAGAGGTTCCACAAAAATATGGCATTTACCATTTAGGAATTACAGCCATTTTCAGCAAAGTACTTCCATTTTCAGGGGCTCGAAGGTATTTGAACAATTGACTGACACAAAGTTAATTGACCAGTTGTGGTCCATTCCCTCGTTACTTCAAGACAAATGAAGCAGATAAAAGGTCTGGAGTTGATATCAGGTATTGATGGCATTTGGCAGCAGTTCGACTGGAGCTACCAATATGAAGTCCAAGGAGATCTCAAAGCAAGTGAAGGAGGCCATCATTAGGCTGAAAAAAACAAGTCTATAAGAGAGATAGCAAAAACCTTAGGTGTGGCCAAATCAACAGTTGGGTACATTCTTAAAAAGAAAGAAAGCACTGGTGAGCTCAACAACATCGACACCAACACCAGGCAAAAATCACAAAAACTCTGTCATTGTCCAAATACTTCTGGACCTAACTGTATAATTGTCTAAAATGTCTAAGATTTCCTTTCTCTGGAACTAAGAGGTCCAACCCTTTTCCAGCAAGTCAATGTCCAAGAATACATATTTTGCCAAGGATGAGTGTAAGAACTTGAATGGCTTGCACAGAGCACTGACCTCAACCCCACTGAACACCTTTGGGATGAATTGGAACACCAACTTCGTGCCAGGCCTTTTGCCGGACATCAGCACCCAACCTCTAGTCCTCATGAGGGTGAAAGAGCACAAATCCCCACAGCCACGCTCCAAAATCTAGTGGAAAGCCTACTCAGAAGAATGGAGGCTGCTCTAGGAGCAAAGTGGGAACAACTGCTTTTGGAATAGGATGTTCAATACTCAGGTGCTCAACTACTTTTGGCCATATAGTGTAAGTAGTTAGCTATTTAGCAAGCTTTGTTCATCGCGTCAAGTTTATTTAGCATTATGACAACATGGAACTTTTTCATGCTTCCCAGTTGAAGAGCTACAAGCCTGTGCTTCATTGTTGCACACTGATGCCGTAAACAGAACATCGTAATCGTAGGTCTATTGTTAGAGGATTTTACTCTAACATAGAGAACACAGTCTGCTGTCAAATTCGGACATTGCGATCATCACGTACAGTATAAAAATTAATAATAATAAGAGACTGCTGTAATCACATTGTCTTGACTCAAAGGGAAACTAAACTATTATTCCTTTAACATTCTTTGGAATATCCTTGCATTACAAAATCCTTATTGAATATAGGAATCATGATGGTATGCCATCTTTTGTTGCTGTTGTGGTTGCTACCTGCATTGTAGGACACCGTGAGTAGAATAGCACTGAATTGTTATCCATCACATTATTGTGTCCAATAATGTGAACCCAGGCATTCAATAAAGAATTACATGAAATGTAAGATTACTATCTCAGAGCTGGTACACTTTTATATCTATCCTTTCAGTCCTTGTAGGCTGCTTTGTGGCAGTATTATTCTGGTCGTGTTTAACATGAGATCGACAACAAAATGCATTCATTCGCAACCTGAAGAATCTCGTAGGGTTTTAGAATTAAGCAGGTTTATGAGGCCATAGATGTGTTTGGTCATATGTGGTTGATAAAGCCTCTTGGAGCCAGCAGCCATGAAATGGTGTCATGGGCATACTCTGTAATGCTGATATTTATGAATTTTGGTCTTGTGGGAAATTGTGGTCACGACATAATAAGACAATCACTCACAGTCATATGTTTTGAAAAGCATGTCCATTACATAGTAAATCATAACCACAGGGTCTTAAACCTGGTTTTTACAGCACTGTTTTTCTCTGATGGCTTCAAAGCCTTTGAAAACCAAAGGTCATTGTGTATTGTTGTCTCATTGTAGCTCATCTCAACATCCCAACCTTGTCAAAGCACATTGCCCATAGAATCTTATTCAGGAAGCACTGCACTGACCTGAGACAAGCAGCAGAACTTCAAAGCTATTTGCTTTGGGATGTTCTGTCTTAGACATGGCGAACACTATCAGCCCTCCTGCTGGCTTCAAAGGGAAAAGGTTATATGTGCAACAAATGGCATTTCTTCTTCTTCCTTTTTTTTTTCTCCAAATATACTGTTTCATGCAGCGTCTCAAAGGCCAGACTCTGTCTTGCACCTGTGCTGTAAAATTAGAGTCATTATTACAGCAAAGGAAGCGACTGAAGGCTGTCTGATCTGTGGACGTTTCATCCTAAGCATTTTTGATTCACTAAGAAATGTTGGGAAATTAAACAATTTCCCAAATTCAGCTTCTTCTTGTTATTATTATGTTTTTTTTTTTAAAATATAAAACAGGAAATAAGGAAATATAATTTAATTACTAAGCATATAAGCAAAATAAAAGGATAAGTATTACTGTCTCAATATGAGTTACTATATTACTATATATGCCTGAATGTTGAAGAAAGCCATGCTATGGCAAACAGTCATAGAGAGTTTGCTCTACATTGTCTTTTAAGGGACCAATATAGTAAACTTCAGAGGATATAAGGGCTGAAAAAGGGAGTTCAATATTCCGGGTAAATTAAAGGAGCTGTAGATTAACAAAGATAAGTGAGGTTTGTTTATTTTTTGGACAGACTGTGAATATGGCTATCTAGCATCGTTAATGTTAAAATTTAGCTGTATACTACTTTCCCATGCTCCGTTCTCAAATCCTTCAGAAAATTAATGACATGTCATTTTTTGCCATACTAGAAATAACCTAGTCTAATGGTGGAGAACGTCTCCAGGTTACGTATGTAACCATGGTTCCCAGAGAGAACGAGACGCTGCGTCGAAATGCTATGTGAACGCCTTCAGCGTGACCATGCTCTGAATCACATGTGTAATCAGTCCAATGGATGGGCGAGACGTCACGGGCGGGGTGACGTAGCGACCAGGAAGCTTAAAAGCACGCGCGGTGGATACAGCAGCAGCTTCAAGAATGAAGCAGACACTCACAGGGATGCCGGAAGTATGGCACTGAGACGCAGCGTCTCGTTCCCTTGGGAAACCATGGTTACATACGTAACCTGGAGACGTTCCCCTTCAGGAACTCGAGCTGCGTCGAAACGCTATGGGAACGAGTATGCCCACGCCACCAGACTTACAAATCCCTGCCCAGTGTGGAAGAGCACAGCTAGGGCGAGAGAACAAAAGAGCCTGGAGTGGCTCACATGTCAAGGCCATAGAACCCGACGAAAGTCAGGGGCACGGACCAACCCGCAGCGTTGCAAATATCCTGCATAGGGACACCTGCCAGAAAGGCCTTGGAGGCCGCCACACTTCTAGTGGAGTGAGCCTTGACTCCCAAGGGCGAGTGGAGATCAGAGGACTCATAGGCCAAACAGATGGCATCCACGACCCACCGGGCAGCTCTGAGGACGTATGCGTCCAGTGCTCACACTGGACACATATAGTTAAGCCTCTGCTGGTCGGGCTCCCGAAAGGGAGGAGGACAGAAGGCCTGGAGTACGACAGGCCGTGGTGTAGAGGAGGGAACTTTTAGGAATATACCCCGCTCGAGGGTAGAGAAATGCTTTGGCCAGACCGGGCGCAAAGACTAAAAAGAGAGGGCCACTGAGAGGGCCTGTAGATCCCCAGCTCTCTCGAGAGAAGGAGGTTTATAGAAAGCCTCAGCACCACAGCCAAGTCCCACGGAGGGACACGAGATCGTACTGGAGGCCTCAGCGCACCGCGGAGGAAACATGTAACTAGGGGGTGTCTGCCCATAGACTGAACACCGTGAGGGGCGTGATAGGCCACAAAGGCCGCCACGTAGACCTTCATGGTGGAGAGGGTCAACCCTGCGGAGAATCGGACCTGCAGGAACTCCAGCACTGTACCAACTGGGCAGTTAACTGGGTCGAGCTGGCGGTCTCCGCACCAAGAAGTGAAAGATTTCCACTCGGGGCCTTCATGTTTCCTCGTTGAGGGAGCTCTGGACTGGAGAATGGTCTCAACAACCTCGGTGTGAGAGGAGGTCCCTCCAGACAGGGATCTCCCATGGAGGGCCGTCAAGGAGGGAAATCGGGTCCGAGAACCATACTCAGCCCTGTCAGAACGGGGCTACTAACAACAGAAGGACCCCGCCCTGGCACACTCTCTCCAGAGCTCCCGGGAGCAGAGCAATTGGGGGAAAGGCGTACAGACGAAGCCTCTGCCGGGTCTGTACATGGTATCCAGTCCGAGAGGAGCTGGATGAGTCAGAGAGAACCAGAGGGGACAGTGCGATATCTCCTGAGTCGTAAACAGATCCACCTGAGCCCGGCCAAACACTCTCCATATCTGCTTCACCATCTCAGGGTGAAGTCTCCATTCCCCAGGCCTCGGCCCCTGCCTCGACAGGATGTCTGCTCCCATATTGAGATGCCCAGGGATGTAAACTGCTCCCAACAGGAGGAGTTTCCCCTGGGACCACACAAGGATCTGGTGCGCCAGCCTGTAAACGGGGGCACAAACGCAGACCTCCCCGGTGGGAGCAACGGCGCACCAACACATGGCAAACTCTTAGGTTGGGGAGAAAGTGTTTCAAAGTTAGAAACACGGCCATCATCCCCAGGCAGTTAATGTGCCACGTGAGATGGCGGCCGCTCCATGGACCCCGGGCTGAGCAGCCACTCATGACCGCTCCCCAACCGGTGAGAGATGCGTCCGTCGCTAGCATTACACGGCGACAAGGAGCTCCAGCACCGGGCCCTGAGACAAGGACCAAGGTTTCCTCCACATGTCTAAGGCACGTATACATCGCCGCGTGACCTTGATCATGCGAAGCAGGTTTCCCATCGGGGAGAACCCCTTGGTCTTGAGCCACCACTGTAGGGGTCTCATGTACAGCAGGCCAAAAGTATCACGTTGGACGCAGCTGCCATCAAACCCAGCAGTTTCTGGAACTGCTTTACAGTGAGTGACCGGCCTTCTCTCACTCTCGTGACTGCTGTGAGGATCGACCAATCCGAGCAGGAGACAGACGTGCCTGCATCGTGGTCGAATCCCACACCACGCCCAGATAAGTGGTTCCCTGTACTGGAGAAAGCACACTTTTCTTGGCGTTTAGTCTTAACCCCAGCTCATCATGTGGACGAGAATGGCTCAATCTCGATGCCGAACCGCTGCCTGCTCCGATTGAGCTAGTATCAACCAATCGTCGATATAATTCAGTATGCGGATGCCCTGGAGTCGCAAAGGAACCAGAGCAGCATCCACACACTTCGTGAAAGTGCGGGGTGAGAGTGCCAGGCCGAATGGAAGAACCCGATATTGGTAAGCTTCGCCCCTGAAAGCAAACCTCAGGAACTTCCTGTGTTGGGGAAGGATGGAAATATGGAAGTATGCCTCTTTTAGATCGATCGTGACAAACCAGTCCTCGGAGCTGATCTGAGACACGACCTGTTTGATCCATTACCATTTGTTCCATTACCAGAGCTTGCTCGGGGCCCACCAGAGTAGGAAGAACCCCGGAGAAACGAAGCACTGGAGAACCGAATTGGATTCGGTAGCCTCTTTCTATAGTATGCAGGACCCACTGAGACACATTCGGCAAAATTTCCACGCTGCCAAATAGTCTACTAAGGGAATCAGTCTCTCAAGACTGACTTCTGGTGTAATGAGAGCGGCTAGCTTGGTGCCCTGAAGCGGCGGACCGGCAGGGGACGGCCGAACTAGCTGCTCTGGAGACCTCTAAGTGCTAAGCAAGCCTCTAAGTACCGCTATGTTCCCGGGCGGAAACTGAGAGAAGCGCTCGCCGGAGATCGCTGCGCCCTGAAGCACCGTGGGTGGTAGGGTTGGCAGATCGATCTCCTGAGTCTAGAAAGGCCTCCCCCACGACCTCCACAAGGTAGGCTCCGGCGTGGAGGTGGCGGCTCCTCAAAGAGAGCCTTCCGGGAGCGAAGCACACGCAGCGGCAAACGCACGCAATGCGGGCTCCGCTCCTGAACAGACAGTGCACAGACCATGTGTATCCCCACTCGTAATATAGTGCGGGCAGGGAGAAACACATCGCCTAAAATGCTGCCTGTTTTCGCCTTATGTTTTGTCTTTTCACGAGCTTTAGGCATGCTGCGGCAAAAATGAAACCACATAAAAGGACCAGTGGATCTGGCAGATGAGGAAGAAGAAAGGGACTCTCCCGTCTCCATTCCCTCCACCAAATCCATTTGCGAACCCCACGAGTGTAACCGCCGCTCTGCCTCAGCAGAAGCGGGGCCAGCACCGCAAGGAACACTGGTGAAGGCTTCCTCCTCAAAGAGAGCCTTCTGGGAGCGAAGCGCACGCAGTGGCAAATGCTCGCAATGCGGGAGCAACGAGGGAGCCAGCTCTGGTGCTTTGCTCCCGAGCAGACAACGCACAGGCTGTGTGTATCCCCACCCGTAATATAGCACGGGCAGGGAAGAACACACAGCCTAAAACGCTGCCCGCTCTCGCCCTCATGTTTTGTCTTTCTGGCATAATGCTTTGAGAGACAAACAATACAAAATCAGACTGACACACACAGAGCGCTTGCTGAATGACAGAAAGCTGCCGCTGTATCCACCGCACGTGCTTTTAAGCTTCCTGGTCGCTAGGTCACGCCGCCCGTGGCGTCTCGCCCATCCATTGGACTGATTACATATGTGATTCAGAGGGTGGTCATGCTGAAGGCGTTCCCAAACGTTTCGATGCAGCTCAAGTTCCTGAAGGGGAACTCATATTTGAGCTTTGAAGGAAACAACAAGCTATGTACACTAAATGGCCAAAGGTTTGTGGACACCTGACCACTCCTTTCCCAAACTGTTGACACAAAGTTTTGAACACACAATTGTCTAGAATGTCTTTGTATGCTGTAGCATTGCAATTTCTCTTCACTGGACCTAAGAGGCCCAAAACACATTCCAGCATGACAATACTCCTGTGCACAAAGTGAGGTCCATGAAGACATTGTTTGTCAAGGTTGTTGTGGAAGAACTTTAGTTGCCTGCTTAGAGCCCTGACTTCAACCCCACTGAACACCTTTGGGATGAACTGGAACACTAATTTTGGTCCAACACGGTCCAAGTCTAATGAATACACCAAAGGGTAGTTTTGTTTCCCTTAAAACACTTAATTTCAAATCAAAACAGCTTTTGACGGAATGTACACGTACTCTGTTTGAAGTTGTTGAAATTAATCGTCATTGTCATTCCTTGTCACTCATTTGAATAAAAATTCATCTTGCTTCGTAATAGAAGTTTGAATGCTGTATGTGAGATGTACAAAATTTATTCCTTTCTTTTTTGTAGGTGGGCCGACAGTAACGCTTAGGGAAGATGTGCCAGCAGTCGTGGCTCTTTAAATGGCTGAGAATCGGCATTGGTGTCCTCTTAGTCACAGCTTCCAGCTGGTCTCAGGACTCAGATGGTAGGTGCTGCTCTGCATAATATGCACCTAACATTACATTTATTGTTACCTTTGAAGAATTTTTTTCATTGTCTCATTATGGTTAAAATGTTATATTATTTGCATTCATCAGAGGTGAAAAAAATCACTAGATCAAGCCAGATGCTATTAGATTTTTCAGTAATAGTTGGTTCAAGTAGGTTCAACAAACACAGAAAACCTATTTATTGACTTTTGCCCAAAGAAAAGTTTTTGGTATATAGCTATGTTTAAACTTAATACACTTCATAGTGGTGCCACACATCTCACTATAATGACTATTAGCAAGAGCTCCTGAATCCATTATATAAGCCATTATATTACTCTCTGACTTAATAAACAAGGACACTAGCTCGACTCGATTAATATCTTGTATGTGTGATGAGATACGTTTTTGCCAAGGGCACAAACACAGCATGCTATATGACCATATGCACGTTTGTTTCCCATTGTCTGTATTAATGCACTTAAGATGATTAAATTATGCTATCTGCCACTTTTGTAGCTGGAAATTAAGTTTCCAGGCAACCAAAACCTGGCACTGGACAAGAACAATGAGGTTTTTACTTGCCCAGTGGGCTAGCTAATGAATTTGTCTACGCATGATTCATAGAATTACCTATAGATTTAGACTTCAGCGCTAACATGTGCACCAAATTTAACTGACTATGAATTCTCGTGCTGATATACAGTAATTATTCAACAAAGTATGTTAAGGTTTTTCTTTCCAGCATTAATAGCACCAATACATTTCAATTCTGCATTGTGCAATGTAAACAGCTTTAAATAAACAGACACCCTTTTTTGCTTAGAGGAATCTGTTCTGTAACTTCTCTGTCTGTCAAGATAATGCTAATTTCATGCCCCTTCATGCTTGCATTAGGGCCGCATGACATGTTCCCACTCATTCAATATTCAGATCAGGTCTCCATCCATGCCCTGTTTTCGTCTGTCTCATCACAGACTGGGAAAGCACCTTTGCACCTCCTTCTTGTTGCATGACTGCTCACTTCACCATATTTTATTCATCCAAGTACACAGAACTGAGGTTGTGTTGAAAAAGTGAAAACTTTACATACTTATTTTCTCTGTTCTTGGCAGACATTGTAATGGACATTTTAGCTCAGTGTTTCAATCTGGTGATGTTCTTATTCCGATAATCATTTTAGGTTTATTATTGATTTATTGACACCTTTCTTGGAACAATGAACTCACCTCTCTTGAGTGTATATCTGCACAGCTAATTGTATTTAAATAGTGGTCGTGACTCAGTAAAACAAATTCGATATTGATAAGCTTAGCAAAGGTTAGCTTATTGGCTAATATTAGTTACCAGCTTTAGTGATCTTGGCTCATTAAATCTAACTTTAAAACTTCTCATTTATGGTTTTTAACCATCTCTTTGGTATTATACTGCCTAATTACTTGAGTCTAATTTTGTTTATATGATATTATGTTATATTATTTTATTCAAAAGATGCACTTAATTAACATCCATCTGTCTCTTTTGAGTTGGAAGCGTTTTGGTTTTCTCCCTGGTGATAGATGACAGAGGCATCTTAGATTTGTGTATTTATACTCCAAGGACACAGGACATGGTCCAACGCACTAAGTTCTTAGAGACTGAGAAAAATTGAAAAATGTAAATGATGATATTTCGTGTACATTTATTATAACTGTTCCTTAGGACTGACAACTATTCTGCCACTGACCCTGCTTTTAATAGAAAATGTTCTTATTTAAAAGATAAATTCTTATCAGAGTCATTGTTCTTAGAAAAAAAGGTATGTACGTTCTGCAAATGTGTATAAAGTTTTGTATAAAACTGTTATGCAGTAGTTTTTCTCATTATATTGAAGGTTCCCAATTATTCTTGAGTGGACTGTACATTTGAACAACAATGTACGCTTAAATGTACAATATGAAAGAAAAGTCCATTTCCTGGTGGTTTAAAATGGTAAAATCATAAGAAAAAACTTAACTGGATGAATCACTGCTATTAATAATTTATTTCTGCAAGATAATCTCGAGCATATCTTAGTTGTTTTTGAATGGGTATTTTTGCCTTTATTGTATCATCAGATCCATTTCATGCCTCATTTAATACCACTTTTATAAGAACTTTAATGACTTCTCTAATAAGAAATCACATTCAATATCAGATACAATGATCTAATCCAAAAATCAAATACAGCACTATTCAACGTGAATATACACTCTTAAGTTCATCGGTATAGCTGAATAAAACCACACTCTAAAGAAAAGTGCCCAGTTTCAGCATCCCTTGCGTCATGAGCAAGATGTAGTACACTAAAGGCCACATTCAGAGTTGGCGAGTCCAAAAGTTACATTGGGGGAAAGTTATGCGTATTCAGAGATAAGTTATGCACATTTTCCATTCATTTCAATTCAATTTAATTTATATAGCACATTTAACAATAGACATTCTTACAAAGCAGCTTTTACGGAAATCCTGATGTAGATTTAGATTCCTAATGAGCAAGCCAGAGACGACAGTGGCAAGGAAACACTCCCTGTGACGACATGTGGGATAAATCTTGAGAGGAACCAGACTCAAAAGGGAACCCGTCCTCTCCTGGGTGTGCCAGTCAGGTTATGCAAATCACCTGTGTGTTGTTTTATGCCACTGTGGATTTTTCTTAAATAGAATCATTGAAGACAGCGTTTTATTGAATATTGTCTAAACCACTGGGTCTACTATTACAATAAACCATTACTATAGAGTCTATTAGTTTACTACAGATACTTACCGTATACTATAAATTTGCTATAGATTACTGAAAAATAGGACTGCACTATATTGCCAATATATTGCTGCATAAATAGTCCTAATAATAATTATGACATTAATCACTGCAAATCCAGTGTGATCCAGCACATTGTATCATTTTGCATTTTATTCTTTTATATTGCATGCTGACAGTTTATTGTGTGCACATTTAATTTCCGCACAAGTTACTAAATTGAGAAAATCGTAATGTGAATAGGATGTAGGCTATTTTATTGTGCTGTTAATAATCTTTTTTTTTTTTTTTTTTTTTTACAGTGTTTTTGTTAGTGCTTTCTCTTGTAAAGAAAATCTGCCCACAGGTTGAAGGATAAGCTGAGCAAGCATTGAACCCCTACGCTTTCAGCTCACTTTAATTCATAATTTTATAATTCATAATTTGGAAACTTCGAGATAATGCACCTCCATTTTAGGCAAACTCCACCTCATTTGCGAACCTCTCGTGTAATTCTGTAGTTACATCTGAAGTCTGAATATCGGCATTAAACCCTCACTACGCACACTGAACTCTCAAGAATGATATTCAAGTGTTTCCTATAGTCAGTTGTCCTGCTTCTAATTTACTCACTCATCCACTTGTTTCCCTGCTGTTTCTCTCCATTTCTGGCAACCGCTAAGGTTCAAATTGACCATGATTTAAGGGAATTGGCTTAGATTCTGTTACATTTATATAATTCCATGGTAAGGGGAAAAGCAGAGGGACTTTGAAATTCAGCCTTTAAACTCTCTGCCTTATTAAGAGGAGTGAAGGTTTCACCCAAGTAATAAGGTGGATTGTGTCTTGGGAGAGGCTGCACAGTACAGTTAAACCCAACCACTGGTGCACTCTCATATCTAGAAATTGTACTACGCCTGTTTTAGTGAGGAACATGAATCGGCCAAGGGTCAGTCTGGACAAGTCTACATCGCATGCTAAGGAGAAGGGTGAGATTCACACCGTGAAATGCAATCACATCCATTTTTTAACAGGCAGCGCTGTTCAAGGGTTCCTTCTTAGAGACTGGCCTATGCTGGGTGATCGTATAAGAGCCACTACATCTTATTAGGGTTTTAAGAGCCTTAGTCAGTTTTATTTTATATTGATTTTGTAGTAGAAATAAAAGAAAGTAGCCTGTTATTTTATTAAAACACACGTTGTATACTTTTTCCCCCTTTTTTCATTTTTTTTCTCTTTTGTTCTTCCTCGTGGTCATACCACATTAGAGTGATCTGTAAGAGGCATAAAACATCAGCAGATTATTCATGATGAGCCCTAAAGGACACATCCACTATAGACTTCCAGGAGTCAAAGATTTTCTGTTGTGCCTGCAATGCAATGTTCCATCTTGTCCTGCCAATAATGTGTTCCCACATCACAGGAAGAAGAAAGGTGCTGTGATTATGGCCTGAGATGCTGCTTTATACCACCCCTAAAGAGCATAGCTGAGTCTGATTGCACAATTTAGAAACCACCATAGGGCTGCTATTTGCATTTCTTTCCAACTCTGTTACTCTGACATTCAAAAACAAACCAGCTTTATGGCTGTAAAATAACAAATCAGATATCTGAATATTGATATCTGCTCGATAAAGCATTTAAATTTGCAATAGTAGTTTTTTCAATTTCTAATTTGTACAAATAGACTGGAAAATATGTAGAACATGGTTAAAAAAAGAATTGTTTAAGCCATGGCCTCAGGACAAGTGTATTATGTGGCTGAGGAAAGCTGTCTGAAAAACTGCGTTATGGTCTGGACTGCTTGTTTGTTTTTAGATTGCCTTCCTGTCAGTCATTTTATAAGTACTACAATATCCCTTCACTCTGCTCCTATCTCAGTCTATTTGTAGAGAAAAAAAAGTATAGTTGAAATCGGCATGCGCCCAGCACAGCCAGGTAGTTATCTTGTGAGCAAAAAAAAAAAAAAAAAAAATCAATAACGAGAAACATGGTAAAACTAGAATAACCACTGGCATTGCTTTTCCATGATGAAGTAAGTTATTTCTGATGAAGGGGATGCTGGATGCAGAATTAGCAATGTTGCTCCTGGACAGGTATGTAAATGCAAACTGTATAAATCTTTGAATTGTTTGAATGGCTGGCTTAACATTAATAATCATGTGCATACATTTTTTATCAGTTAGAGTCCCAGGTAAGGCAATGCACTGGATGTCCCATCATACTAATGAATTAGCTGATGATGCTAATACCAGAGCTTAAAGCTCATGAGTGCTCATTACAAAGAAAAACAGGGTACTCCTGATCATTCTCGGAAAGTAGTATAAGCCAAATTTTAAGTGTTTATAATGTTATAGTGTAACTTGGCTTTTAAGCACTTGGAAGTCATGTCAGGATATCCCTTGCTGATACTAACTCTAGTTACCATAATAAATTTGGTTGAGTCACTGTAGGGTTCAAATTTGGACAAATCTTCCCTAATGCACGTTTAAATTTGTGCTATATTAGTTAGCTAGCTGAATCATTGCACTCCTTTTGAATAGCAGAGGAATAGTGTTTGAAAGACATGCAGACAGTTTTGTGGTTATGTTCGAATGGTTTTTGAATCAGGCTGTGCTCTCGAGGGTATCAGGTAGTCTATGTATGGCTATGCAATTCAGGACCAGGTAACCTTACAGGCTCTCAGTCTGTATTCCCAGCATCTTTCTCCTTTCTGTAATGTGGGTACATGTTATTGGCACCCACACCTCAGCAGTATGAACAGGTAGTTCTTTGACTTTATAGCACAGCAGTGTTGAATTTTTAATGAATCTTTAAAAGGTAACAATAAATCACAACAAACAATCAAGTGTACCTATAAACAGATACAAATGATGACATGTCTGCATGGTAAAGAAGAATAAAACACTTTGGGACATAGCGTTATTGGAAAATAATGTATATTTTTTAATCACACCAGCCCATTATTGATTATTTTCCCTTTACCAGGATTCCCCATGTGTTTTAATTGTTAATTAGATTGCAGAATGAAGAATGATATTTGTTTCATGCTCTGTGATGATGTAAGAGCATTTGCATGCCTTACGCTGTGTATTATCCATCCACTTCTTCAAACGTTACCATTTCCATTAAAGAAAGCTTAATTATATCCGACATTATTACATCACATGGAGTTTGATCTTTGATATTTGACCTCTTTTCAAGGAAGTGCTGTAGTCTACTGTATATGAGGCTTGATAGAGATGAATCTACACAGCTGGGGCAATTTATCCTGAGGCAAAAGAAATGATCAATTTGAAAGAGGTCTTTGAATCCGCTCTGATTGATACCTATTTAAGATCAAGACCCATAATGGGGCATCATTAAACATTCTGAAGCTTTAAACTCATGCATTAAATCTATTTCGGGTTAATGAATGCCTGTATGCAGTGCTTATTCTGTAGAAGATGATTGGAATTCTTCTCGAGAATCCTTGAGAGGAACCAAACTCGAAAGGAAACCCATCCTCTTCTGAGTGGCAAACAGTTCAGCATGCGGTGAAAGGATACACCGCCGAGTGTTCAGCGTGGGCATAGGAGTAAGAGTTCTGACATGATCACAGCAGTTCTTTGCAGATACAAATCTCTATGGTAGCTAGGTGAAAATATCCACTGAGGCAGGAAGGTGAGTCATAGGCATTAACAGTTTTAGGAAAATCTCCGTCATAAGGAGACTGAGACAAAATAGCACTACAATTATACTCACTTTTTTAGGAACAGCTGCTGATTCATGCAATCATATGGCAACGGTGCAATGCAGTTCATTTTTACATGAAACATCACAGTGAGGAAAAAAATGTGATCTCAGTGACATTGACCTTGTTGGTGACAGATGGGTGTGGTCTATTTCCAATCTTCAACTGCCCAGTTTCACTGTTGCCCCAGATTCCTGTTCTTGGATGACGAGAGTGGAACCTGAAGTGATCTTCTGCTGTTGTAACTCATCCACCTCAAGGTTCAATATCTGGTGCATTCTGAGATGCTTTTCTGCTCACCACGGTTGTGAAGAGTAGTTATTTGAGCTGCCGTAGCCTTCCTGTCAGCTCAAACCAATCTGGCCATTCACCTCTGATCTTCCACCCATGGAACTGCTACTCACTGGATGTTTTTTTTGTTTTTGTTTTTTTGCACCATTCTGTGTAAACTCTAGAGATTGTATGTGAAAATCCCAGAAGTTTAGCAGTTTCTGAAGTACTCAAACCTGCCTGTCTGAAAGTCACTGAGATCAAGTGAGATTAACTGACGCTCTTGATGTTTATCTGTATAAATATATACATTGTGCTGCTGTCACATGATTGGACGATTGCATACATTGTCAGGTGTACAGATGTTCCTATTAAAGTGGCTGGTGAGTGTATATGGCAATAACAAGCTAACAAAGAACATTCAGGCTGTGAATCTGTGTGATGAGTTTTCAAGGTCTCATTTATGCTTGCAGTTACAGCGTGATTATAATTTTTATTTATTAAGGAATGGCACCTTGTACACTGTACAGTAGTTACGTGTAAAGTTGTAAAACATCCAAAACAAATTAGTTCCTGTTATCACAGATTATAGCAGGTATAAACAGTCATTCCCTCACTTTCTCTTGAAGTAGATAAGACTGAAAAAATGCAGCTTGTTATGAAGAAAGCACAAAGCACTATTTCAGGTCAATGATGGAATTCAAAGGGAACATCATTAAGCTGACATCTGTGACTGATGATCATAACACACGGCTTTAAAGAAACACCCCCACATTTGTGGCAACTTACTTTTCCTCTGAAATTCTGTGCATGTCTGAGTAAATATGGTCCAATTCAGTTTCACATGGTCCAATCTTCTTTGTAAAACACTGCATCTAAACAATGGCCCAGTTGCTAAGAGCCCAATCCGCTTGGGTTTACTGTGTTGGCGCATTCAAGTCATGTAACATGAGATACACACTATTAATCTCTAATTCATGAGCAGCAGACTGAAGGCAGAGATATAAGCTTTGTATGTGAATAGCTTGAGGATTCTCTTGGCAGACACAACAACGTTATGCTTCTCATCCTGGGCCTAAGACTGACGGCCCTAACAGAATGGTTTATTCCAGTTGTGCGGAGATTGCCTCATACCTGTTGACCCCGATGAAAAGTGGCAGAGAGAGAAGCAGAGGAGAAAGAGAGTGACCTGAAACCAAATTTCTCCATGCTTACAAATGTAGCGCCATGCAGCTATACATTCTCTCTCTCTCTCTCTCTCTCTCTCTCTCTCTCTCTCTCTGTGTTAGCTATAAAGGAGCATGTGAATCAAATCATTCAGTGGAGGACATGGTGCACTGTTGTGCTGCCTCATCGCCTCACTGCATCGCATCCATCCAGCCAGCGTTCCGATAATTCTGGAGCTGACTGTATATGGATACATTCTCTGATATACATTGGGGTCCAAAAAGTCACTACCACTAGTGAAAATGCTTCCATTTTGCACTCTTTGCTAATTTAATGCAACATTTTTCATTACAAATTATATAATCAGCCATAACTTGAATGAAAAGTAGAATCTTAGAAATATCTTAGAAATATTTACAGGAATTTCAGGATCTTTTAGTATGCAGCACGTCCCACTTGTTCTTTAAGGACAGCATGCACTCCAGCTTGCACGGACTCCACAAGTTTGTGTACAACCTGAGGATCCATGTTAGATCAAAGCTGTCTCGTCCGAACACGTGCTTCAGTGGAAGGAATTAGACTCAAGGAAAATCTGACCTTTTGTACAAAGGAGTGAACATCATCAATATCACATTTTCTTGTCTTTACAATTAGAAACAGTGCAGAATATTGAATATTCAAGATATTACACAATTCCTTTCTTTGCCTTAAAATTCTCAAAATCTTCTTTCTGTTTTAAATTAAAAAAACAAAACCAAACAGATTTTCAGTGTGCTCTCAGACTTTTTGATTACTCGAGTATAGTCTACTCCAGAATTATTGGCACCTTTCAATAAAATCACCCAAAAATGATTTATACACATACAGTACTGTGCAAAAGTCTTAGGCACCCTTTTTTTAGTACAAACTTTGTTATAGATTTGTATTTATGACTTCTACATTATCGAGTCAGTACAAAAACATTTTAGATTTCCAAACATTAGTTTTCCAGCACAAAATTAAATGTTACAGAAAAATGTTTGGATGTCAGTAAAGAAAGCCGCATATTACATAAGAGACACTTTTGAGACAAAAAAGCATAACGAAGGCGAGTGAGACAGTCAAAGTCTCCAGAAGAACTGTGGCTGGTTCTGCAACATGCTCAGTAAAATTCCCAGCTAATTTCCTTATAAAACTGCACAAATTGTACTTGAGACTACTATTTTTTTTTTTTAGAAGTGAAGGATCGTCACACCAAATATTGACTTTGTTTCATTTATTACTGTTTACTGCTCTTTATAGTGTTTTTTAATGTAGAAACATTTAGTTTCATTATTTTTGAAGGCATCTTTGCTCTACAGCATTTTTGTGCATGTGCCTAAGACTTTTGCACAGTACTGTATATAATATAAAATAAATGCAAACAAATAATCACCCTTGGAAAAATGATCTTATCCTTAAATTTCCTCTGACCATTACCTGTTTCTTTGGTTTATGAATATGATGGAAAATGCCCAAAACATCCATTAACATCGGATAAACCAAAAGTTTTATGCATTAAAAAGAGACAGATGTTGTTGACCTGCACAAGTGAGAGAATGATTATAAAATAAACAAGTAGTAAAAATATTGTTTGTGACACTGCACCAAAAAAAAAAAACGTGTACACCCTGTACTTGGCGAATTAAAACCATTCTGATTCTGATGATGTTACGTAAAATCAGGAACGTTATAAAATGCATTCAAGGACTGGAACAGGGATCACAGCAACATACTGACCCCCTGTACAGTGATGAGGACAGTGATGGAGGCAAAGAAGATCATAGTTTCAGAATTGCATTGTGTAGTTGATTTTTTCTAGAATAATGTATTAGACACCGTCTTCATTAAACTAGCTTCTCAGGCAACCCACAAAAATACAGCTCCTGAACATCAAACTAATTGTGTTTTTTTTTTTTTTTTTCAGATGAAAATCAATCTTTTTGGCTGGGTATATTAAAACATGGGCTACATACAAAGAAAAGCCCCCAATAAAATATGTGGGGGATTATTGATGCTGTACTTCACATAGTTTTATTAGGTTTTCACTATTTCAGATTTTAGGAGAACTGCTTTTTTAACAGGATTCTTACTCGACTTACTTTTACTTGACTTCATGACAATAATACAAGTCCATTTTGGTTCTTAAGAAACGCTAGGTAAAACATTCATTGAACATTAATCACTAATAAATACAATATTAATAACTAGCTAATATGTGAATATTAAATAAGGAATAAAACATGACGATGCATGCTGTAGTAGGAAAATAATCAATGCTGGGATATCCTGAAGTGTTTTATTCCTCTTATACCACAGCAATTTGCTAATGGTCATGTTTTAGCACTGCAGTCATCTGTCAGTTACTCAGAATGACTTCCCTTTTTATACATATATTTTGTGTCTGCTTTCTGCATAGATTTCATTTTTTGGCACCATCAGAAGTTCTGAATGTAACATGGATGAAACACAGTGCTACCATCTGTATCTGTCTCTAGTTAGTGCTCAAAATATCCATATCTGTATTCAGATTCAGATTCAGAGTAGTTGTGGCCTAAACCAGAAGGAGGATTTTTTATTTTTTTTTTAAATTAAATGTGAACCCTACCATTGAATTCTAGATCTAACAGTTCCTCGGCCTCAGTTACATCACTCAAGTTCAGAACTGATGTCAACTAGAGGTATGCATGGGACTTTTTTTAATCCCACTTATGCAGCAATTCTTGTTTAATATTTTCTAAAATAATCAATGTCGGGGCATCCTGAAGTGTTTTATTTCTCTTATACCACAGCAGTTTGATTGTTGATTAATGATCCTTTATTTTATTTTTTTTTATTTTTGGCTGTTTTGTGGCTCAGTACCAGGGCATTTTATACATCCATACAGCAGGACACAAAATTAGTTTTGTCAAGTCTCTGGATGTGAACCCTGCTGAAATCTTGTCTGAATTGAAAAGGCCAATCTGTGCACAAATGTGCGCAAAGAATAAAACTTTCTAATCTGATGTGGACTCTGTTAGTACACTCCTCTATGTGTTATGAGTGAAGTATGATGTAATAGTGTTTTATGAAATAAAATAAATGAAATGAATTCATTTGTTTGTCAGAGACACTTTGGACCGTGTTTATATTTGATTTAATCCATCTAACACCATTTTCATTTAATTTCTCAGTTGGTTAACATTATTGAACTTGAACAAATGTCCAAAAATAAAAAGTTGTTGTTGTATTTAAATGTATACATTGATTAATAGGGAAAGGTCATGCTCTTCTCTTTCCTTTTTCCCACGTCTCTCTGATGGCACTGTTTCCACTTACAGACTGGCAGTATGAGGGTAAGTCTTTTAACCTTCTTTCTTTTCATCTTGTGCATCTCTTGTCTTTACCTGTTCTATGAGCAGCACTTGTGTAGCCATGACCTGCCCCCATAGCGAATCCAGTACTGATACATCCTGTTTCCATGTGGTGGCCATGCTGCTTCAGCAATTTGAAATGCTAGCTGTCTTTAGCACAAGTTGTTTCTTTGCTCTTTTTTAAAGTCTCTCTAATTTATACCCTGTTTTTTTCTCCATTTCAGAGTGCAAGCTGTCCAGAACCGGTCCACCAGCCACCATAGTAGCCATAGATGAAGAAAGTCCTAATGGTAGGTATCGATCCCCTTTTTTCATGACTTGCACAAATAAAGCACTTCAGTTTGCCAGTGCAACTCAATCACTGCACTCAGCATTGCAAAATGCATCAGGATGTGCTTAATATTTCTTTTTTCACTCAGTTATCAGACGAGCAAACTGTCTGATGATGAGTATAGACATGTAAAGTAAGGATTATGAGTTTTGAAGTTGAGACCTTGGAATTGTGCCAGTTCTACCAGCCTTGAAAGGTTTCATCTGATTTGAATTTCTTGAGGGTCAAAACATTATGGTTTGATATCTTAAAAAAAAAAATCACGGAGTTGTCAGAAATTGTCAGTAACTCATAGCTTTCAATCTAATCTGGTATTTACTCATTTAAGAAATGCAGAATAAAATATTCCCTTGGAATTATTTTAGGTTTGTTAAAAGGAACTCTCTGTTTAAGCTTTGCCCCAAGTTGTCTAATTTATATTTATGAATTTATGAATGTAAATAAGATAAGATATATGCAGCACGAATGACAGATGTTCCAGTTGTGGCAAACCTCATTTCTTGCCTTTTTAGGCATCCCTACTGAGCACCACAAAGGCTGCTCTTTTTCTTTACGCACTTCTCCCTCCTTCTCTTGTTCTACTATAATTACCTGTGAACATCGCTGAACTGCTCTATGAGTATGATAGGAGATCTGGCTTTTAGCATTAGCCGAGGCACTAATGAAACCTAAAGAAGTTTTTTTAAAGTAACATTCTCTGAGAAAAGTCCATTTTGTACCATAGAGGGTGAGTACTTTGCTTCCAATATGCTCCCATATTAATTAATTGTATAGTTGCATTATACACTGGGCACCAAGCACAAGTTCTGTTTTATTTCATGCGATACAGGAGTGGTTTCTAGCTAGAAATAATACAAAATCCAATATCTCTTCTATATAATGCAGTGTATGCCCATATTCAGGAGGTATATTTCAGTCTGTAGCCCTACTGCAGCATTGAAACACGCTCTAGCCAATTTTATGTGATCAGTTAGGAATGTCACCAATATTTTATCTGTTTCGTTTTCAATTCTATAGACCTTTCTGCCATTTGAGCAGAAATACCCCATGAGCCGCATATCTGTTATTATATCTGCTTCTTCGTCCCTGCCTGATTGACATTAGCCGACTAGCCTAGGAAGACAACTAAATTTTATGGTTGATTGTGAGAGGTGTGGATCAATTATTTGCAATGGCTTGCTAATCTTACAGCTAATTTAGCTAGTGTTAATAGTGATTGGGAATAAATGTGGGAGGAAGCGGGTGAAACTGGTTTCATCATGGGTGAAACGCGGTGCTGCTATCTGTATCTGTCTCTGTTTAGTGTTCCAAATATCCATATCTGTGTTCAGATTTAGACTCAGGGTGGGTGTGGCATAAACCAGAAGAAGGATTTTTTTTATTATTATTAAATGTGAGCCCTACCATCACATATCAGAAACACTGGGGAAAAAAAACAGAGGTAGAAATCCCAGCACTGTCAACATGGTGTGTGAATTCTAGCTCTAACAGTTCCTCAGCCTCAGCTACATCACTCAAATGATGGTCTCAACTACAGGTATGCATGGGACTTTTTTTCTTCTTGTGAAGCAATTATTATTTGCTATTTTCTAACAGTTAGTTCTACTTCCCAAAATATAAACAACCTAGTAGCCTAATTTAAACCACCACAACCCCAACCACACAGGTCTTTCTTTGTCCCATGAGCTTCTTATTGGACCACTTGAAAATAAACACCTGCTGTTCATGCCCAATGGGATCCCAGTCCTGTTTCATACCTCAAGTCGCAACCAGATGCCCTGTGAGACTTTCTGGCAAACACATTCTCATTTTATTCAGAATAATTTATTTATATTTGGTAACATCCCTACTGCCAGTGCATGTTTATAATAATCTGATGGTCAGTAGAGATATTTGCATTATATTTATTAAACCAGTGCAGAAAGCACAGAAAGGAATGCCCCATTCCCGGCGTTCTCAATAGTATAAAGTGAAAAGCATCAGGGATTGGTCACTTCCAGTGTTAAATGGGTTTAAGGCTTGAGTGCAGCCTCAAATATATTCTGTGAATGTGTCATATTTGTGTGTTTGCCATTTTAGGGCCAGTCAATGAATTTGATTGAACCTCAGCCGGCTGGTAATATTGGTCTTATATTCAATTTAGTACCATGGTATCATTACAGACAGGTCAGAAGTGTACCTATACAAAAACAAAACCTCCACTCCAATACACAATATCTTAAAATGGGAACTATGCACATAAACATTTGGAATCAGAAGGTTGCCACTGAGTATATATCAGACGTTTTACACCAAAATATTGCTTAGAAGTGTAAAAGATTAGATAGAACCATTTCAAGGTCTTATACCACGATCAGCCATAACATTAAAACCACCTACCTAATATTGTGTAGGTCCCCACTGTGCCACCAAAACAGCTCTGACCCATCAAGGCATGGACTCCACAAGACCTCTGAAGGTGTGCTGTGGTATCTGGCACCAAGACGTTAGCAGGAGATCCTTTAAGTTCTGTAAGGTGGGGCCTCTATGGACTTGTTTCTCCAGAACATCCCACAGATGCTCAAACAGATTGAGATCTGGGGAATTTGGAGGCCAAGACAACACCTTGAACCCTTGAATGATGTTCCTCAAACCATTCCTGAACAATTTTTGTAGTGTGGCAGGGCGCATTATCCTGCTAAAAGAGGCCACTGCCATTCTGGAAAACTGTTGCTATGGATGGTGTGGGGGGTTTTGGGGGGGGGGGGGGTACATGGTCTGCAACAATGTTTAGGAAAGGTGGTACTTGTCAAAGTAACATCCACATGAAAGCCAGGACCCAAGGTTTCCCAGCAGAACATTGCCCAGTACATCACACTGCCTCCTCTGGCTTCCCTTCATCCCATAGTGCATCCTGGTGCCATTTCTTCCCCAGGTATGCAACACATTTGCACTCGGCTGTCCACATGATGTAAAAGAAAACAAGATTCATTCAGTTCTGATGCTCACGTGGCCATTGTAGGCGCTTTCGGCAATGGTCAGGGGTCAGCATCGGCTATGCAGCCCCCTACACAGCAAGCTGCAGTGTAATGTGTGTTATGAAGGGATCGGACCAGATGGGCTAGCCTTCCCACGCGCATCAGTGAGCCTTTGCTGCGCATGACCCTGGCGCCAGTTCATTGGTTGTCCTTCCTTGGACCACTTTTAGGAGATACTAGCCACTGCTTACCGGGAACACCCCACAAGACCTGCCGCTTTGGAGACGCTCTGACTCAGCCATCTAGCCATCACAATTTGGCCCTTGTCAAAGTCACTCAGATCATTACGCTTGCCCATTTTTCCCGCTTCCAACACATCAACTTTGAGAATTGACTGTTCACTTGCTGCCTAATATCCCATCACGTGACAAGTGCCATTGTAATGAGATAATCAATGTTATACACTTCATCTGTCAGTGGTTTTAATGTTATGGCTTATCAATGTATAAATAAACCTTTAGTCAGTTTCTTATATAAGACGTCTCCAAATACCCCGACTTGGATGCATGCCATATTGAAAACGCACCAGATCTGCTCCCATGTGATTCACCAGCCAGATTTCCATACACGCCGCTTACTAAGCATCTGCTGTTTTTTTTTTTTTTTTTTTTTTTTTTTTAGCTTGCAGGAAATAACAGGGTAGTGTAGACAGAACTTCGTTGGTGTGGGAAATTAATTTAGCTAAATATAGGCAGACCAGCACTAGATGCCCAATCAGCTCATATAATGCTTGGAGGTTTAGTATGCAATTTCCATTGTTTTGACTTGCAGGAGATATTAAAGGGCGCTTTATTCAGATAACTTTGCTGCCAGGCAGACCATAAATTTACTATCATTTAGTCAGACCGATGACGACATTAGATGCTTAAGGAGTTCCAGCACAATGTAAAGGGCACCTTGTCACATTTGATAACTTCATGCAAGCTAGCTGTATCAATATTTTTGTAAAGTATTTGTGGTGCATTTGCGGTTATTAGGAGGAGTGGAGAATAAATCATTGCTTCATTGTCTTCAGTGGTTGAAGTGTCGTGATGAGAAGACATTTTTTTTTGTCTGTTTATTTATTTAGCAGTTTTTATCTTAATTAGTCACGTTGTACAGCACAGAAGGAATGCTTGCTATAAAGCTGTAAATGAGATACTTGCAGAAGAACTTCACAACATTAGTTGTGCTGCACTCTTCTCCACTGCACAGATTAATTTTAAGTCTGCGAGTGAACATTCAGAGAGAATTAGAGCTCCGAGCAACCCCAAGGCCGACGGAGAGAGCTAGCTAAAATACAATGTAGAGAATAAAACTGTCATGTCCAGTCACTTCCAATAAATGTATGTTCAGTACCCAATCTGTGTTATCCGATTATTTTATTGTCTAATCTGTGTATTTTGTTCTCTAGCCTGTCAAAAATTGTTGGCATGAGCCACATAGTGTTAGCACGCTAGCTAAAACACAGAGCAATAAATACACACCCAAGGGCATGCAGACAACCAGGACGACTCTCTCTCTCTCTCTGTCTCTCTGTCTCTCTCTCTCTCTCTCTTTCTTGCTCTCTCTCGCTCTCTCTCACTCTCAGTATAACTGAGTTTGAAATACATAAATACAGACAAACACAAAAACAGCCACTCAAGCTTAAGTGGATAATGATATAAATTCCATATCAAGGGTAAATCAACTGACTATCATCATTGTTATCATTGTCTTCTCACCAAATCAGAGAACAACGAACCTCTTTAAATTTCCTTTTATAGTATTATATCTGACTCACACTCTGACTTCTGTTTGGTTTGTTTACTCTTTCTGTGCCTGTCACTGTATAGTTGGACTTCTTTCGTGCCTAAAGTTGGGATGTGACCTTTATCCTGCCTCACATTTTTGAGCAAAGCTTAACCCTTTTGTTTGTCTCCATGAAGCCAGCCAAACCTATCTTTTCAAATTGCTGCTCATGCTGCGTCATGGGGTGGTGTAACACACTCTGAGAAAAGCGCTATCCACCCCCTTCCACATGCATGAGCTCACAGACACCAAAGACTGGCTAGTGTCACTGTGATTGACAGGGGAGAGAGTATATCACCCAGGAACTACCACTATGGTCTTAATAAGGTTGCCCTACTTTTCTTGTGTAGAGCTCTTGGGAGTTTTCGACAGTTGTGTCTAGACCACCACCTTTAAAGACACTCTAGCCCACCAAAAAAATCAGGGGATAGGAAATGTAGCAAACCTTTTTTAGTTTGCAGCATTTTTTTTCCTGCAGATTTGCTTTGAAACTGATGTAGAATAAAAGCAAAAGACATTTACAAAAACAATTCAGAATAATAGGATGCATGATGATGCATGAATGACAAGTAGTCAAATATTCAAAGAATAAGAATATATTCAGAGTGTCTCAGAGGATGCACATGTTTGACCAACCCTCTCCAGTTAGCTCCAGGGGAGTGTTAGCTAGTGAGCTAACACTGACAAGAACAAATTAAGGAGAAAATGGCAGAAAAAAAGGTCTAAGTTAGGAGTTCCTAATTTTATAAAACTCATATTATAATAAGCATGTAAAAATCAATATGCCATTTAAAATTAGTCCTCAAAATAAATATTCTGTGCACCAAATAAAGAAAAAGGTAGACTGTAATTAAGTAATTCATATCATGATAACTACATAATTCATATCATGATGTGAAACAAAGGTGCATGAGGTAACTGTGCAATTATACACCGTGACTACCTGTGAAACCGTGACAACATAACAACCCTAGAATATAGCGTATGGCTGTATGAAATGTTAAATATACGCCCTTATTATATAGTTTCAATTAACTTTATCCTTCAGCTTTTCTTGACAGTGTTTGTAGTCAAGTGTGAGCTATTATATTTTGGGTTTTAGGAAGAAGCCAGAGAAATTCCAAAGAACTTTGCCAGGACAAATTGGAGAGAATGACATGTCTTTTTCAAAGACAGCATAGCAGTATGTTGAAGGAAATTGAGATAATGTTCATGAAAGAGTTTTTTTTAAAATATACAAAGACTTTTTTTTTTAATTGTACAGCTACAAACGAATATCCCCTCATCCTATAATGTATGCTATGCAGCGCTGCCATCCATCATAAATTATAAATAATGCTGTTTTTCCTCCCATCTCAGATTTTTAGGTCAGCGATGACAGACGTTAACTCAATTGAAAGCCAAATTGAAAAGGTAATGACAACAGCTTGGACCTGAAATTACGCCTTTCACCATGGCTGTCTGATTAACACTATGCTGAAAATATGTTTAAAGGGCAAAAACATGGTTGCGGATAGCTGCTGAGAGGAGTGGAGAATGGGTTTGTTCAGTCAGTGAGGCTAATATGCAGAGCAGGTTCTCTCCCTGTCAGAGAGATAAAGACACAAATGACCTGCTAGTCTGCCTGTTGCATAAGTAATTTCTGTGGAGAGACAGTATATCTCATAGAAGCTTCCAGAAAGTGCAGATTGATACAAGTGTTGATTATTCTGCATTAAGGCACATACAGTAGGTCTGGACTCCATCTACACACTAAGAAAAAAAATCTTCAGTTCTTCAGGAGTTCTTTGGATGGTTACAGAAGAGTTACATCTTTCTACAGATGTTCTGGCTATTATAGGGAAAACCTTCAAGGGTTCTCCCAGAGCGACAAACCAAAGACTGTACATGATGAAAATAGCACTGCTCATCATTACTCCTGGGGCTTATGTAGGTTTACACAGGAAGTCCTAGTTAGACTTTTATGTGAGAGGTGTTCTGTAGATAATCACTTCTTTTACAAGTCATAGGGTTTCAGTACTTCATTCACGACTGCTTAGCACTTACCTTGCCTCAGCAATTTTAGCATTCTCTCTCATTCCTTGCGCTTTTCAGTCAGGCAGTTGTGCCTTGGCTTCTCCGGGAAATGACCAGAGTTATGGTGCTGAAAGGCTTTTATTAAAAAGGAACAATTTCATATCAATTGGCGAGGCACATTAAAGTGTCACTGGATGAGGGGACCCAATAAAACCCTGTGGAATCAAATCTCATTTCTCTTTTCCATCCGCTCTTCTAAGCACTTCGCTTAGCACCTGGGACTGTGACAAAATTATTACACTGGCCCAGTAGTACATTTCTCATCAGCAGGGTTCTCATTTGTGTCATTTATGTCCTGTGTGAGGCTATGAACGTCAGGTGTGGAGGATGGAATAGCAGGATTGGCTTAAAGATGGAGGTCAGTTCTGTTTGGGGAATAGATTAACTGTCAGACTGCACTAAAGAATTCCCTTAACTGGCTTGGAGAATGGCCAGTGGTCAGCAGACCAGGTCCAGTCAGCATGGGGGTCTCCTTGAGTGTTCACAATGAACAAAATGAAGGTGATGAAGAGTGATGTTTAATGAATATTTAGGCTGATTCGCCTAAGAGACAGCTCTGACATTAGGATAGAAGCAGTCAGCTATTGATCTGCGGGGACTGGGAGAAGAGTATGAGCATAGACCTTGAGTTGATTGGAGAGTGCCTGAAGGATGTTGAGAATTCTTAAAGATTAATGAAGTCATGTTCCAAGTGTCGGGGGTGGGCGTCGAGCAAATCAGTTGTACTGCCTTCTTCCTCACTGTTCTTTTGTCTTATTTAGTCTTCATCAGCCTGTGCTGTTTCCCAGATCTCATTAAATGCTGGCTACTAATCTTAGCTTTCTGATCCTCTTCAATTCACTCTCTTGAAGCCACAGCACTGACTGAAATGTCTACAAACCAAAAGACAATATGTGAAATGTGCCAACACTCTAAAGACAAAAAACACTATTTGAGTGCATCAAAAATACATTGCCATTTTGGGTAGCGTTAGGGTTTCAAATTTTCCTAGTATGATAACCAAAGCATATCACAGATTCACTGTATCATGGTATTAATCGACCATTTAAAAACGCAAGCCGGTATGAAAATGCAAGGAATTCTAGTGTATTACAAAATCTTTGTACAAATGTCTTTTCATGGAAATTAAGAGCAGAATTTCCACTTCAGTAAAATATGTAAGTTTAACAAAGAGTAAATAGGTCATTTTAAATTGGTTTCATTTTAACTCTTTAAATAGCAATACATACATACATGAATTTCATTTATTGTAGTAGCATTGACATTATATCCATATATAAAAGCTAGATATTATACTTTAAGTGGAAATTCTGCTCTTAATTTAAATATGGTGATCCATGCTTTTTTTTCAGTGTGTAACAGAAAAATGAAAAGAAAGAAAAATATCAAAACCCTAATTGCTCTTATTTTTTAAAATGTTATTTTTGAGAATGACTTTTCCATAAAATCTATTATATTTCCAGTATATTAGCTTGTATTCCTTAGTAATTAGCTTGTATATCTTGCCAGTCCTGTGGTTGGTGAATTCTGAACATTCAGTGGGGGTCCGAGAGCCTCCAACCCCCCTTTTTTTTTTTTTTTTTTTTTTTTTTTTTTTTT
>CM040986.1:6701091-6723881 GCA_022985145.1 Pangasius djambal | reverse complement strand
TTTGAATAAACTGACTGCTCGGATGCCTAGTGTTGTCCCTTATTATCAATGCAAAATGGTCACTAACTAAAGAGGATTTATGCTGATATTGCCCAAAAGCCCTATTTTGTTCAGGCGTTTCCAAACTTTTGGAGGGCAGTGTATATATATATATATATATATATATATATATATATATATATATATATATATATATATATATATGAATCAACTCAAATTTTAAACAGACTTTAATGTTTGGAATCTTTTTATAGACACTTGATCACATGTCTGTGTATTCGATGTATTGTTGCAAACCAGTTTATCATGATGTTGATAATGACCAAAGTGACCTTAAGACTATTTGTATATCTCATCCATATGGAAACAGAACCAGTAGCTAGATCAAAATGAATCGCATGAGTTTTGACAAGAGTAGGATCCTGGTACACTGTTTAGCTAGGTTAGCTTTTCTTGACAAGCATTTTCTTTTTCAGCATGATAATGACGGTATGCAGAGCTCTCGTATACATATTGGACATAGCTAGCTACTTTTTGGCTGGAGCTGAGTGACTGGCTGAGTGACAGGATGTGGCAATCAGGATGGGATGATGTGCGAGTAACATTATATGTCACTGGGTTTCAGGGTTTTTCTTTAACAGTGCACAGGGCTTGTGCATTTATTAGCAAAGTGGACCTGAAGGTTAGATGTAACATTGTAACGAACATTTCCTGTTTTAAAAAAGAATAGTCTCCATCTGACAAATTAGACTTTTTTTTCTGATACTGCATACAAGCAGGAAATCTCTTGCCTGGATGGCGTACTGTACCAGCTTAAGTTCACCTTTGGAATTTATCACATTATTATTATAAGCTGAAAGAGAGAATGTCTCATGCTCTGAGCACCATCTCCCTAAAAAAAAATCTAATGGCAATTCTGGTAATGTGAAGTGCTGCTGAGCCGAAAACAGTTAGTTGTTTGGTTTGGATAGTTATGTGTATGATAAAGTTATGGACGTGCTAGGAGTGGATAGTGCTAGCAGAGATTGCAATGTAACAGACAAAGGGTTTTCAGTGCAGTGGCGTCCCCTGCGTGGAGAAATAGGAGTTTGCTGTAGAATGATTTAGGGGAAATCCAGGTGGAGGAGGTTGTGAAATCCAACTTGCATTTTTGTTGAGTTGCAGCCAGACTCAAAAGGGATGAGGATCACTGGTGTAAGGAATGTGAAAGGGTTAAAAAAAAAATAATAATAATAACGGGTAAACAGTAATAGAGTGAAATGCATTTTAATCTATATTTTGAAAAATTAACACACATATTTTGATTTTCCCCTTTCTTACCAAAACAGGTGATATTAGCAGTATGAGAGAGTCCTCCAGTTTCCTTGGTTTGAGATAATTGTGACTAGAATTGGATTTTGGCTGCTTGTTCCGAGGTAGAGTGATTCTGTACACAGCAGACTGAGCACTACCATTCAGATGATGTACAATAAGCATTCAAATGAAAGCAGCATCAATCATCTGGTACACCCTTCATTTAAAAAGCAGGCTAATTGTTAATATCTTTCAAAACAGAGCCATGTACTGGGGATGTACAGAAAGAGCTCTGGAATCAAGTGTATAAAATGACTGTATGCTGACCGCTTGCTTTGATGTGATTACAAATGACCTGTATTAATATTCTTCGAGTCGTTTCATGTGGATGTTATGCTTTATCAAAACCTCTGGTACATCTGAGACTGGTCAGGACATAATAAAACAAATTGTCATTTATTAAAGGGATTGTTTGTATATTACAGTCTACCGAAGTGCCAGTACTTCACACACGAATATTACCCAGATTATAATGTGTGTGTACACTTTCATTTTGATTTATCTTCCTTATTATAATGAACTGACCCGGATCATAACCAGCAATGGATCCTGACATTTTTTTTTTTCCTTTTTTTTTTTTTGTTTGTCTTCCACATTGCTCTAAATCATTTCTGAAGGCAGAAGTCATTAATAACACTTAACAGTTGACAGCATATTTCTGGTCAGAATCTCTCAGGAGAATTACACAGAGTTGCCATTTTATCAAGTACACATACGTAACGTAAGTGCGTTTCACCTCTTTTGGCCTTCAGGGACCATGTTACAGAAACCTCCTAACTACGAAATTATATTTGTTTAAGTGACCATGCTTAAAAAAAACACAAGTACACTAAACATTCAAGTACACTTAATGGACACTTAAGTACACTTTAATGTTATCTAATGTCCATAAAGAAGCTGTTTCCTGCTATTACTTATGTTATAACAGCTATAAAGTGTTGTTCCCCTCACCACCCTCGCCATAAATACTAACTAAATATCTCCTGACATAAAAAAAAAAATCAACAGTGACACATGTTTATGTAGAACATCTGCAATACAAGTCCCTGTGAACTAGCCGTTAGAAACTATAAAATGGGGTTGTCATGCTTTTTCAGTCTGGATGACTTGAATAAAACAAGTAATAACAAACAAACTCATATTCAGATGAATTTATGCACCACTCCAGTGCCACCCCAATTCCAGAATAATGTTTCTTTGATTTGATTTTATCTGTCTTACTTAAATAATCCAAACACTTAAATAAAATAACTGTTTACAGACAAACACAAAAGATTTGCATCACATGTGCTACAAAGTCCTCTCTTGTTTCTCTAAAGGATGATTAGTGCCTGTTAACCTATGGTACATTAGCTTAGCTGAAGTAGTATTCATTTTGTTTTCTCTTTCTTTCTTATTGTAGCTTTTGTTGTTTTTGTGATTTTGAAAGATCTCATAAAATGACTTTTTATTTCGTTCTTGTTGTGGTACAGCATCAAAACATATCACTTCAGAAAATAATGAGTGGACTCACTGTTTAATTCAGATCCCACACCTGTTCTCCTGTGTTTTAGGATTAAAAAAGTGGGTCAAATTTTGCTCTACTTTGTAGGATATCTGCTATGTGATTTACAGGTAGTTTGCTCCAACCAAGTCCTGAATACTGAATGCTAAGAGTTTGTACATTATGATTGGGAAATTGGTTTTGGAGGAGGTGTTTAAGGGTTTAGGCAGAATGGCAGTGCAGCGTGTGGTTTGTTCTCAAGTTTCCACCCAAAAACATGTCAGTAGGAGTATTGGCTACTCTAAATTGCCTCTAGGTGTGAATGATTGTGTGAATTTTTGTGTGCATTATACCCTTCGAGGAGTAGGCTGCGGCTCCAGCGTGACCCTGATCAGGATAAAAGAGTTACTAAAGATGAATGAATGAATGTATGAATGAATGAATGCTTAGGTTAGAGTTTTAGTGACATGTTTTAGGGTTGGAAATCCAAGCCATACTCTGCCATGCTCAAATGCTACTTGCATTATATGGCCAAAGGTTTGTGGACACCTGACCATCAGACCGATATGTGCATCTTCCCCAAACTGTTGCAACCAAGTTGGAAGCACACAGTTTTCGAGAATGTCTTTGTATTTTGTAGCATTAAGATTTCCCTTCACTGGAACTAAGAGGCTCAAACGTGTTTCATCATGACAGTGCCCCTGTGCACAATGTGAGCTCCATGAAGATATGGGATGCCAAAGTTGATATGGAAGATCTCGAGTGTGATGCACAGACACCTTTGGGATGAACTGGAGCACTGACTGCACACCAGACCAACTCACCCAACATCAGTGCCTGACCGCTAATGCTCTCATGGCTGAATGAGCACAAACCGCCACAGCCATGCTCCAAAATCTAGTGGAACGCCGTCCCAGAAGAGTGGAGGTTATTATAAGGGCAAGGAAGGGCCTAGATCTGGAATGGGATGTTCAATAAGCACACATGGGTGCGACAATCAGGTGTCCACATACTTTTGGCCATATAGTATATGTTTTTTTTTCTTTTTTTCATGATGATTATGGTGATGATATAACTGCAAATCTTGGTTGTTGTAGATGAACCTGTCGGACGCTCCAGCTTTCATTGAAATGCGCACAATTGTTATATGGATTTATTTGTATGTTATTTTTTCGTGCCAGAAATACACACTGTTAGAAGTGTGTGTTTCAGCAGCTCATTTGAAATGCCATGGCGTAAAAAGTAACAGTGTGCTGCTGTTGCTGCTGCTTCTCAGAATGTAAATCCCATCTGAGCAAAACTTTCTGATCAAAGCCCTTAAAAGGACATTTCGTTTTGTCCATTGTTGTCTTCCTTTTCCCGAGCAGCACTTAATTATTTGTCACAGGCACCTAACAGTCCTTCCACATTGATTCAGGTGCAGGAGTGGTCTAAACCCCTCATCGACAAGATGGCAAACTAAGTCCTGCTCTGAATCATCACACACCCTCATTTGAACTTCTGAAGTGTTAGTCTGACTATAGAATTTTTGGTATTTATTTTTTTCTGCTTTCATATGAGTCATGAGTACCGCACAGTGGCATATTCAGTAAGTAACTAATAAAACCCAACAGGGAGCCAAGCCTAAAACCCAGCCCCTCTTTTTTTCCCTCTTAAAGTTAATAAGACAGAAAAGCAGGTTGTCATGTTACTAAGAAGGCACAAAGGCCTCTGTCCTGAAGGCTATCTCTCCTACTCTTCTTAAAAGAAACATCTCCTCACAGAATACTTCACCATATCAACAATTCCACCCCTTTTCCAAAACCACTTTATGTGGAATATCTGCTAAAGTCCCTGTGTAAGGTATTACTACAGAAAACCAGAAAACATAACATATAACATATAACAAGCGCATTAATATCAAGCAGTATTTTTTTTTATTATCTTTCTCAGGAAATGACAGACTTTCTAGTGAGTGTACTTCTTGATAAAATGCTGAGTAATGAAACAGTACCATTAAAAAAAAAAGCAGTACAATATATCATTTGTTAATCGTTATTGCCTGGTAAAGCTTATACCTCTGAAGCCTTTTGTATTGTGTTCTGTAAGCATTATGACCTCAGATAGTCCAGATTAGTTTTTCTGTAAACGTGGCATAAAAAAAAGCATGACCCACACCATTCATGGTTCTGATTGGTTAAAAGTAAGACATGCCTAGAGGAACAGCTTCCAAAACTGGAGAAAGCCACACTGAATTCATGAAGTATGGCAATTTCAATGGAGACGAGGCTAAACACTGACAGTTACGTTTTTGGACTCAATCCCCTTCCTGTAAGCAAGCTCAGAGTAAAGAGGCTTACTGGGGAAACCGTAATACACCGAACTTTAGAAACCATTACCGGGAAGAGTTACATCCCAGAACAGGGCTTCTAGAAAAGTACTGTAGAGAGTAAGGAGGTGGTAAGCTAAATGGAGACGATATGAAGACTTGGGTAGAAATGACTCTGCAGGCTTGGCTAAGCTTTGTACTTCTGGCACATGTGTAGTACCAGCTTGCAGAGGCATGATCTGCCACAAGGCAGCTGCCAGGGGACCTCCCAGAGGGCTAGGCACTGGTTCAGCAACAAAGTCCAGCTGTTTGAAATGCTGAGGGACGAGGGCTTGGAACTTCTGAGGTCATGTTGCGTGTGTAGGGCTGTTTGAATAAATTATGAAAACACTGTGGGTTCTGCTGAAAAGCATCATCCTTAATCAAGTTAAGAGCTGAAACTGTAAAGTAGAGTTATTTTTTAAAGAAAATCGTGCGGAACTATAACTATAACGTTACTCTGCCCTTAACATTTCAATTAGACTGATTTTAATGATTAATTCCCAGCGTTTTAATGCCTCTGCTACTTAGTGGTGGAGGAATTATGTTTTCGTGTTGTCCATCTGTCCGTCCATCTGAGATTCTCGTTATGGAGTTATCACTGTAACCAGCAGACGAACTGATTAGATTTTGGATTTGATCCAAACAGGGTCAAGGTCACAGCAAGGTCAAACGTCTGAAATAGTTTTTCTTCAATAGTTTCCTTCCTGTTTGTCATATAGAGATGGCATTTACACATTCATTTTCAGGAATTTAAGGACTATTTTCTGACAATCTATGATTTTTGCCATCAGTCCGTCCATGCATCCTTTTGACTTTGCATCTGTACAAGATTGTCATTAGCCTGATATCTGAAGAACGAGTGGTTGAACGTATGTAGTAAGATTTATATGGAATTATCTTTGTAACCAGCAGATGAACTGGTTAGTTTTTGGAATTGATCTAAACTAGGTCAAGGTTGCATCAAGGTCAAATGTCTGCAGTAGTTTTTCTTCAATAACCTCATTCCTGTCTGGAGTATTTTAAGGGTATTTCTGGCATATAAATTAGTAACAATAAGGAATAGACTTGGTGGTGGTGGAGGTGTGCCTGTCAAATTGGCTTCGAGTTCTACTTGTTTCCATTGGAAGGCATGCTTTGCGTAAAAATAATGTGGTATAAGTAGGACAGGTAGTGAACTAGACACTACCTAGTGTCTTTTTGTGAAATTCAGTGGTTTAGTACTTTGATTATCAGAATATTAATTCAACTGACTATTCAACTAACTTGTATGCACAACAAAACAAGTGTGAATTTCTACTCAAATACTCAGAGGCCGTGATTTATTAAAGGTTGCACATTAATAACGAGTAAAATAATATGTTTTGCATGTTGTTAATTAACACAGGGTTAATGGAGTAGGGTGACTCATTTTTGTATGTTGTAATAATGTGTGGTATAGATAGATCAGGCTCTGGGCTGTCAGGCATAGTGGTGCTCCCTGCATCAGTGTTCAAACTTCAGAATATTCCTGTCTAGAAAGAGAGGATGGAGAGCTAGGGCCTGTGGGTATCGCCATAATTCCTATTATAGCTATTATGATAATAACTGCAGGTCTAATGGCCCAGTCACCTGTGCTAATGTGGCAGGGATTTCACTGGTATGCATGAGCAGCAAATAATTGCAGGTGTAGAAAAGTGATCTTGCTGTCATAGATAAAGAATGAATTCAGAACCATACTGTGTATGTGCATCAGGAAAAAAAAAAATTATTATAAAATCATAATTTAATATGAAAAATGAACAGCCAACATCCAAGAACAGGAATCTGAAGCTACATGGGCAGAGTTGAAAAACATTGCCTGTTCTTTTTTAAATCTTCAGTTGTCCAGTTTTGACAAGTCTTTGTCCACCTCAGCCTCAGATTAGCGTTCTTGGCTAATGCGGCTGTCTGCCATTGAAGTCCATCTACCTTAAGGTTTGGCATGCTGTGCTTTCTGAGTTGCTTTTGTGCTTACCACGATTGTAAAAGGTGGTTATTTGAGTTACTGTAGCCTCCCTGTCAGCTCGCACCAGTCTGGACATTCTCCTCAGATTCTCCTCTTACCTTTCTCATTAATAAGGCATGAAAAAAAAAAAGTTAGCCAGCGAATTTTCTAAAAGGACTGGGAATTGCTATTTTATATAGAAATAGCATGATTAATGTCTGTTTGAAATCCTTCACCTCAAAGTGAAGAATTTATGAAGATTTGAGTGATGTAGTGCGCACCTCCTGAAGGGTTTGGTAGACAGAAAAGCATTTTTTAAAGCGGTGCTGTATTTCTTTAAAAAGTAAGATGCTTTTCAAATGAGATATCTCAGGAGAAAGCAATGTGCTAAAAAGCATGTAATAACACCGCGTGAAGGTGATAGGCTGGTGAAAGAGCTTTTGATATCACACAAGACAAAATGCATTCAATTCCATTCACATCATCTTTAACCACAATTTTTTTTTTAAGTTTGAGGAAGATCTCTACAAAGTCGAGCCAATCTGAGAAATCAAGGCCATAGTTTAATGCTTACTTTAGCATTGGAAGTTGCCAAATGACCAAGACTGTTGTATGATGTGTTATTTTGACCAGATGTTTGACAAGTTTAGAGGAATTATATTACCTGTAGCAAGCAAATACTTAGAAGGTACTATTTTACATTAAATATCACATAACATTGTAAATGAAAATAGGTGTGATTGCTTGCACCTACCTGAGGTCAGCTGTCTAAATGTTCTAAACTGGTCTAGCCATAAAGCCAGAACCTGTCACTTCACACACCATAATATAACATTTTTCCATATGTTATGTTATGACCTGCAACTGAAATGGACTAAATTGGGATTATATGTCATGACACAATATCCTCCATAATGATGTAGTTATTCATTATGTCATTATTCATATTCTTTCCATGTTTAGTAAAGTATTTATAACGTGACTGATCATTTTCCAGAACTTTGTCCTGGACTTGTTTTTGATAGCTCTTTGTTCTTCTTGATGTTGTTTATTTGGCTAGTGTTTCAAACTCCGGGGCCTTCCAGGAACAGGTGTATTTATACTCAGGTCAGGTGACGATTTAATTGCACACACACGCAAGCACATTGACTCTGTTCAGCTAATTACTACATGTCACTTCTGCTGGCGACTGACTGCACCACAACTAATTTAGAGGTTTTGCACCAACAGGGGGGGAATACTTATGTATTGATAGATTTTATGTTTTTTTTTGTGCACTATCGATTTTTTATTGAACTTCGGTATTATGAACTGTTTTGTGTAGATTCATGACATAATACCAATGAAGTCCATTAGCGTTCAGGTTCTCTGCAAAAAAAAGATATAATAATAATAATTTTATTATATATATATATATATATATATAGATATAGATATAGATATAGATATATAGATATATAGATATATAGATGTCAGATTTGGCACTACATTACAAAATGAAGAATGGAAGGGGGTGAATACTTATGAAAGGCACTGTATAGGCTGGCAGTGATTGTGTGTACTGGGTGTGTAAATGTGGGGGGAAAACGTGATGCTCCAACACTTTCTTTTTTAAGCTCAACCTAAAAAACACGATTATATTATTAAACACAGAAGATGGGAATGAAAATGGAAATGAAATGCTACAAGAAGTCTCAGTGCACTCATTCTCAGTTTCTGATTGGTCCAGGGACTGTCCTGGTAGAGAACATGCAAATCAACGGCCGGGCGGAAGACCCTCACCGAACTATCTCTTTATCCCTGAGAGACAACTATGACCACTGGGTAATCCTGGACCCTGTGAAACAACAGCTTTACCTTAACAGCACTGGAAGAGTTCTGGATCGTGATGTAAGTAGGCACAATGTTTTATCATTCCTAAAATATCACCGGTCTATGAAAAAAAAAACGATGTAGTGAAACTTCAAACTATATTGTCTGCAGTCCCATTTATCTCTAACAAGTGTGTCTCATTTGCCATCATACCCTCACACACATACACTCACACACACGCACACACACAATAATTCCCTCTCTCATCTCTTTCATAACTCTTACACTATCAACCTGACATTTTGGTTTAATAGTGTGTGTGAGAGTTTGATATTGTAGGACGTAGGAGGGTTTGATAGTTTGTGAGAAAGAGGGTAATATAGTGTAGGTTTGTGTGTGTGTCAGGTTTACAGGGTTTAAGTGCTTAATTAATGCTCTCCAGCCCGTATACCATTGTATATATATATGTGTATATATACACCTGTCAAGGGGTGGGATATATTAAGTTATTAATAATATTATTGTTTTTAATAATAATAATAAAGCAAGTGAACAGTCAGTTCTCAAAGTTGATGTGTTGGAAGCAGGAAAAATGGGCAAGCGTAGGGATCTGAGTGACTTTGACAAGGGTCAAATTGTGATGGCTAGACGACTGGGTCAGAGCATCTCCAAAATAGCAGGTCTTGTGGGGTGTTCCACCAGGTTAGTATCTGGTGGTTAGTGGTTAGTACCTACCAAAATTGGTCCGAGGAAGGACAACCGGTGAACCGGTGACAGGGTCATAGGTGCCCAAGGCTCATTGATGCGCATGGGGAGTGAAGGCTAGCCTGTCTTGTTCAATCCCACAGAAGAGCTATTGTAGCACAAATTGCTGAAAAAGTTAGTGCTGGCTGTGATAGAAAGGTGTCAGAACACACAGTGCATCGCAGCTTGTTGTGTATGGGGCTGTGTAGCCACAGACCGGTCAGAGTGCCCATGCTGACCCCTGTCCACCGCCGAAAGCACCTACAATGGGCACGTGAGCATCAGACCTGGACCGTGGAGCAATGTTGTAAGGTGGCCTCATATGATGAATCGTGTCTTCTTTTACATCATGTGGAAGGCTGGGTGCGCTATGGGAAGAAGGCAAGCCAGCGGAGACAGTGTGATGCTCTGGGCAGTGTTCTGCTGGGAAAGCTTGGGTCCTGGCATTCATGTGGATGTTACTTTTTCACGTACCACATACCTAAAAATTGCTGCAGACCAAGAGTTCACCCCTTCATGGCAACGGTATTCCCTAATGGCAGTGGCCTCTTTCAGCAGGATAATGCACCCTGCCACACTGCAAAAATTGTTCAGGAATGGTTTGAGGAGCATGACAAAGAATTCAAGGTGTTGACTTGGCCTCCAGATTCCCCAGATCTCAACCCCAGGCCCCACCTCGTAACTTACATGACTGAAAGGAGCTGTTGCTAACGTCTTGGTGCCAGATACCACAGCACACCTTCACAGGTCTTGTGGAGTCTATGCCTCGAGCTGTTTTGGTGGCACAAGGGGGACCTACCCAAGATTAGGCAGGTGGTTTTAATGTTATGGCTGATCATTGTATGTGCATTTCTTTTGCTTTGTCAAAGGAAAAAAGAAAAAAAAAACTGGCAGCAGCACCTTTTAAAATTGTCCTTATTCTACCCAATTCCCACAAGATTACATGTAAAACATGCACCCTGGTGCATGTTATAGGAAAGTAATTAAATTCATTAACTTCTCTTGCAGTTGACAGGTTACGTGTAAATTAAAGGCACCCTCTGTTTTCTTTCTTTCAGCCTCCTTCCTACATTCATTCCATTGTGGTGCAGGTCCAGTGCACCAATGAGCTGGTTGGTACAGTGATTCTTCATGAGGTGCGGATCGTTGTGAGGGATCGTAATGACAACGCTCCTCGTTTCCAGCAGCCACGGTACTATGTGGCTATTAATGAGGTATGTTCCTCCAGCTATGCCTGCCAGCATCCTGAAACAGTATAGTGTTCACACATCTGCAGGTCATACTCAGTTTTCTGAGAAACTTCCTCCTTGTCACTTAGGAATCAGTGTTCAGTGTACAATGTTTTCCTGTAGCTTTTTTTTTTTGACAAAAAAGTGAACTTGTGAGAGCTTTATATATTATATATTATTTATTTATATATATATAAATAGCCAAACCATTATTTGATTCTGTATGTAAAGTGCTTGACTGATTTTCACAACAGCCAATAGCGTTAGAGATACGCCACACCCCCACTGAATCTAAACAAACTTGACAGTAGCTTAGCAAACTAGATAAATATGAAGAGTTTAATGAGAGCCTGTGGAGAATTTTACACCCACACTCTTCTCCTTTAACAAGGATGATATCTTGGATGATGAGATGCCATGTTTTTTTGAGGTTTTCCATACATGTATGAGCTGTGATTGACCATCAGCGGCGCCGATGGTGACAGAGAGCTGCATGGTCATGACCGGGAGGCATCTGATGCATCTAGTGTAGATTAAATGTCATTATCAACTCTGATGGAGAAGCCCCAATCATGAATAAAGTTAGAATCAAATTCCACCTTCTTCTAAATGAACAAGCATTTATTCTCCACCAAGGAGAGGAACACCTATCTCTAGGGGTGGGACCTAAACGCTGCAGAAAGCATTTAATCGGACAAACAAAAGACTCGTCATCAGAAAATATTAACTGTTTTCCCAGAAGTGATGAACTATAAAATTAAAATCTCCAAAATGATTTTTTTTTTCCTTCATATACTTTGGTATTGGCATACATAACACTGGTATTGGTATTGGCGTACGAAACCCAATTTTGAGTTCAGGGGCACTTCATGTATTCATTCCAGTAGTGAAGAAAGTCATTCAGGCATTTTTGCTGCATTTGATTTATAGTCCATACTGACTACCCTTTCTCTGTTTGAGCACTCTTGTAGATGTTGCTGTTCTATGAGTAAGACCGAGGTAGGTTACTGGATTCGGGTTGCGGTCGGCTGAGCCCGGCTCGTGCTGGGTGGGTGGCTGGAGATGGTTACATGGGCTCTCTGAGCCTTTTGCCTAATTGAAAGTGGCTCCTAAGGGAACTGTCAGCACAGATTTCCCTCATTAGAAGACATCTGCAGAGAGTGGCAGACTGCCTACCCACAAGCTGCTGCAGCCCAGAAAACTGCCGGCCACCATTCCTTGCTATCGATTTTGGCCTGGAGTCAGGAGCATCAGACTGACAGGGAGTCGAGGTGTTCAGAAGACCACAGTCCATCAGTCAACAATGACGCTGGACAGTAGGGTTTAACTCCATAAAGGAAGGTAGATATTGGCAAAAATGGCGTGTTTAATGAACAGTTAGTGTGAGTGGTATAGATGGTGGAAAAAAAAAAGCTTTATAAATTCTTAGCTTAGAGTATTTTGAAATTTATGTATGGTGAAATTAGCCTAGCATGGTTGTAGAACAATGTTTAACAGTGCACACACAGCATCTGGTAGTCTAGACTGTAGCTAGATTGTAGTCTAGCAGCTTGGATGGCAGGAATGTGGTATGACAGCGAGGCAGGACAACATAATTTATCATTTAGAAACTGGCCCAGTGCAGGTCCCCAACATAATGCAAGTGTCTGTGTATGTGCTTCTTTTTGATACTGATAGATGGCTTCCAGGCACTGCACCAGAAAGGCAATCTTGGGTCCCATCAGATGTGTCTGTTTACTGTATGTTTTTTTTTTTTCTTGAATTTGATCAGTGAAATCGGTATTGACCTTTTTTTTCTCCAGAACATTCATCATGTAATTTGAGATGAAAATACCTGTGGAAATTACACGAATTATCCCTATTCATGATGCCTGGGATTTAAATGGATGGTTCAATCCAGGCAGATTTTTATTTTTTTATTTTTTGCTTTTTTTCTACATTTTAGGAGTGTTAAAGCCTTTTCAAGAAAAGATCGAACTAATACCCAATGCCCCAGACGCTGCCTTTTACTGACTTGCACAGCTCATAGCTGTTACCTCCCATTTTACTTCCTCTGTTCCTCTGTTGAGAAGGTCTCAGCAGCCAGGCAGCAGACCAAGTATGAGCAAATGCTTTCTTTCTTTTCGGCTTTGTCCATCGGGTTCCTGTCTAGGATGTTTAGAACAGCAGGTGAGATGCTGTCACCACAGGGGAGCCCTGCTTCCTGATAGCACCAGGAAACGAGCAGGATATGATGAAATCCTAGGACTAGAAAGAGTCAAAACCTGACAATATCTGACTGTTGGTTGTGAGTGTTTGAAAAACAGAGGATGTTTTCTTTTGACTTTTTTCTTTCAGCTGACTCCTGTTGGGACCACCATCTTCTCAGGCTTCACTGGGAATAATGGTGCTGTTGACATTGATGATGGACCAAATGGACAAATCGAATACACCATTCAGTACAATCCTTATGACCCGGTAAGGCAAAAGCCAGTCTATTTGAATTAGTATTTTTCCCTCTGCTGCAGTGTAACTTGACTTTTCAGCACACTGAATTTCTCAAAATGACCTTAAAGTGCTAAATTCAAGCTTAATTGCACTTGTGTCATAAAGCAGACTGTGAGCATGTTGTGTGAGTGCGTGGATGCCAGTGTGACTCGGATTTTTCACCTCCGCAGACTGCTAACAGAACCTTCGACATCCCTCTCACCCTGTCTGGCTCTGTGGTGCTGAGAGAGAGACTGAACTATGAAGAGATCACACGCTACCTGGTTATCATCCAGGCCAATGTGAGTCTGAGAGAAAGCAACACGAAAAAAGGAAACTGTTTTGACATCAGATTATGATGTGTCAAGCTAGTAATAAATAATATTTTATTCCTGGGCAGATTATGTCATTCCTGACATTGTGAAGTTTCACATTCCATATTTACATCTATGCAGTTCTCACCATTTGCTTTAGAATCATTTAGAATCAAAAATTTTTTTAAACAATTCTTTAATTCATCTGTGGGATGTGTCTTTTGTCTTGTGAACATATGTAAATGACTCAGAGTCTTAATTTTTCAACTGTCTTTAGAAGCACCCTCTTCACTTTTGTGCTTTGTTCTCTCTCTTGAATCCCGGTTGCATTCTTAATGGCATTTCAGTACTTTATTTGCTCAGTCGAAGTCCTTAACAGAAGTCAACCCAAATATAGACTTTGAGAGAAGACCTTGCACAGATATCAGTCATTACGATCTGACAGTGTTTTTTCAAAGCATTTTAAAAAAAAGGTAGAAAATACTATTTGTAAATGATGTAAGAAATATCACAAACAATTTGCTACTTTTGAGTTGGGTTTTATGTAGCCGGTAGGAGTTGCATAGGCTAGTTGGGGTGGTGGGGAAAAACAAAACAGTGAGGCAGACGGCAACTGCACATGACTATGCTGGGAAAAGTTTTTTTCTTTTACTTTAATGGACCGTGAACACTTTGATTTCACTTTACATGAAGTGAAGAAGTATGAGTGAGAGAGTTTTTTAACCCCATTCTTCCCCTACTGTTATTTCTGTTGTCTTTTAAAGTTAAATAAAATGTAAATAAATCCTTGAACTGTGGTATATGATACAACACTTAGTTCTAGTTCACTAATTTGATTGGTCGAGCAGCATTGCAAGACTACTTATATTTAGTATAACCACACAGGGACGTTTCAATGTGTGTAGCACTCTGCTTAAAATATGAACGCACGTCAGATGAAGATGAAAAGCAAGAAGGGGCACCAATTTTACCAGAAGCACCTTTAATGGGAATGTACAAATCAACGTGAGCTAGCTAGCCAGCTAGCCGGCACGCTATCAATGAGTGTGGCTTCTTCGGGATCAATTTCCGCTAGAGAGCAGAAATAAACAGAACATATGGCCGAGTTCAAAATTTAGAATAACTCCTCTCTTGCTCGTGAGATATTGCTTTAATGATGCACAGATTTATTGGTTTGCACATTCATTGCACTGATCTTTTTTTTAATTTATTTACTTTTGCCATTAACTATGTAGCCTAAAAAAGCATTGAAGCAGGAACTTTAATTTGTAACCTGTGTATGGCTCTTAATGAAGTGCGGTTTGAGGCATTCTTTGTTGCACAAAAATAACAACTTTAAAACAACGATGTCCTGAAACAACTTTTTCTTTAACTATGGAAAATGACCAAATTTTTTGAATTCCTGGACAACTAATAAAAATTAGTAGTTATGCAACCCCTAATAGCCAACCACATCATGACAGGTGACGGTACTTTTCTAGGTAGCAAAGATAATAAGTTAATATAACTCTATACTCCCTTACACCCTCTTCTCTTGTCCTGCAAGTGGCCACTTGTAAGACTTCTTGTGCTTGTCAAAATCATAAACAGACTTATCGCAAACAGCACTGAAAAATGCCTTTCTTGCTCTCTAGGACCGAGCTCCTGACCCTAAAGAGCGACTGACTGCCACCACAACACTGACGGTGGATGTGCTGGATGGAGACGACCTGGGCCCGATGTTCCTGCCCTGCAGCCTGGTCGAAAATACCCGTGACTGCAAGCCGCTTACCTACAGAGCCACCGTGCTGGAGCTTGCAGACCCAGTGAGCTTCTTCCATTCCTCTTCACAGTTCATGCACAAGCTTTGTAGCCCTTCATATACAGAAAACATGGTTTTATTTAGCTTCTATTTGCAAATCCTGGCTCAATCATTGTTTTATAATTATGACAGACTTTTCTTTTTTCTTTTTTTCTTTTTTGGTAGACCTCATTTATTTTACACATTCTCTTTTTCAAGAAAGGTACCCAAGTTGCCTTTTTAGTTGCAATCGGTTATAACAGCATTTTCCTTTGTATTATAAATATAATAAACACCATAATTCATATATTTGTATTCATACTTCATGCAAATAATAGCACTAATAATGGCTGTTTTTGTTATAGCGATCAGAGACTGGTTTCACAAAGAATCTTTCAAGAGTGTCCACATTTAAGAATATCTTTTTGAAACCTACAATGGGTATATAAGTCTACATACCCCATGGTTTGGGGTGATTTAGTTTGGCTTGGATTTTTTTGTTTTGTTTTGTGAGAAAGGACCTCGATCTTGCCACCCTACGTCATAGCCCAGACACGTGAAGAATATGAGAGACTGTTGTCACATACAGAGAGTAATCAGTACTTGTCAAATATTCTTGCAGCTCCTTTAATGTTGTCGTAGGTGTCTTGGCAGCCTCCCTGGTATGTTTTTGTCTTGTCCTTTTGTACATTTTGCAGGGACATCCTATTCTTGGTGATGTCACTGTGATGTCAGAAAATATTTTTTGCTTTATTTTTCTTAAGTTAGGAAAAAGGAAGGAAGGAATGAAGTAACGAAGGATGAGTTTATGGCTTGAGATGTGTTTCTTCTCCTTTATATAGCCTTTATGGTTCAGCCTTGCTACTGACTTTATCCCAAGCAGTGACCCGCCAGATTAGATGTGACCTGCTGACAATAGCGTAGTGGAACGTGGGCTGATAAGAGATGTCATTCAGACACAACATAGAAGAAGGAATAGGTTAAAGCTGCCAGATGGCAAACTTAGTGAGCTGTCTAATGTGTTTCAGTGTAGCCTTTAGAAAAGGTATTACAGTGGTATTGATTGGTAGGTACAGATAATGATCTTGCTTCTTTGTTTTTAGCTTGTAAAACAGCCACACTTTGCATGGCAACCTTTTTTCCACAAGCTGGTCTAGGCAGCTACTTGATGTTTTGTGTCATGTTGTTCCCGGTTCTGAGTAATGGCAGCGAATAAGTCATTTTAAATGTGGATTCTTCATCCATTAATTCTACGCCACTATGTAACTGCTTCCTGTGCAGGCTTGTTTATTTCTACTTAGATTTCTATTATATATATATATATATATATATATATATATATATATAGCTCTTTTAAATTTTTAAAAGCTTTTGAGAAAAGCGGGGAAAAAAGCTCTCTGTTTCATCTTTAGAGCAAGTGCCATGGTTACCAGAGGACAGTTAGATTTTTCTCTGGCAGTTTTCTAACTTTAGTGAAGCACTTAAAGCATTTTATATTTTATAGCAGAGGGGTAAGAGCATTAGGTGTTTCTTTTTTATTTCAAGATTTATTAGAATTGTTCTTAGCCTCACATCAGGGGAACAAAATAAATGTTGTAAATCACGCTTATGTGAACAACTTAAACATGGTTAAGGACGTATTTTACAAGTGCTAGAGGATTGTGTATGTTTAGGTATTCTGAAGTGTGGCTAGCTGTTAATAGAGGAAGCGGCTCTCTGTCTTCACAGCTGTCTCTCAGGTCATCTGACCAATAAACCCCAGACCATTACAGGCCTCATCTGTTTTCCTCCTTTCTATACCTCTAAAACACAGTCTCTTCTTCATTTTCCTTTACTTTCCTTTCATTTAGTTCCTTTCTTAACTTACTTTTCCTTCCTTCATTCATTATTCAATTTTTTAAGTTATTTTCCTTCCTTCCTTCCTATTTTTCCTTTGCTTTTCTTTCTTTCTTTCTTTCTCTCTCTCTTTCTTTCTTTCCTCCCTCCCTCTCTCTGTAGGTCAGGTCCAGCCTAATTTAGAGGGAGCGTACAAGCCATTTCCTTTTTCCAGGAGATAAAATGGCACTTAAAAGGATGCTGTTGATGACTGAGATTAAAAAAGTGTCAGAATATCCACACACTGTTAAGCCCCCCCACCCCCCTCCCCTTCCTTAAGTCCCCCTCTTTCAGTGAGGGTTTTTTCTTCGCTCATTATCTTTCCTACAAGAAGCTTTTTTTTTTTAACCAGCGTGTTCACTTTGAAAATTATATTTAATCCCGGCAAATGGCAAAGCAGCAACACATTAGCAATGCCCAGCCTTCCCCTACTCTGGAGGACTGGAGGGAAAGTCCGGATACTTTCATTCTGACTAACAGATCCTGTCTGACAGGTGTTTTATTCTCCCTATGGTACACAGCCTGCGTGCTGCTGCTACAATAACAAGAAAGGTCAGCTTGAGCAAGGCTGGAGTTTTCCCTCAGTAGATAATGTGGATAGGGCCACACCGCAAGTCAAATCTATCCGGGAAATCTGCTCATGCTTTCAGAGCAGATATGTTGGAGTAATTGGAAGTGAAGAAGTCACTGGCAGTCTCAGTGACTGCTGCTCATTCCCACTGAGCTATAGAGGCTATTTGAAGTTCTCTCCAAAACCACATTAAAGATGAAACTACAGAAGCTCCAATCAGCGCAATGTATTCAGCTTGTGTCACCACGCAGATCAGTGGAGTACAAAGAGTTTGAGGACCCAATTTTGGGTTTACTCATTATCTAAAGGCTTCAGTTCAGGCAATTTTCTGCTTTAGGTGTGTATTGTAATGCTGCAGAACATTTTATACATCAAACAGTCACAGAGGTCACGCTTCTTATTATGGAACTGTGAAATCACTAGCACACTACTAACCACTCTCTTTCTAAATGTACTTCTTTCTGTATAGCTCTAGCTAGACAAATATGAGGTAGACAAGCTCAAGCATAACCTAATTAGATTCAAACCATTATTTATTTCATTATTGTTGTAATTAACCATTCACTACATTTATTCATCCAATGCCTAAACACTATAAAACATCTATCATACACAAAGTATTCAACAGACAGTATTTAGTATGTCATGAATTAAACTAAGTAGCTTATGTGAAAGTACTTAAGAATTTATTATAATTGCAAGATGCAATCTAATGACAAGAATGATGATTTGCTTTAGGGAGTAGCACTGTTGTGTAGGTGAGTGCCGTCTCTGTGATGAGCAGCCCGGAGGTTGACCAGAGCTGGGTCAGACATTGAAACAGGCACAGCAGTGCAAATGAACCCTCCGTCTCTGCCCAAGCAATCCCTTTTCACTTACAGTTAGCAAGTTGGCAAGAGTATTATCGCTTGCTGATTTTCTGAAGTTCAGTCTTTTGGGAGCCTCTGGGGTGTTTATGTGCTTGCACTTGGACTGTGTTCACCTTTACGGAAGCCCTGCCTCCTCTAGTGAAAAGCTTGCACTGTAAACACAAAAGCTCATGTTTACTTTCTTTTTTAAGTCCCTGCAGCGTTTTCAGATAAGCACTCAAGATGCACAGGGATGTAAACAAATATGAATATATTATTCAAAATGAATGGATCATGTTTGCTACATGGATACAAGTACAGATATGTATAGGAGGTGCAATATTATTATTTTATTTTTTTTTTTTAGCTTTAGAAAGCTAGTCAGAAAGCTTTACAGGTCATCTGGTTGAGACTAGAGGTGTACATCGGGACTGGGGTCACATGTGACACAATAAAAATGTCGCACTGGAACAAGGATTTTACGTTCATGTGGGTTTGAGCGAGCTAAATGGTCAAAGAGGGACCACGTTCATTAACACGAATGTGCAATGCTGAGCGATGTATTTGCATAGTAACTATCAGGTAAGGGTTTGGGGTCATTTAAATTAACCTGCTAGTTTGTTTATATTTTCGGTAATAGCTACATTTAAAAATATATATATATATCGCAGAAAAGTAGAAACAAAAATAAGGACTGCACAAGCAGGTCTAGTTGAGACCAATTATGAACTCGAATGATGTAGCTGAGATTGAGGAACTGTTCACACACCATGCTGAATAGCATGGTTTTACATTTCTATTTTTGGCGGTTTTCTAGTGTCTTCCAGTGTTTCTGTGGGCAATTCAAAAAACAACCGTCTTGTTTAAGACACACCTACTTTGAGTTTAAATCCAAATACGTATACAAAAATAAATATTCGGAGCACTAAACATATACAGATAACTGGCATTGCGCTACACCCCTAATACACACAGGAAATTAGCGAAGAGCAACATATACTTTCTGATTAGTTTTGGGGCATATGAGTCACGTATGTACCGGTTGTTAGGGGAAAGATTGGTTTTTGAGGTTATGTGGGTTGAACAGTGTATTGAGCAGAAGGAGAAAAAGCAGAGCTGTGGTTATTACAGAGGTAATAGTCCTCCCAAGACTCTGTCTTCATTAATTAACAGTGTGGACTCAAGCAATCCCTCATGCAGACAAACCAATCTGAGTTCTTATTTGCACTCTCTTGTTACACAGAGATTTAAATAAGGCAGGAGTAGAACTGTGAAATGGTCAGCGCTCATCTTCTGAAGTTACATTTACAGCTTTGGAATTACTGCCAATCTTCACAGTCAGGAGTGGTTACCATCAAGGGAACAAGTGTGCAAAGATTAAAATAAGTAATTTTTAAATAAGGATTTATGGATTGTTGGAAAATGGATTACGGTATAAACCCCTTCCTCCTTTCCCCCAAGACAGTGATGTTTTGTCTAATGTCTTTTCTTTTCTTTATCTCTCAGCCCAAACCACATCAACAAAAGTTACTCTACATCAGCGCTCTAGAAGTTACTAGACTTCATATAGACATGACGTTCTACCCAAAGGCCAGCATAAACAACTCATAAGCTAGTGTTCAAACAATAACAAATTGCATAGGAAGGTTGTCAAACCGTTTTGATCAGTATATCATGGTCCTTTCTCGTGGGTGTGTACCAGGTTAGCACCTTTTGTAGGTAATGAGTGATTGAAAGTGTATCATGGCCAAACGGTGCCTGGACGACTCAGCTGGACTCAAGATTTACAGCAGGCTTTGTAATTGCAGGGGTTGGGGATTACATAGCAAGTCACAAAGATAAATTTTAACCAAGCAGAACAGAGATCAGCTGCCTACTGCTGCTTATTAGGGTTGGAAAAGTAGCAAAGAGGACCCAAGGCTTTTGGAGCTGTGAGGAGATGCATTTGTGTCTGGATAGAATTCTCTATTTCAAGTGGATGAAGACAAATTGAAGAGCTAAACATGCATATTTCTTGCATGTTATTAAAGGGAATACTCAGCATTATTGAAAGAACAATGTGTCCTTATTGAAGTGATTATATTACTGATTTACACTGTTTGGTATTTGAGTAAGTTAACATGTTCACTTACCCTCACAATCCCAATTCCTTTTGTATTGTATTCTAGTTACCTGTATTTTGCCAGTTGAATTTGATTATGACTATTAGATTAGACTTTAGAAGAGCCACGCATTTTAATGTAATGACAATCCTCTAGTACTGTACAAATGCATTAAATTTACGTCTATGCTTGTTAAGTAGTTACGTTGTCTGCGTCTATTGCTAATGCACAACCTATATGTGGCCATATGTTGTGGCTGCAAAAGTCTTGAGCTGTACTTAGCACTCTGGATTAACATAGGCCTGCTCTTCCCTGGCTTACAGAGCACCTTTATTTTTCACTCACGTTATCCCTTGGTTTTCACCCCCACTCTCCCTTTTTAATGTTGTCATTATAGGTTTTGCAAGGGCAAGCTGAATTATAGATGAACTGTTTATTTACTGGCTGCCAAGATTATGCTCAGACCTTGTGATTCTGCACATCCATGCAGAAGTGGAGAGAGAAAGAAGGAGAGAGAGAGAGAGAGAGTGAGATTTACTTCTCCCCTGGGATTTTGAAATCTCAGGAAGAGTAGGAAGATCAACTTTTAAAGCTCATAATTGATAGGGACCAATATGCAGTGTTTATGGTCAAATTTCTGCACTGCAAATGACAGGAATGTTAAAGTCACCTCTCATGAATTTGCCCTTTGTTTCTTGAGAACTGTTGCTGAGCCACATTTATATGGATGCCGCTGTTTTTTTTTTTTTTTTTTTTTGTCCTTAAAAGTGCAACAGTCTTGTGTGTGTCAAGTATAAGTGACAGCATGGCCCCATAATGACCTGGTCTCAGCTGTTACAATCAACCTGAAGAGCAACGAGAGAAGAAAGACATTAGTCATTGGTGACTTCTTGTTCTATCTGTCTTTATCTTGTCAGGAGGAAAAGGAAGCAGAGTGTGGAAAAGCATGCCAAGCAGCTCTTTTAAAGGCTCAGCACACTAAACAGATTTATTTGTTTGTTTCTGAAAGAGCAAAGTGAACCCAGTGAACGTGACTCCTCCAGTCCAGGCCGTGGATCAGGACAGGAACATCCAGCCACCATCCGATCGCCCAGGGATCCTCTACTCCATCCTCATCGGTAGGTGTCTGTATTCAGATCTGTGGTGCCAGAGATGAGTGCCAACCACAACTTCCTTTTTTAGCATAAACAGAAGGCAGAAGCAAGGCTGTTAATCCTTCAGTGAGAGATTGCGGTACCAGAACGAATGTGATGCTGAATGCATTTTGAATCAGCGGGGCCCAAAATGAGTCATTATTTTCAGTAGCAAACCCATCGATGAAAGCCTGGCATCTTATTGATCCCCCACTCTCCTTCTTTCTCCCTAGGCAAGCCTGCATTCTATGCTGAGTACTTCTCACTAAACAGCAGCACAGCCGAGCTCAGACTCCTGCAGCCTATCAGCCGTGAGCAGCACCAGCGATTCGACTTGATTATCAAGGTAATAAGAATAAGCTTGAAAAAAAACTGAATGCTGTCCTAATTTGATACCGGATATGTGCCGGAGATCATGTGTTAATAAGAGTGAGAGAAAAGAGAGCAGGTATGCTTGGGTCTGCATGAGAGCAGAGTGTAGGACAGAGTAGTGTGTATTTTTCCATAAAAAAGATAATACATGCCACCAGGCTTTTCACACGCAGAGCTGGTGTAGTGTATCTAATGTGCCAATGAGTCAGGAAACAGTTCACTCTAACTGGGAGCTCTGCCTGGAGCTCCTCATAGGATCAAAGTGAAGTAGTGAAGAGTGTGGAAAAGCATGCCAAGCACCTCTTATAAAGGCTTAACACAAAAAAAAAGATTTTTTTCCCCATGCTCTTGACCTTCTACAATGTTAGATGTATGTTTGTATGTATGTATGTATG
>CM040986.1:6658902-6685780 GCA_022985145.1 Pangasius djambal | reverse complement strand
TCTATGTTATGTTCATGTTTATGTTCATAAACTTTTTATTTAATAAAATATGTTTTCATAGTTTGTGTTGTCCCTTATTATCAATGCAAAATGGTCACTAACTAAAGAGGATTTATGCTGATATTGCCCAAAAACCCTATTTTGTTCAGGCGTTTCCAAACTTTTGGAGGGCAGTGTATATATATATATATATATATGTGTGTGTGTGTGTGTGTGTGTATATGCAGTATCTTGCAAAACTAGACATCCCCATTAAAAGTAATCAGATTCACCTGGTTTACAAACAGATTGTTCCCTCCAGTATTTTTTTAATTGCAAACTAATTTGCGAGAATTTGCAAAGTCAAAATTCATTATTTGTCAGCAGATCTATAAAAAAATGAAAACTGAAAAAAATGCTGCTTGCATAAATATTTAACCGCTTCAGATTAGTACTTGGTAGAACCACCTTTTGCTGCAGTAACAGCTTTAAGTCTGTTGGGGTAAGTTCCTACCAGCTTTGCACACTCTTTAGGAATGATTTTCACCCATTCTTCCTGGCAGAGTTGCTCCAGGTTCTTCATGTTGGTTGGATGTTGTTAATTGACTCCAATTTTCAAACAGTGCCACAGATTCTCAGTGGGACTCAGATCTGGACTTTGACTTGGCCACTGTAGAACAGTCAGTTTTTTTAACCACTCCTGCATTGCTTTGGCCTTGTGTTTGGAACCATTGTCCTACTGAAAGGTGAAGTTTCTCCCAAGCTGTATTTTTTTTTAACAGACTGAAGCAAGTTCTTTTGTAATATGTATTTTTTCTCTACCCATTATCCCTTCCACTTTAACAAGAAGCCCAGGTTCTGAGGATGAAAAGCATCATTCACTGCAGGGATAGTGTTAATCGAGATATGGCCCTCATTAGGTTTGCACCACACATAGTGCTTTGAAACTTGCCCAAATATGGTATCTCAGTCTTGGTCTCATTACACCAAAAACACATCTTCACTGAGTCACTCTTGTGTTTTCATATGGCTCTTCTTGAACAGTGGTTTCTTTCTAGTCACCCTCCCATACAATCCTCAGTTATGCAGAGCTCTTCAAATGGTTGTCTGGTGCACCTTCACTCCAGTCTCAGCCACTGTACTCTGTTACTCCTTCAGAGTGACTGTTGGCCTCACTGCGGGTTCCCTCACTAGTGTCTGTCTTGATTCTGTGCTGAATTTTGATGGATGGCCTTGTCTAGGCAGTGCTTGGGTGGTGTGATGCAGCTTCTACTTCATCACTATTGATCCAACAGTGCTTAATGGGATGTCCAACCTCTTAGATATAATTTTACAACCTATTCCTATCCCTTAATATGAAATTCTATTAACTTATCTTTAACTTCCTTAGAATGCTCCTTAGTCTTCTCTTTTTTAATTCATTTACTCTGTAAAGGAAGACTGACAGCCCCTTCAGTGACAGTTCAGTTGAGGTCTTTTTATTTGGTTCAGAAAATGGGAGCTGGTTGAATATTTCACAGGTGAATGCCGATTATAAGTCAGTTGTTTCCTCGCTAAGACAATATCTTTCATCTGGAGCTTTTGGAACCTGGAGAGGGATACTTATACAAGCAGCATTTTTCAGTTTTCAAGTTTCTTTGAAATACTTGCTGAGCAATAATTCTTTAATACAGTGTAAGAGAATATGAGTTAATAGCAATAAACCTACTGACAGGAAGAACATGTGTATTTATCGTTTGTTATTCAGATAAATCTGATCAATCCCATGGGGGTTGAATATTTTTGCAAGCCACTATATACTGTTCAAAAGTCTTAGACACATTCAAAGAAATGTTTTGGACAACGATGCTTTCAAAAATAATGTTTATACATTAAAAAAATACTTTAAAGAGCAGTAAACAGTAATGAATGAAACAAAGTCAATATTTGTGTGACAACCCTTTGCTTTAAAAAAAAAAATAGTAGCCTCAGGAGCAATTTGTCAAATTTTATAAGGATTTTAGCTGGTGAGTTGTACTGAGCATCTTACAGAACTAGCCACAGCTCTTCTGGAGACTATGACTGCCGCACTCACTTCTTATTTTTGCAGCAAAACCCAGCATCCTTCGTTATGTTTCTTGTGTGAAAAGTGATCTCTTATGTAATCTGCTGCTTTCTTTACTGACATACAAACATTTTTCTGTAACATTTAATTTTGTGCTGGAAAACTAATGTTTGGAAATATAAAATGTTTTTGTACTGACTTGATAATGTAGAAGTCATAAAATAAAAATTTATTTTTTTGTTTGTACTAAACTCTGTTAAACACTGTTACCAACTCTACATATAAAGTTATTTCCAAAGAATGACAGAGAGTTAAATGGGAAAGTGTAGCTCAACGGGTATGAAGCAGATTTAGATGAGAGAGCAAGGCAGCATGTGTGTAATTATTTGGCTTGAACAGAAGTCGATAAATTAGATAGAGCTTGATCGAATGGTGTGTGCCACTGTTTTAATAGATTTGTCTCAGCTCTGTCTGTATAGCACTGTACCCTAGCCTCTAATAAAGTCACACTTACTGTGCTGCAGACTGCATTACATACACTGAAGCATGTTGACTCGGCTGAACTTTGCTTTGATGCTTACTTCAAGTTTAGAAAGTTGTTCTGATTCACTCTTGCAAGTTTTCATGTTAATTAACTAGATTCGATTCTCAAGGTCTTTTGGATCAGATGCTAATATAATTATAAACCTTCAGTTGTGAACAGCATTAATATATATCATGCCTGATTATTATAGCAGATGGTAGTGAATAAACAATCTCCAACATGAATATTTTAATGTACCATGCTCCATAAAGAAAGTGAATGACATCCTGGGCTGAGTATGTAAAGCTGTCCTGTTTCATGTGTTGGTGCTGTTCAGGAGCTCCATCACCACCGTGTACATTGAGGTGTTGCCCCCGAACAACCAGAGCCCCCCACGCTTCCCCCAGCTCCTCTACAGCCTGGAGATCAGTGAGGCCATGAGGAGCGGAGCCACACTCCTCAACCTGCAGGTCAGATACACTACCCAGATCCAGTTCCTCCTGAATAATGCTTCTTCTGGATGTCCTCTTATCTCTTTATTTTTAGTTCACTTTTTAGCAGTGATTGTGCTGTTGATGCAGGTTTTAGATTTTAAAGCATTAAAAGCTATTTTAGATTTTCTAATTGTCAGGAAAAGTAGATATATTGCCTAAGCAAACTGGTTCTGCAGTGCATCAGACAGATCTACAGGTCTTTTTTTTGCTACAGTGTGCGCTGTTATAGGAAAATAATCAGTGATGGGGTAGTGTTGACATGAAGTGTCATACAGTATGGTTGAATGTCCGAATCTGATTGGTCAGAAGGTGTGCATTATTTTCGTACAACAAGACAGGTAGTTTCCGGCTACAACATGAACAATAGGTTAATATTAATTCACTCATTCTAATACATTATTGTCTCTGTAGTAACAGCTCCTACAAACGAACTAGTAAGGCAGATGCTCCAATTAATCTAAATCTCATAATAAATGGCTTAAAAGAATCTCATGTTGTTTAATTAAGTATTTCTTATAATAGTTGATGTGTTGGAGTTTTTTGTTAGATGTTTATTTAACCTTTATGGAAGGAATCTCGGTTGTAAGCGCTCTCATTCTCGGTTACCCTTTCCGTTTTCTTGGTGAAATGACAGGCTGCTCTTTTGTGTGCATGTGTGTGTGTGTGTGTGTGTGTGTGTGTGTGTGTGAGTGATAGAGAGAGATAATGCAGGTGAGAACAGGAACTGACTTGACTCTCAGACGTTCCACAACATTAAATCTAACTATAAGCTGTTAAAATCTTTGATGCGTCATTCATTAATAAATTACACTTTGTCATTATTGGCAAATTGCTGTAGTATAAGTGGAATAACACACTGCAGACCATGCAGATATACAAATATAATGCACTTAAGTGTAGGGGGGAGGCTGTAGTGGCACTGGTTTTTAAAGAATGAAACATCTTACTTTTTATCCATTTATATTTACAATAGTATATAGTAATATATTTAGATAGTTTCTATTATCACTTACACTATAGCAGCTATAAACAGTCATTTCCTCACCAGCCTCTCTTTTTTTCTCTGTCTCTTGAAGTAAATAAAAAAAACCACACAGCTTTTTAGGTTACCAAGAAGCGACAAACCTCTGTCCCAAAGACCTTTCTGTGTTAGCTTTATTTCTGACTGTTACAAAGCGCTGAGACTGGAGACTCCTTACCAAGATGTTTAATAAAGGCCTCCTCAGAGAAAATGTCACCATATCAACAATTACACACATTTTTAATCGTTTATGTGGAGCTTCTATACAAGTCCAAGGATACAAGTCATACAAGTCCCTGGATATGTTGTTACTACAAAACTGATAATATATTAAAATGAGTGAATTAATATAAACCTGTGATTTGCCCTGTAGCCAGAAGTGTTATAGAAAAATGAATCAACACCTGACCAATCTGATTCAAAAGCACTTTGGTATACAGTTTTTTCAAAATACATAGCCTATAGCTCTTTGCCTCAAACTCCAAAATCCTTCTGCACTTACAGTAGCAAGGGAATGCATGTTGCATTTGGAGTTTTCTTTTGATCTGCTGGCACTTGGCTTGCTAAAGATTTTGCTTTTACATCAGACCTCAGGGAGCAAATAAGAAAATCATCAGAGCATAGGCAAAAGTAATATTATATATAAAAACAGAGTTTTTGTGATTTTGCCTTTATACGCCACCACAATGGATTTGAAATAAAACAATCAAGATGTGATCAAAGTGTAGACTTTCAGCTTTATTTTAAGAGGTTCCACAAAAATATATCCTAAATTTACCATTTAGGAATTACAGACATTTTCAGCAAAGTACCTCCATTTTCAGGGGCTCAAAGGTATTTGGACAAAGTGACATAATTGTAAATATAACCATAATTTTAATACTTGGATAAAAATCCTTTGCAGTCAATGACTGCCTGAAGTCTGGAGCCCATGTTCTCAAAACTCAAATTCTGAGTTTCCTCCCTGGAGATGCTTTGCCAGGCCTTCACTGCAGCCACCTTCAGTTGCTGCTTGTTTATGGGTCTTTCTGCCTTCAGTCTTGTCTTCAGTAAGTGAAAAGCAGCTCTATTGGGTTGAGATCAGGCGACTGACTTGGTCATTGAAGAATATTCCATTTCTTTGCCTTCAAAAAGTCTTGAGTTGTTTTCGCAGTATGTTTAGGGTCATTATCCACCTGCACTGTGAAGCAGCGTCCTATCAGTTTTGTAGCATTTGGCTGAATGTGAGCAGAGAGTATAGCCCTATACACCTCAGAATTCATCTTCTACTTCTGTCAGCAGTCACATCATCAATAAACACCAGTGAGCCCGTTCCATTGGCAGTCATACATGCCCATGCCATAACACTGCCTCCACCATGTTTGACGCATGATGTGGTATACAACTGATGAGCTGATACTTTTCTCTTCCCATCATTCTGGTACAAGTTAATCTTGGTTTCATCAGTCCAAAGAATCTTATTCCAGAACATGGGAGGTTTTTCTTCACCAAGGAAAGGATTCTGCAACCACTTTACTTGTCTTCCGTGGTCTTCCAGATCCCCTTGGACTTCATATTGGTAGCTCCAGTCGAACAGCTGCCAAATGGCAACTCAATACCTGATATCAACTCCGGACCTTTTATCTGCTTCATTTGTCTTGAAGTAACGAGGGAATGGACTGCACCTGGTCAATTAACTTCTTGTCAGTCAATTGTCCAAATACCTTTGAGCCCCTGAAAATGGAAGTACTTTGCTGAAAATACGTGTAATTCCTAAATGGACATATTTTTGTGGAACCTCTTAAAATAAAGCTGAAAGTCTACACTTTGATCACATCTTGATTGTTTTATTTCAAATCCATTGTGGTTGTGTATAAAGGCAAAATCACAAAAACTCTGTTATTGTCCAAATACTTCCGGACCTAACTGTATAATATGCCTGACGTAAGAAACATATCCAGTGTGACCAGCATGTCTGAAAATCAATTATTTGTCCACAAAAGATTTGAAAAAGAATCAGATCATTCGCTTGTGACTGAATCATTCTAAAATAATAAGATGTGATGTGAACGATTATGCACAAAGGGGCGTTGAGGAGGTTTAGTTTTTTTTTTTTAAGAAAGAACGAGAAGAACCAGACTTAAGACAGCTTACTTTTTGTGCAAACCTTGATGCTTAGTACTGTAGTATTAAGTTTGAGCTACATTTGGGAAACAATTATGGTGTTTTCTTAAATGATGTTGTAGAGTTTTCTCAGGCTGTTCACGTTCACACAGCCATATTGAATCTTGCCTGACAGAGTAATTGATTTATTGTTACATGAAAGTGCTGTGTGTCTTTTGCAGGCAACAGACCGAGAAAAAGATCCCATTATGTACAGCATCCTCAGCGGAGATTCTGATAACATCTTTGAACTCAATCAAACGTAAGCTCTCATTGAAGGGTTTCACAAAACTTTTGCTCTGACAGTTGAGTTTATTTTACTCACCAAGAAACGCTGATGTTCTAATTTTACACTGTTTTCAACTTTAAGACCTTGTGGAAATAGCTGAGGGGCTCAGGGCCGGTGCCTTTTATTTTATTGGTTTGCCACTTACTATTTGTCTTTGTCATTAATCAAATACAGAAGGAGTTTGCGACCGTAGATTTTGGTGGGGCAGGAAGAAATTAATAACACAACATAGCCATAGTTTCGCAGCTGTACTGTACTGTACTGTGCAATCACTGAGATTAGTTGTTCTATGAAATACCAGCCCATGCTAAATTCACATACTTTTCCCTTTGATTTTCTACAGTTGCACAATTATACTCATTCAATTGCTCCAAACTCAATGACCTAGTGATCAACCTCACCATTCTCAGAAACATCTGATTGACATGACATAAGAACCGTGAAGTATAGACTTTCATCAAATCTCAGTGAAGAGGCCATACTTCGTGAAAAGGCCTATTTTATTTATTTACTAAGTAAAAAAGGCTTAGCCAGGGGAGTACTGTAATATAAAAAGGTTATTTGGCTTTCCATTATTTCTTCAGCAATATGTCTCTGATTTTCTGACATGGAATCAGAGGCTGCCTCATCTCCTAGCTTTCCATCGTGCTTATTGCAGACTATCAAAGGCAGGAAATTGCAAAAAATATTTTAATAAGCCTGTGTTGTTAGAGTTTTTGATAAGCAACAAATAAGCAATATGAAGATCACTAGCTGCTGTTCTTACCTGTACAATCCCACCACCCCTTCCGAGTCACTCCGTGTACATACTAAAAAAGAGTGCCTAGCAATGTCTTGATAAAGAGTACTGCTTGTATTCCTGGACATATAAACCAGACTTTAAGTCTGCAGAGTTTACAAAGTCAGCATTGTGTTGACTGTGTTTTGAACGGAGTGGGCATTGGGTGGCTTACTGACACTCCAGGCTGTCTGCAAACTCACAGACTCACACAGACTCTGAAATCAAATTAACTGAACCTTATAATAATAGCCTCAACCTCAAGTCATCACTGGAGTGATCTTAAGAGGAGATAAAGACACCTGCTTCTTTCAGCCCAGTAATATTAGTCCTTCAGAACTTCATAAACATGTGAACATGTCATTTGGTTGTTCAGCTTAAAATAGGGCCTTTCGTTTATCTTTTTGGGGGAAAGGTCCTGTGTAGAACATTATAACAGAGGGTTTTCATTTCCAAGAAGCTACCAAGTAGAACCACTTTAGAAACTTAGAACCATCTAAAGAAGCTTTGCGGAACCTTTTTCCCTCCCAAGGTATGAATAGATAATAACTATACATGAATGTTTTTAGAAGACTGTGCCATTTTGGATACTTTCCTGTTTCATCTTTTATCTATTTGCTCTAACTGCACTTAATTTGCTTGTAAAATATACTGAAAATGTACCTACAAGATCGAAAATATATCATTGAGCATTAGTTCAATCGTTATTATAATTTCAGTTCCTTATGAAGAACCCATGGCTGTAGTTTGATTTAGCTCTACATAATGATGTTCAGGGCTGGTTAACAGTGTTATAAATGGCTGACAAATTCCCATGGTGTTTTATTTAGGAACAAATGAGGCTGTTGGTGTGACTTTCAACAAAGTAATGACTCACTATGTCTCTATTTGTGCTGTGCTTTCTTTCTACATTTTTAACCTTACACCCCATTCCTTCACACACGGTGCAAACAAGCAAGAGGCTTATAGTTCATCATGAAAGGACTTTATTAAACTTGTGTAAAACCCATTTGTCTGCTACTGTGATTTTCATGCTATTAATGCCTTGCAGGACGGGTCTCTTGCTCCTGGGAAAGATGCTGGACAGAGAGCGCACGGATCGCTACACACTGATCGTTTCTGCCTCCGATGGCAGACCGGACGGGGTAAGAACATGGCTAGACTTTAAATCAAACAGGGCTGCGGATGAGAGTCATACCTCCTTGAATCCAATTCTCTTTCAACCAAGAAGCCACTCATCCAAATCCCTGTGCAGCATGAACAGAATGAACCTTAGTGCTGTTTCCCAAGAGCATGGACCTCTAGATTCATATTAGCTGCTAAACAAAAGGATATGGCAGCTAGCAATATTTGTTGGTTATTGAAAATCTTTCCTGAGAAAAGAATTTGAGAAGATTGTCCTTTTCCTGTCCAAGACATTTGAACTGAGTAGGCTGTGCGCTCTACTTCTCTTTCTCAGTTCATGGACCCTGCTGTGCTTTTTTTAAGTGCATCTCACCACAGGCCTGCTGTGATTGATCTGAATAGAGTATCTCACCATAGAGTGATCATGCTGTGATGATGGAGGTAAAGGAGCAGAGTGGATTTTTTGTTTTTTTAATCACGGAGCTCACTCTCTTCATTTCAAGTTTACTGTGAGCTGGCATAATTTGTAAGCTATTCTCTGATGAACAGATTAGTTGAAGCTTGCCAGGCAGTGTAGAATCAAGAAGTCGTTGCACAGCTGGGTTTAGAGTTAGCTAATCTCAAGCCAGACATCTGGCATTCACTCGAGAATCTGGTACAATTTGTTGCCCAAGAACCACCTACTTTCTCAAAAAGAGGTTATTTAATTCAACCGTTTCCCACGCGAGACATCTTCCTTTACTCACTGCTTCAAAAGACCTTTAAAAAGCTTTTAATGGCATCATGGTGAGAACTTATTTAAAGCCAGTGACTATATCTTGTTCTTAAAAGCTTACTGTGTTGTGGCATTCAAAAGTTAGTATTCCCAGAAGTGTAGACAGGCAATCAGATTGCAGCCTGAAGTTTGTGGCCAGAAAAGTGTACAAAAGATATTGGTCTGAGTCTAATTCTGAGACTAAGAGTTAGTTAATTTTCTCCTAGCTTTGTACTTCTCCTTCTATCTCAGGGATACTTCTCCTGAGGCTTTGGTGGTGGTCTATTGGTCAGAAGAATGTTAGTTCAAATCTTGGCAGGGCCAAGCTGCCACTGTTGGGCCCTTGAGCAAGGACCTTAACTTTCATGTGCTCAGCTCAGCTGTAAGTCACTTTGTATAAAAGCTTGTGCCAAATGAACAAATGTAAATGGAACCCTTGATAATCAGTTTCCAAAAAATTCTCCTCTTACCTCCAGCTTGTTGAGCAGATTCCTAATAGCATGTTTATCACGTCAGAGGCTTGGAAGGCATGCACACACCTTTTAGTGTTGCTTTAGCATTGCAACACTACGACCTTTACAGAAAATGAATACAAATTTCTCTCTTGTGCCCAATGCTCAACCAGTATGATTTAATCAGAATCCCCTTTAATTGGTTGAAGCCAATTTTCCCTAAGCTCTTTGGGAGAAAGAAACTGATTTCTTGTTGATGTCTCTTGAATGACTAAAAAGAAAGTGTGGGAATTCTTTCTCTTGCTCATACTCTCACCTTTTTCTCCTTGAAAGCTCATGTAACTTCGCCTGCATTCCCTGTTCTTGTTGCCACTAATTACAGCTGGGAAAAGTTTAGACAGGCAGGGAGAGCCATCCAGAAATCCACTGCAATCTTTGATATGCAGTGACCTTTCTCCAAGTACCTGATCATTAGCCAATTTTTTTAAACATACCTACATCGAGTGCTCTGTGGGGCGGAGGTGTGTAGTGAACAGATCCTTGAGTGAAGCCAACCTACTTGACCTTCACTCCAGGAGAGTTGTCACAGCAGCGCTCCAAGCCAGACCTGTCAGATTTCTGTCTAAAGTCTTGCTCAAGCTGTTTTTTTTATGCTGGGTGTACACCACACTGCTGTTAGTGCCATTTGTTCCCTTGATTTGCGCTGTCTTGAATCAGCCCATTTCTAGATTGGCTAGCTTGATCATTATCGGTTATTACAGATGATCTGGTGACATGAAATGGCAAATGAGTCCATCTTAAGCCTGACTTTTACTACTGAAAGCATTCAGGTGGTGTAGCGTGAGGCTGTCAGTGATGGAATTGAACTGATGCAGGCAAGAGTCATTGACAAAGTTAGAAGAAAATGAGGCAATATCGACAACATGTATAAGCACACAGAATGGAGGACAAGCACGTGGAACTCAGTAAAAATACCTTCTACCAGACTTCACCATGACTGACAAAGAGGATTACGATTCTTGTAAAGGCACAAATGAGTCCGGCAAGATGCGCTGTTCAATATGACAAGAGACAAGAAATTCTGTTACAAAACTGGCATATAGAGCGAGATGCTCTTTGTTTTTGCAGTCGGTTAACATGTTGTATAGTGTATGCTGAGCTTAATGTAATTTTATGAAAATGAGTGAAAGTTTCCCCCATTATGAGAGACATTGAGTGATTCCATGCTGATGTATAAACATTACTGACAAACTGAAAAGCAAGTGCGTTTATCTTTTGGCTTAAAGCAATGTCACGCTTGGCTCAAACTAAGTGCTACACTGGCTTAATTCAAGCTCAGCAGGCTTTATAACCACCACATGAAATATTTACAACCACAATCTGTCAAACACAGCACCATTTAAAACCGTTAACCAAGAACTCCACAGAGCAATGAAAGAGCTTTATCTAATTTACTGTATTTTCCTTCTCACCTGGCACTTAACCTGGGTAGATATTAGAGACCTCTGTATCTTTTTGGGTGTAACAGAGGTCTATCATGAATTGGGTGTGGAGAAATGTGAATAGACTGAGCTGATTGAAGAGAAAGTAGTGATGGATATAGCTCTTGTATCTTCCAGAACTCCCTGCAGTTTCTCAAAGACTGTTCAAGTTTCATTTGAGTCAATGCATTAAATATGAGTTCTATAGCTCGAGGTTATATCAAACTCCCGGATATCTGAGGGGAAACATTAAACTCTGCAGTTTACCTCTAAAACACTAAGTCCATATTTGCTCTAGTATACCTACCAGAATATTTTATGGGAAACTTGGGAGTCTTTATGCAGTTTCTACATAATATGCAATAGAGAAGGATAGATATTAATGAATGCAATGAAGCATTTCACTATCACAGCCAGCTTAGTTATAGAGCCTCATCGGTCTGGAAGAGAATCCAGGTACAATGGCAGCTGTAATTTGAATACAGTATGGCATTATTCACACATCAGAACTAGAAGTAACTAAATTTGAGGGGTTTTTTTTAGAACTAGAAGTAACTAAATTTGAGGGGTTTTTTTTTTTAGGAAGAAAGTAGAGCAAAAACCTTTAAAAATAGTGATAGTCTTTTAATTAGTTAAATTATAATTAGCTTATGTATATACAGTCAGGTCCAGAAGTATTTGGACAATGACAGAGTTTTTGTGATTTTGCCTTTATACACCGCCACAATGGATTTGACATAAAACAATCAAGATGTGATCGAAGTGTAGACTTTCAGCTTTATTTTAAGAGGTTCCACAAAAATATGGCATTTACCATTTAGGAATTACGGCCATTTTCAGCAAAGTACCTCCATTTTCAGGGGCTCAAAGGTATTTGGACAAAGTGACATAATTGTAAATATAACCATAATTTTAATACTTGGATGAAAATCCTTTGCTGTCAATGACTGCCTGAAGTCATTGATTGTTGATTGTTTTATTTGAAATCTATTGTGGTGGTGTATAAAGGCAAAATCACAAAAACTCTGTCATTGTATCAAATACCTATCATGTACTATTCTACTCCAAAATCCCAAATGGCTACTTGTTAACTATTTACTATATATATATATGCTCACCACCTAGAATATAACAGAATGACATTGTGCAACATGGAAACTCAATGGAATGGGGTTGTAACCCAATATGAGTACATTATTTGGATTTACTAAATAATGTGTTCTAAACAAATACAAATACAAAAACTATTCATTTTTTAGAACGCTTGACAACGACTACATTGTTTCATTTTCTTAATGTATTCTTCATGATTGTGAACTGAAGGATGAATATAGAAAATGAAAAGGTGAGTTAATCTCCACTATTCAGTCATTCAAAAAGTTTAACAAGGCGGTCAGATTAGTTGGAGACACTTTTCACTTTGAAGTCAGTGCCATGGAGCTGTTTATACAGAATCAGTGATTATTTCCTTGTAACTTAGTATCAAAGTACATTTTAAAACAAGATTGTCCATTCTGGTTTAAATCATAATATGAGTTGGAGAAGAGTTGTTTAAGTTTTAACCAAGCTCTAAGAAAGGCTCAAAAGCCTCCAATCGTGCTTTCAAATAAACGTTTCCTGTTAGATTATGTGATTCAGTATAACATTCTTCAGATAAGGCCACAGCAGAAACAGCAAAATCCTCATCTCGGTTGAAGTGCCTCCATTTGATCTGATCAGACAGCAATAAAACGTGTGCTCACACATGCGTATCATGATGGACAGTCGCTGTTCTGAGAGAGCACAAAAATTCTGGGCTTTATGAAGGCTTTCAGGAGCAGTTCTGATGAAGACTAGAGTATTTATCCGGAGCCGTTTTTCTGTATTGTATTGTATTCGCCAAATAAAGCTTGACAGCTGGTTTATTTATTTATTTTTATTATTATTTTAATATAATTATTTATTTTCAAAGTACTGCAAATATATATAGGTAGGTGACAATTTAAAGGAAAAACTGATGCTTATGCAGTGGGTATAGCATTTCTTTGTTTTTTTTTTTAACTGGGATGGTTTGGCTCCACTTGTCCTCATAGAAGGAAGCATAACTGCAAATCAGTACAAAGTTCTGACTCATCAGATTTATCCACTGTGTTATATTTCTATCCTGATGGGAGTGGGCTCTTCCAGGATGACTCTGCCCCCACCAACAAGGGCAAAGGGCTCACTAAATGGTTTGATTAGGATGAAAATGATTTAAATTATATGTTATGGTTTCCACAGTCACTAGATTGCAACCCAGTTGAACTCCCGTGAGAGATTTTAGTTTGAAAATCTCATTATCAAAACACTAACTGAGGGAATATCTTCAGGAAGAATGGTGCTCATCGCTCCACTACAGTTAAACACCTTACTTTACACACTTCGTTGTTGTTGTTTTTTTTTTTTTTTACTTTACTTTGACACCATGTATTTGGGAGCTAGATGAAAACTGTGATTTCTTCTTAGAAATGTCTTTCTTCTTTGAGAAAAGTTCATCATTGCCTTCCCCCAGCAGTAGCTGATTTGGTTGCTGCCATTTCCAGCCTTTGAAAATGCTAATTTGCCCAGCAGCTGTGGAAATTTTTCATTAGGCTCCATTCACAGCTTGATGATGATTGCAAATATGTTATCAATTTTGTTGGATCTGTGTAAATTAATCAGTGGAAGGGGATATTTGTTTATGAAAGCAAACAGTGGCCCCCCGCCAAGCATAGGCTAAATTAATCTCATTTAGCTGGTTAAGGGCTAGATTTATTCACACGCTGTCTCCTCAGTGTAGGAATATACACTGCCAGAATTATTCAGAAAAAAATGAGCAAAAATAATTATATAAAATAAACAATATACACAACAATTCAAAATTTCCAACCAAACAATAGGATGTGGAAGATTATTGACATCACTAAGACTTTTCTTCTTTTTTTTTTTTTTATGAATGCAAGCATATTGTCATTTTAAGAAAATATTATACAGAAGGAAGTCCACATGCACAAACCTAAGAATATAAAGGAGCTTAAAAATGTTTTGCATGGAGGAGTAGACCAAAATCCCTTGTTTCTCCAACCTTGTTAGACATTCCAGGAAGAGACTCAGTGCTATTATTCTCTCCAGGCAGGCTTTCACTAAATAGGGCTAGCAATAATGGTGAGGTGGTCTGGGAAAGCATGTTGGATGTCACCGTGGCTGAATTGTGGTAAACATGATTGTTTACCCACAGCCACACTCCAAAATCTAGGGAAAGCCTTCCCAGAAGAGAGCAGATTATTATAACTGCAAAGCTTGGACTAAAGCTGGAATGGGATGTAGAACAAGCACGTATGGGTGTGATTGGTGAGGAGTCCCCAAACTTTTGGCCATGTAGTGTATCACTGCATTGCATGCATATCATTAAAGCTGGTACTAATTCTGAAATTGAAAATACAGTGAGAATTGGTTTTGTTTAGAAGAGAGTTAGAGTTTTAACCTCATGGTTTCTTTTTGCAGACCTCAACTGCCAAGGTTAACATACTGGTGACTGATGTGAATGATAACGACCCCATGTTTGATCGTTTGCTGCCTCAGAATCTCACCGTTCTGGAAGAGCAGGCAAATGCTTTTGTTGGTCAAGTAAAGGTAAGTGCATGTCCAGATGCTGCAAATTATTTTCCGAAGTTTCTGAATCTGCATTTCCTGTGTCCTCCTTTTTCACAGCAGTATTTAACTGTATAGTGATTTACTGAGCTCCACAGCTCAAATGTAAAGGAGCATGAAGGCGTGTATATTTAAGCTTCCAATTTGGTGACATCTTCACCCCATTATATTGTTCCTTACCATATCATCCCTGTCAGTGCTCATATGATTGAGCAGAGCTCCTCCTCTGCAGGTGGCTTTGATAAGTCTAACCCTAATCAGCGCCCGCTGGGCAGATGGGTAGGGTGCCAGTGGATTCACCTCACCCTTCTGTCACAGAAGCCTGCTTCTCCTAAGCCTCTGCGCTCTTTATAATTTCCCAATTAAATAAATGTAATTTAAATAATGTGTCACCTTCGGGGACATGCCGCAATGAGTGGCTTTGTTAAGCTACAAGATATAATTAGTGGTTGAGATGAATAGGTCTGCTCTGTCAGTGGAGTAATCAGAACATAACACATAATGCAGATGTCTGTTTATTGACTAAGCTCCTTTGGTACATATCTGAGCCCTGGGGAAATTACACTGGACTCAAATAGTAACCTTGTAAAAGAGTGTATTTTGTTGTTGCTGTTGTTTAGCGTTCTCCTTAATTCATTGTGTGTTTTTGTGTATGTGCACTAGGGGTAGAAAGGTGTCATGACCATATGACCCATTATGGTGGTTTTTGTTACGTCCCTCTTAGCTTTCTATGTAGAATATATAGAAATACATTTAAAAATATGGACTCCAATCACTGTGCTATATAAATAATACTAGAAGTATTATCATTATTACCAATAATATTTGTGTGGGACCTGAGCTAGATTTGACAAACCAGATTTGCTGTTTCACATTTGACTATGTGAAGCAGATGTTGAAATAAAATTCTGCGATCAGCAATAATGCAAAAGAGCTATTGAAAACTTTAACGAAATGTTTTTTTAAAGTTATTTTTAGCCATTGCAGATCAAGCACTAATGTTACTCAGAGTGTTCTTTGCCAGACGACAACAAGGAATGTTCTCCCATTGATTCAGCCGTGGAGATGCAATGACAAGTATAGATGAAGGCGTGTATTTAGAGGGTACATTTTTCTGGCAGGTCATGCAGTGTCTATTTTTATGTTAATTCACCAGCTTTACAGAAATCCAGATGTAAATTTAGTTCAAAAAGATATAGTGGCTTTATGGGCACTGTCATATGATAGGTGAGAGCTGAGTTAGTGGATGGGAATTGGGAAATAACCAAATAGGGACAAAATGGGGTGAAAATCCAAATGAAAGAAAACACATTCTTTTAGATCAGGCAACCCTGCAAAACTTGAAATGGCCCTGCTGATATTATAACAAGATTATCATTCTCATCAGAAATTATTTTTAAATTATTAAATTATACAGTCGTAATTTGTCCAAGGGCAGAACCTCAGGACCTATTCAAGCTAATGTGCAGAATCATTAGCATGTTTTGCTTGATTCACTTTGTTAATTTGGCAGCAACCTCATTATTATCTCATCATTATCCAAAGAACATATGATTATCTTTTGTCTGTGTCCTCTGAATATCGATTATACACTATATGGTCAAAAGATTATGGACACCTGACCATCACATCCATATGTGCTTGTTGAACATCTCATTCTGGAAGGTGTTCAGTGGGGTTGAGGTCAGGACACTTAAGTTCTTCCACTCCAAACTTGGCACACCATGACTTAATGAAGGTTGCTTTGTGCACATGACCATTGCCCTAGTGGAACAGGTTTGGGCCCCTTAGTTCCAGTGAAGGGAAATATAATGCTACAGCATACAAAGACATCCTATACAATTGTGTGCTTCCAACTTTGTGGCAACAGTTTCAGGAATGCCCACATATGGGTGTGATGGTCAGGTGTCCGGAAACTGTTCACCATATAGTGTATATATAGTATGTCAGATTTGTGAAAACCAACATGAGATTAAGATTGGGCCTGGGACAACTGTAAGACTAGTAATAGATTACTTCCTGCACCAGATGACAGAAATCTTTGTAAGCTGTGGCCTCTTGAAAATATCTACTGGCAATATTGTTGCCTCACAGCTCCTGAGCTTGGCTTACTATCTCTGCAGAGTTCTCCCCGTATTCATGTAGATTTCCTCTAAGTTCTCCAGTTTCCTCTCAGCCTCTTAGAACATACCAATAGGTGGATTGGATGCACGAATGTGTGTTCCCAGATGTATCCACCATAACCCTAATCAAGATAAGGCAATTATTGAAGATGAATGTATGCATATCACATTAATAAGGTAATCTGACTTTACTCATAATTACCCAATGCAACATGGGTATCGATGGCTCAAAAGTTCAGTAGTTTATCTGTGCTTTTAGTAGTTTAGTGGTTTTCTTTGGACACTGCATGACCTCCACTTTTCGGGTATTCCAGAGGACTCATTTGTAGCCACTTGCTGCTGTTGGGATGCATGGCAAGGACAAATCTATAGTATACTTTTATGTTTGGGCTTAATTAACTTTTAATCGGTTACTGTGAAGATGTATGCTTTCATTACTGGTTTTTGCTTGGCTTTTGAGAATAACAATGGACTTTCACCTCATTGACCTCCTAGAAATATATTAATTTGAGAAGAGTGGAAGTGATGTGAAAAAAATAAAAAAGGGATTGACAAAGAAAAGTGGCGAACAGTGTGCATCAGGAGCTGGATGCTGCAGGACCCAACAAAAAAATCCTGGGAGCGAGCAATTTTTACTTTCATGCAGGCAGGAGCAGGCAGTAAAAGCTCTTGAGACAAAAAAGGCCATGTTGATTGACATGGGAGGTTACTGGATGCTCACGTAGCACTGTGAGACTCCGTTTTACGCGTTTACCATTCATTCATCTCGTCAACTATTATCCATCCCAGATAATGCATCACATCCCCTCCGTGCCCTATTGGTCAAACAGTGGAGCACCTTCCTAGCAAGGAACAGTGCAGGAGGTCATCCTTACCAGCGGCGATCACCCTGTACCACAATTCTCCACTGTGCTGGGATATTATTATGCATTAGAGCCTATTCCTAGAATAAGCTCATTGGACATATGCTTAATACACCAGTATTGCTCTGACACTTTCACATTCACTCAGATGACTAGTGGATATAAGGCTACAGTGTATTCACTTCATAGCCTGTACTGTATTTTATAATTTTTCACTGAATATGTTTATTTTTATTATTCTGAATATTCATGCTTGCATACTGTACTGTTTGGATTGCTACTGTAATCTATCTTCAGTAAATGCTTTAACCTGGTCATGGTCACAGTGGTTTGAATTACTAATTTGTTCATATTTTGGGAAAGAAACAACAAGTTCATTAGAAAATATGGCAGAGAGCTGCAACCACTGTGGGAGTGGGCGTAATTGTTTTAGGAGTGGGTTTAAAAAAAACAGCACCTCATGGCCCGGGCTTATAACTCACTAACTAACTCAGGTCTATCAGACTAAGGTTAAGATACTCCTTAAAGATACTCCTATTTGGATTGGACTAGTTTTACACAGGAAGTTGGGTAATGTAATTATCACCATCAAGTCAGTAATTATTTATAGCCCGCATGTGCATGTATCTGGGAAATTATAGCGTATTTTACCTTTTATTAAATGACCAATGAAAATAACCCAATCCAAATTGACATGTTGGTAAAAATTCCATATTGGAAAAGAGGATTTGTGCTTTGTTATCAGTATAAAGACACTTCAGGAAGCACTCTTTTCTATCATCTTGCACCAGAAGCAAAACAAAACCAAGTATTGGCTGGGTTTAAAATGCAGAACAATAAAAATATAGATGGCATTTAAAAGGACTTATCAGAAGTGATGCTTAAGGATGTTTAGGTCAGTTATTAAATTCCTAGCACAGATATATCCTACAGACATGTTATGGTCATGTGACCTACTGACTTGCCATGCACACAAAAGCAAGCACTTATAATAAAGGTCAGAGCAATCAGTATGTAGTATGTAGTGTATGGAATATTTAGGTGAGAACCATATGTACATCATGTGTGACACTATGAGATAATAATCACTACAGACATTCTACGCATCTGGAAACCTTATCCCATCTGAATTTTTTGTGTTCATGTTTGTTGAAAGTAGGGAAGCCATGACAAAAGGATTTGAAAAATGTACACTTCTGAACCTATAGATTGTTTGTATAAGACATAAAATGGCTGAAATATTTCCTGTATAATTGCAGGCCATCAGATTTTTTATTTTTTTTTTGTAGACTAATTGCATTGCTACTTACGTTGTTGTCGTCTGAGTGACATGAATGATTTACCGCACTCATGCACTCATTAACCAAATGCCTACAGCCAGGACAGTTTCTTACATTATGCATGCAGAGCTGTCAATCACCTACATACAGAAAATACTTAACAGCTTTCTTTATTCTGATTTCACTTTTGTTATAATATGGTTGTTATAAACAAACCAAATTCCACATTTGAACAAGGAGATGCTTCAATTTTCTTGTCTAGAAATATTCAGCCCAGACCAGAGATGAGCACAAGGAAACCTAAGTTTTGAACTGGGCCTTCATAGCGAGTTGTAATAGGGACAATCATCAATAGTCCTACAATTATTCTCCAGCTACAGATCTTTCATTGAGGATGTTTTATACCTTAATTATAGAGGAATCCCAATGGTTTGTAGGTTTATATCAACTTTTATTGAACATTGTGTCTTGTTTTCTGATGTTATAAAGGTTAATTTAATGTTTTATTATTTACTAGTGATTTTTTAGGGCCTTGAATATCGGAGTCTCCTTTTACAAAAGCCATGTCATGGACCAAATGCAAACTCCAAATGCTTAGCCTTAATTTGGACATTTGGCTGGTCCTCATGAGGAAAACATCTCCAGGTTACGCATGTAACCATGGTTCCCCGAGGGAACGAGACGCTGCGTCGAAACGCTATGGAAACGCCTTCAGCGTGACTGCGCTGTGAATCACATGTGTAATCAGTCCAATGGATGGGCGAGACGCCACAGGCGGGGTGACGTAATGACCCGGAAGCTTAAAAGCACGAGCGGATGGGCGCCGCGCTAGCTTCTGAGGAATGAGGCAAGTGCGGCAGGGATGCCGGAAGTGTGGCACTGAGACGCAGCGTCCCGTTCCCTCGGGGAACCATGGTTAAATGCGTAACCTGGAGACGTTCCCCTTCAGGAACTCAAGCTGCATCGAAACGCTATGGGAACGAGTATGCCCACGCTGCCAGACTTACAAATCCCTGCCTAGTGTGAAAAGGGCACAGCTAGGGCAAAAGGACAGAAGAGCCGGGAGTGGCTCGCATATCCAGGCCATAGAACCTGGCAAACGTCAGGGACGTGGACCAACCCGCCGCGTTGCAGATGTCCTGTAAGGACACACCCGCTAAAAAGGCCTTAGAGGCCGCCACACCTCTAGTAGAGTGAGCCTTGACCCCCAAGGGTGAGGGGAGACCAGAGGACTCATAAGCCAAGGAAATGGCATCCACAATCCACTGGCTGAGGGTCTGCTTGGTAGCAGGAAAACCCCTCTTAGGGGGACCAAAGCACACAAACAGCTGGTCTGCCCTTCTCCACAGGGCAGCTCTGTGGACGTACGCATCCAGTGCTCGCACTGGACACGTACAATTAAGCTTCCGATGGTCGGACTCCCGAAAGGGAGGAGGACAGAAGGCCTGCAGTACGACCTTCCGTGGTGCAGAGGAGGGGACTTTCGGTACCGCTCGAGGGTATAAAAACGCTTTGGCCAGACCGGGCGCAAAGTCTAAATAAGAGGGGGCCATAGAGAGGGCCTGAAGATCCCCAACTCTCTTAAGAGAGGAAATAGCCAAAAGAAAGGCAGTTTTCAACGTCAAGAGACAGTCCGAAATCTCCTCTATAGGCTCGAAGGGGGGTTTACAAAGAGCCTCTAGTACCACGGCCAGGTCCCACGGAGGGACCCGAGATCGCACCAGAGGTCTGAGCCTCAGCTCACCGCGGAGGAAACGTGTAACCAGGGGGTGTCTGCCCACCGACTGACCACCGAGAGGGGCGTGGCAGGCCGCAATAGCCGCCACGTAGACCTTCAGGGTGGAGTGGGTCAACCCTGCGGTGAAACGGGCCTGCAGGAACTCCAGCACTGTACCAACCGGGCAGTGAACAGGGTCGAGCCGGCACCAGGGAGTGAAAAGTTTCCACTTCAAGGCGTACAGTTTCCTCGTTGAGGGAGCTCTGGACTAGAGAATGGTCTCAACAACCTCGGCTGAGAGACTGGAAGCTCTGAGTTGTGCCCCCTCAGAGGCCACACCCACAGCTTCCACAGCTCGGGGCGGGGGTGAAAAATGGCACACCCCGCCTGTGAGAGGAGGTCCCTCCTGACGGGAATCTCCCATGGAGGGCCGTCGAGAAGGGAATTCAGGTCCGAGAACCATACTCGGCCCGGCTAGAATGGGGCTACTAGCAACAGACGGACCCCGTTGGTTCACTCTCTCCAGAGCTTTCTCTAGAGGAAAGGCGTACAGACGCAGCCTCGGCCACGTCTGTACCATAGCATCCAGTCCTAGAGGAGCTGGATGAGTCAGAGACAACCAGAGGGGACAGTGCGATGTCTCCTGAGTCGCAAACAGATCCACCTGAGCTCGGCCGAAGATACGCCATATCTGCTCCACCACCTCGGAGTGGAGCCTCCATTCCCCGGGCATCGGCCCCTGCCTCGACAGGGCGTCTGCTCCCATATTGAAATGGCCAGGGATATAAACTGCTCTCAGCGAGAGGAGTTTCCCCTGGGACCACACAAGGATCTGGAGCGCCAGCCTGTAAAGGGGGCGCGAACGCAGACTTCCCTGGTGGTTGATATAAGAGACCACTGCCATGTTGTCGGTGCGCACCAACACGTGGCGACCTCTTAGGTCCGGGAGAAAGTGTTTCAGAGCTAGAAACACGGCCAGCAGTTGATGTGCCAAGCGAGATGGCGGCCGCTCCACAGACCGCTGGCTAAGCGGCCACTCATGACCGCTCCCCATCCGGTGAGAGACGCATCCGTCGCTAGCGGTACGCGGCGACAAGGAGCTCCCAGCACCGGGCCCTGGGACAAGAACCAAGGTTCCCTCCACATGCCTAAGGCCCGTAGGCACCGCCGCGTGACCTTGATCATGCGGAGCGGGCTTTCCCTCAGGGAGAACCCCCTGGTCTTGAGCCACCACTGTAGGGGTCTCATGTACAGCAGGCCAAAAGGTATCACGTTGGACGCAGCTGCCATCAGACCCAGCAGTCTCTGGAACTGCTTCACAGTGAGTGACCGGCCTTCTCTCACACTCGCGACTGCTGTGAGGATCGACTCGATCCGAGCAGGAGACAACCGTGCCTGCATCGTGGTCGAATCCCACACCACACCCAGATAAGTGATTCTCTGTGCCGGAGAAAGGACACTTTTCTCGGCGTTCAGTCTCAACCTCAGCTCTTTCATGCGGGCGAGAGCGGCATCTCAATGCCGAACCACCATCTGCTCCGATCGAGCTAATATCAACCAATCGTCGATATAATTCAGTATGCGGGTGCCCCGGAGTCGCATAGGAGCCAGAGCAGCATCCACACACTTCGTGAAGGTGCGGGGTGAGAGTGCTAGGCCGAACGGAAGAACCCGATATTGGTAAGCAAACCAGTCCTCGGAGCTGATCTGAGACACGACCTGTTTTACCGTGAGCATCCTGAACTTCAGTCGTGTGACTGAGAGGTTCAAATGCCGCAGGTCCAAAATAGGACGCAGCCCTCCAGCCTTCTTGGGAACAATGAAGTACCGGCTGTAGAACCCGGACTCTCTGTCGCAAGGAGGGACCACCTCGATGGCCTCCTTCCGCAGGAGAGTGTGCACTTCCTGTTCCATCACCAGAGCCTGCTCGGGACCCACCAGAGTGGGGAGAACCCCGGAAAAATGAGGCAGAGGAGAGCCGAACTGAATTCGGTAACCTCTCTCTACAGTACGCAGGACCCATTGAGATATGTTCGGCAGAAGTTTCCATGCTGCCAGATAGCTCACTAAGGGAATCAGCCTCTCGAGACTGACCTCTGGTACAACGAGAGCGGCTAGCCCAGTGCCCTGAAGTGACAACCGGCAGTGGAACTGGCTGCTCCGGAGACCTCCGAAAAGGCAGCGAGCCTCCTAGTACCTCTACGTTCCCGGGCGGAAACTGGGAAAAGCGCTCGCTGGAGACCGCTGCGCCCTGAAGCACCATAGGTGGCAGGGTTGGCAGATCGACCTCCCGAGGCGTCAGGGCTTCTTAGCCGCGGCCCTCCTCGACAAAAGCACGGTCCTCAGATCCGTCTTTGCAACAGAGGGGCCCGGCTCTGTTTCTGTGCCTCCCTATGTGAGGAGGCGGCACACGGAGGGGGCTGCCCCCGCCCAGCAGCCCCAAGAGCCAGAGAGTGACGAGGGAGAAACCGCTGGAACGCCGCCGCCTGCGTATGAGCCTCCTGGTATCTGTCGACGACAGAACTAACGGCGTCGCCGAACAGACCAGAGGGCGCAAGCGGGGCGTCCATGAGAATGACCCTGTCTGCCGCCACCAGGACTGCCGTAGAGCTGCCGATAGCATGGGCAGTCTCCTTGGTGGCACGGAGGGATAAATCAGCGGCCCGTCTGAGCTCCGTCACATGCTCAGACGGCATCTCCACGTGCTCGTCCAGCTCTTTGAGCAGGTCGGCCTGGTATGCCTGCAGCACTGCCATGGTGTGCAAGCACGCACCGGCCTGACCTGCTGCCGCATATGCCTTGCCCACCAGCACTGAGGTGGTCCGCAGCGGCTTGGAGGGCAGCGCTGGAGCCTTCAGGGACGATGCCGTGCCAGGGGACAGATAGCTAGCCAGCGTCTGTTCAACCCTGGGCATAGCCAGAGTGGTCTAGCCCCGCCACATTAGCATAGTAAGAGGAGGCGGGATTGAATAAACGGGCCGAAAAAGGCCTCCTCCATGACCTCGACACCTCGATGTGGAGGTCGGGGAAAAAAGGCAGGCTCTGGCGTGGAGGTGGCGGTTTTACTGCTCAGGAAACGCTCATCCAGCTTGCTAAGTTGCTGAGTTTAGCGACGGCCCGCGAAACCACCTCCAGCAGCTCCTCATATTGAGGAGACTGCGGCAAATCACAGCTGGTGCCCTCCACGTCAGCCTCCTCGGAGAAAGACAGGTGGCGCGCCGGGCCCACTCCCTGGGGGGAAGAATCCGCAGAGTGGGCTTCCGAACCCAGAGAGCAGACGGTGGATCTGGAGGGTGAGGAAGGAGAAAAGGACTCGCCCGTCTCCATTCCCTCCACCAGATCCATCTGCGAGCCCCAAGAGTGTAACCGCTGCTCTGCCTCGGCAGAAGCTGGGCCGGCACCGCGAGACACGCGAGTGAAGGCTCCCTCCTCGAAGAGCTGTGTGTATCCCCGACCCTGATTTAGCGCGGGCAGGGAGGAACACGCAGCCTAAAACGCTGTCTGCTCTCGCCCTTATGCTTTGTTTTGTCTTTTGCTTTGGGCATTGTGTAAGACAGACAACAAAATAGACAAACAATCACACATAGAGCGCTTGCTGAATGACAGAAAGCTAGCGCGGCGCCCATCCGCTCGTGCTTTTAAGCTTCCGGGTCGTTACGTCACCCCGCCCGTGACGTCTCGCCCATCCATTGAACTGATTACACACGTGATTCAGAGCGCGGTCACGCTGAAGGCGTTCCCATAGCGTTTCAACTCAGCTCGAGTTCCTGAAGGGGAACTACTTCTTTACAGAAACTGCAGCTTTTATTTACATGCCTAAAAGAGACAAAATGTTTCATTTTGGTTTCTGAGGTTAAGGTTAGGGTTAGATTTAGGTCTAAACATACATTGGATAAAAAAAAAAAAAGGCTACACACCCCTGTTACAATTGCAGGTTGTTTGTGTGAAAAATGAAACCAAGATGAATCATATCAGATCTTTTTTCACCTTTAATGTGATATGGCAGGCAAAAACATTCAAGTGAAACATAAATAGAAACCTTTCAGGATAAAAAGAAAAAGATAAAAACACAGTAACCTGTGTGCATAAGTGTGCACACTCTTTTATAACTCATGTGACTGTGCTCAGAATTAACCAATCTCATTCAAACTCATGTTCAAATGTAATTGTCATACAACTGTCATCAATGAAGTGATCTGATTATCTTCAAATGAAGATCTATTTCTGTACGATTTTCTTCTTGGTTTCATCCAACTGCTGAAGCCATGGCCCCCAAAGAGCTTGCAGAGCATGTACGGGATCTCACTGGTGAAACTTTTCAATCAGGAGAGGGCTAAAAAAGAATTTACAAAACATTAGATGTACCGTGCAGCCCTGTGAAGGCCATTATCAACAAGTGGAGAAAATAGGGCACCACAGTGACATCACCGAGAACAGGACGACACTCCAAAATTGATGGGAAAACAAAAAATCTTATCAGAGAGGCTGCCAAGAGCTGTACAGTTAAAGGAGCTGCAGGAATATCTGCATGTAACAACAATCTCTCATATTCTTTACATGTCTGGGCTATGGGGTAGAGTGGCTACACAGAAGCCCTTCCTCATGAACTGCCAAACCAAGACCAAGGTAGAACTTTTTGGGCACAATTCTAAAAGATATGTTGGACACAGAATCAAGACAACTTATCATCCTAAGAACACTGTAACCACACTGAAGCATGGTGATGGCAGCCTTATGCTATGGGACTGCTTCTCTTCAGCTGGGACTGGGGCTCTAGTCCAGATAGAGGGAAACATGGATATCTCTAAATATCTGTTTTGGCACAAAGCCTGCAGGTCTCTGTTAGACAGGTGAAGATGATGAAAAATTTCACCTTCTAGCACAATAACCCAAAGTATTGAATCCAAGTCAACAAAGGAATGGCTTTAGAAGAACAAAAACGGTCCAGTCAGAGCCCAGATCTAAATCCTGTTAGAAACCTCTGGAATGACTTGAAGAGGGCTGTGCACAGGAGATCACCTCGCAATTTGATAGAAGCCTTTTTGCAAGGAAGAGTGGAATAAAATTGGCAAATCAAGATGTGCCAAGTTGACTACACTCTTACCCAAAAAGACATATGCTGTATTACAAGCAAAAGGTGCTTTAAAAAAGTATTAGTTACGGGAATATGCACACTTGTGCGACCAGGTTATTGCAAGTATTTTCCCCCTAAAAAGTTTCTGTTAGTTTTTCACTTAAAGTTTGTTGGTTGCTATATCACAGTATAGGTGAAAAAACATCTGACATTAGCTTAATGGCAGATGATTGACCTTGATTTTATTTATTTATTTATTTATTTTACAAAAACCTGCAATTTTATTTAACTGCATGGTTAATTAGGATCCATGGCCTCGCAAGGATAGTAATACAAATGTGTGTTTTATAGGATAGGGCAAATGTCCTCGCATGGTAAATAATTTCCATTTGGTTACTGAGGTTAAGCTCAGGGTTATGTTTATGGGTAGATGGAGCATGAATTAGTAATCATAATGTCAGTGGAAGTCCTCACAAAGCTAAATAAGTGAGTGTGTGTGTGTGTGTGTGTGTGTGTGTGTGTGCGCGCGCTCTGCCTTGCTATATAATTCATGGCACTAGGCAGTCTCACGGTCCAGTGCAGAGCTTATCAGGGAAACACACTGGCTCTTTTGCCTGCTTGCCAACGAGCTGCTTTTAAGTACATGCACTAAAAACAATACCAAATGAATAGTGCTGCCACTCTATTGTCTTAAAATCCTAAAAGAATGATGCCGTTAAATCCAGACCATGCTGCAGCGGAAGCTGTCCTGTTTTTGTATGTGTGGAAAGAAGTGGCTTTATGTACTATATATATATATATATATATATGTATACACTGCCCTCCAAAAGTTTGGAAACGCCTGAACAAAATAGGGTTTTTGGGCAATATCAGCATAAATCCTCTTTAGTTAGTGACCATTTTGCATTGATAGTAAGGGACACAAACTATGAAACACAAACTATGAAAACATATTTTATTAAATAAAAAGTTTATGAACATAAACATGAACATAACATAGAAAAATACTCAAATTTTGGATTCATCAAAGAAATCCCCATTAGCAGCTATTACAGCTCTACATACTCTAGGCATCCGAGCCGGTGTCTTGT
>CM040986.1:6623344-6658802 GCA_022985145.1 Pangasius djambal | reverse complement strand
CATACATACATACATAGATGGTTAAGTTGATACTGGTCTCATAAACCTTTGCCTGGTTGAGAGAGAACAGGTGCTACACACATGTCAGTGTTTAACCCAGTGCACCCATGTGGTTCACTGCAGGCAGTCAGAGATGCTGCTGCTGTTATTGATCATTCCACTGAGGAAGCTATGTGAACCATTCATTACTTCTATGGACCAAACAGATGCACTGGGTTGCTGATTGAGCACCTGTTCTTGGGACATCCCTTGCATGTCTAGTAGTAGGAATTTAATGAGTGGACTCATCCAAGGAGCTTCATCAGTTCTGCTTTGGTTCATCCCCATCATCTCTTACCAGAGTGGTCAAACACATTCAAGATTCTACTACAAGTCCAGCTGCCTTATTTTACTATTACTACATGTTTCAAAGTAAAGCTAGATAACCTTCATTTGTAATACCATGTATTAATTAAGGGAAAAAAACACTTCAGGATGTGCTGTTTTAGGAAAATAATCAATGACAGGGCGATGTTATGTGTTACCACCCCAAAATTGATTATTTACCTACAACAGCAAGTGTTTTATTCTTCTTATATACCACAGAAATTTGCCAATGATAATTTTTTTATGGTATTAAATAATGACAAATCTTGATTTTGATTCGTTAATAGTTACGTTTAATGCTGTGGAACATCCATGAAACAAGTTGCTGTTATCACTTATAACTACAAACGTTTGGTCCCGCACTTTCTTTTAAAGTTAATAAGAGAAAAAAAAATGCCGCTTGTTGCCAAGAAAGCGCAAAACCCAACGACTTTCCCTGGTTGTACAGCTTAAAGGAACAGCTTTACTGTTGACTGTTAGAATGCGCTGACACTGAAGACTCCTTCCAAAAATGTTAAATAAATATCTCCTTACAGCAGACCTCACCATACCATCGATTATACATTTCTGTTTGTTAAATAACAAAATATTTGTTTATGTGCTTCTTATTAGAATTAGATTATTTAGCATATCCACCATACAAGTCCCTGTGAATTATCTACAGAAACAATAATGTATTAGAATAAGTGCATTAATATGAATCATCTGTGATTGTTCTCGTAAACATCTGGATGGGTGATTCTTTCTCGTGTGTGTGTGTGTGTGTGTGTGTGTGTGTGTGTGTGTGTGTGTGCAGGCCATTGATTCTGACCTGGGAGTGAATGGGCAGGTGCGTTACAGGCTGCTGAGCCACGCTGACCTCTTCCGGATCAGCGCCGATGGAGGCATCTGGACAGCAGTGGCTCTAGACAGAGAGCAGAGGGAGCATTATGAGCTAGTGGTGGAGGCGTGGGATGCGGCGCCGGACCCCCGCAGAGCCTCCATCACACTCTCCATCACAGTGCTGGACATAAATGATAATAGCCCAGTGTTCTCCCAGCCATCCTACAGTGTCATTCTGCCTGAGAACAGCCCACCGGACATGGCCATCCTAAACCTTACTGTGAGCTTCTAACACACACACACACACACACACACACACACACACACACTCACACATAAATACACTTCGGAACTAAACAGAATGATGATTACAGTGTTCTCTGTTAGTGTGAACTGCTGTGTGTGTATATATATATATATATGTATATGTGTGTGTGTGTGTGTGTGTGTGTGTGTGTGTGTGTGTGTGTGTGTGTGTGTGTGTGATCACCTTATCAGAAACACCTGTATATCTGCTTGTGCAATTATCCAATCAGCCAATCATGTGGCAGCAGCGAAGTCTACTAATCTTCAGCTGTCCAGTTTGGGTGAGCCTGTGGCCACTGTATCTGCAGATGCCTGTTTTTGGCTGACAGAAGCGGACACCGATATGGTCTTCTGCTGTTGTAGCCCCTCAGTGTTTTGCATTCTGTTCTGCTTTTCTGCTCACCATGGTTGTAAAGAGTGGTGATAAGCAGTTACTGAAACACTCAAACCAGCCCATCTGGCACCAACATCAACCACATCACGGCTAAAATCACTAAGATCACATTTTTCTCCATTCTAATGTTTGATATGAATATTAACGGAAGCTCTTAAACTTCATCTACATGATTTTATGCATTGCTCTGCTGCCATGATTGGCTGATTGAATATTTGCATACATGAGCAGAGGTGTTCTTAATAAAGTGGTCAGTTGGTGTATATTGATGATGTGAGCTATTTTTCCTGTAGCATGCACACTGAGCTAGATCATTTAACTGCTGCTAACGATCGCACACAGTTCTGTTTGAAAGCGACCGATTAAATGATGGCTGTTCTTGGACCCCTGATAGGAGTGTCAGATCTGTGAAAGTTGTAAAGCTTTAAGATCAAAGCCCTCCTTAGGCAGACAGGTTTGTGCTACCTGAGGTCTCAAGATAAGGCAATAAAATCAAAAAAAGGAAGAAAAAAGAAAAACGCATTCCAGGATCAAATGTCAACAAGTCGATATTCGAGAGAAGCAGTGTAGGCAGCTGTCGATTTTACTTTAAACCTTCAAATCAATTTTATTGTTCTTCTGTCTATTAAAGCTTTTTTGCTTTCCTCCATAGTCGAGGTAGTGACTTTGGAGTTTTAACTTCTTTGTCAAAGGGACTATTTGGAGTTTATGTTCTTTCATGCATTTATTACACATTTTGCATTCGTTGTATACGTGAACACAAAAATTTCTCAAACTAGTTCCAGTCTCACTTTTTGATACCAATATTTGCCTCCTACCCGATACTGATCCAATACTGTCAGATAATCAGACTCTATTCAAGATTCTGCTGGTATGTTATGAGAAATGTCACAGCCGTGATAGTAACGTGCTTCATATCTACCTAGGTTGTGCGCTAGGTTGAAAAACAAGGTGGAAAATATTTCAATTCCTATCTGATAGCGATCCAGCATTTCAAGCAAGAATCAGATCAACGTACATCCCTAGAAATGAGAATTCAAAATGACTTTGTAACCAGAGATTCCCTGCTTTGTGTAAGACTCTGGCAATGTTTCAGCTATTCTCTTCAACAGTGTGTGAAATATCTCCTCTCTTTATCTCATTACCTCGTCATCACTTACCCGTTGTTCTCAAATTTTCTCATCTGAGAGCATGAATCTGGTCTTATCAGCTGAAGGCTATCACAGGTGTGTAATTGCTAAACTCCCCAGGTGCATGTGGACTGTGTGTGTGTTTGTGTGTGTGTGTGTGTGTGTCTGTGTGTGTGTGTGAGGGCTGCTTCTTACACTGCAGTGACAAAATTATCATTCCATCAGTGACAGACCTCCAGTGACACGAGCTGGGAGGCCTTGCTGACAGCCTTATCTCTCTCAGAGATTAGTGACCATTCTGTCTGTGCTCTCCTACACACACACACACACAGCTGAAAGGTTTTCTGACTTTCTGAGCTCTCCTATGAGCTGCAGCACAAAATCACAATGGGAATTCTTTTCTACTTGAGTTAGGGTCACTTTTTTTTTTCCAGGTATTTTTAGTGCTAGTTTTTTCTACATTGATTTTGTTCGCTATATGTAGTACCTCAATCACAGGATGTCTCATATAAAAAAAGCTAAAAGCTATAATAAGAGAGAAAACATTCAAAGTAAGACCAGAAAAAAGAAATCTAGATTGCTGTGACTGTAATTTATCAGATGGGCTGTAATGCTGTAAGTACTAAGCTCACTAAGATATTTAGGACCAAATGATAAACATTTGTACAGCAATATGCACAACAATAAAAGTACTGAAAAATGAACAGCATAGGAAATATAATGTAAATGGCTACTTAAAAAATGCATGACTATGACTTATTAACATGTGTGAACGAGATCTTAATGAGTGGCCATGACTTAGTAATGTATGGGAATGAGATCATTAAGTCATTAAGTCTTATATCAACTCCTGATATCAACTCCAGACCTTTTATCTGCTTCATTTGTCTTGAAGTAACGAGGGAATGGACCACAACTGGTCAATTACCTTCTTGTCAGTCAATTGTCCAAATATCTTTGAGCCCCTGAAAATGGAGGTACTTTGCTGAAAATGGCTGTAATTCCTAAATGGTAAATGCCATATTTTTGTGGAGCCTCTTCTATATAAATAAAGCTGAAAGTCTACACTTCGATCCCATCTTGATTGTTTCATTTCAAATCCATTGTGGTGGCGTATAAAGGCAAAATCACAGAAACTCTGTCATTGTCCAAATATGTCCGGGGTAGACTTTGCCAGAAAACATCTAAAAAACCCTCCCATGTTCTGGAATAAGATTCTTTGGACTGATGAAACCAAGATTAACTTGTACCAGAATGATGGGAAGAGAAAAGTATGGTGAAAGAAAGGAACAGCTCATGATTCAAAGTATACCACATCATGTACATATACATATCAAGAACCGTAAACGTGAGTTATAAGCACGAGGCAAGAACCACCAAGGACACACATGACAAAGAAACACGGAGAAAATAGTTAAGAATTGTTAAGAATTAGGGAAAACACAAAACAGCTGCATGTGATTACAAGCTGTGTGATAGTGTCATGTGATTTGCGAGGCTTCTGGGAGTCCATTTCAGCCATTTTGCAGCCGAAACCCACGCCGATGTAACACTTGTCTGTTTTAGTTTATGTTGTAGACATTGTAAATGTTTACCTGCACAATTTATTGTTAATTACCTGCTGTAGTTTTTCCTAGGATACACATATTTGCTTTTCATAAGTTGTTCAATTAAAACAATTGATTTTTGTGTAAATATAGCATACAAAACAATGTCCATCTCAGTACATTTATCATTTATAATACCTAGATAAAGTAGTGAATAGTGCAGTCTCTAGTTTTATTGTTCTTTAATATGAAGTCAGTTCACTGTGACAGTTCTGAAAATTATGCAGGGAAATAACAAAGATTTCTGCAAAACGTCCCTGGTGGAATTATGAGATAATTTCTACTACATACTGTACAGTTCTGAAAACTACAGGCTGTCCTCACCTGAAACTGGTGTTTTATAGCATTTTATACCACAAGCATTTTAAATTCCGTTTTCCTCCAAAAGTGAAAAGGGAATAAATGGCATTTAAAGATTTCATTACAACTCAACTAAAACACACCAACACACTCATTGTGTAAGAGCAACTACTGCGTATTTGCATTTAATTTAACATGTAATAAATAAAATATAAAAAAAAAATATGACCATGAAATCTATGTCTATCTTTATATCCATCTTAATTCATAGCCTACAGCCAGTTTTTCAGGCATGTCTATTAAATCGGCTGCTTATCTACCTAATATGACTGCAGTAAGCCTAGGCAAGTTTAGAAAGTTAAGATCATTTCTCATTCGTATTTATCATCGATTTGAGGGAGTGTATTGACGTTTTCTTAAAGTAGAGGTGTCAAAGTATGGTATTGACAGAAAAACCCAGTTTAGGTGGAAGCCTGCTTTTTTTTTTTCATTGTGTTTGGCTGAAGCCGTATTGATATTTGGCAGATTTCTCAGATCGCCACACGGTTACCCAGTAGTGCGTGTTTAAAATTCCTTGTGTTGTACATGCTTATTGAACAGTTCTCTCTTTTTCTTAATTTAGGCTCTAGATGCAGACCTGAACTCAAACATCACCTACCGTATAAGGACGACAGAGGCCAGGAAGCTCTTTGAACTAAACCCTGTTACAGGGGAGCTGAAGGTGCTGTACACACTGGACTTTGAGAAGCTTACTCCTGAGGAGACAGTGCACACCTTTGTGGTGGAGGCAGTGGACAGCGCTGGCAGCATGCCACCCGGTTTAGCCACTGTTACAGTCACGATAACGGTAAGCTGACACTTGGGACTCAGTACCGTCCATTAAGAAAACAAGTTGTCCACATAATTGATTGATTTATTTGCAACTGATTTGCAACTCCCCAAAACAGTTAATGCCCAAGTCTCACCTTTGCTTCGGTGGATAATTTCACCTAGATGTTGTAGATTTGTACCTAAGCACTGCTGCTGTAATCTTAAACACTGTTCTGTGCTTATCCCAGGACTCTTATTCACAGTCTGCTCATACTGAACATCCTTTTAACACACTTAGTAGTGTTTGACTTTATAACATACAGTTGTAGAAGAGTAACGATTCCTAATCCTACACAAGGAGTTTTTGCCATTCCCACCTCTGGCTTGCTCATTAGGGATTTGTACATACTGTACAGTATATTGTTAAATGTGCTATTGAATCATGAATTGATTTTTTTTTTTTTTTTTTTTAGCACATTAACTGTAGGACAGTGCTGTTAAAGCAGTGTATCTGTATGCTGTGTGTCCAAATGGCCATTCATTCTTACAAAATTCTCTTAGCACTGTGGCTTCCCAATGCTGAAGGATTCTGGAGATGAGACATCAGACGCATGATGAATGCCAATTAGCCTTCAGTGAAGGGCAGCTGCTGGGTTTAGTACCAGAGACTGAAAGAGAACACTGTTGTGATATTTTTCAAGTGGATTGATATTCCTAAGGTCGTCCCCGCTAATTTTTCTTTACCCCTCAGACCATCGCTCAATTTCTTTAATCTCGGAGACCAATAAGACTCACTTCGTTAGCCATAAATAAGATTAGCCATATTTTTTAACTTCAAAAAATGCTTGTCAAATGCCCGTGATTTACCACATTTTCCTCACATGAAGTGATTTTTTTTGTTTTGGCTGCCATCTGGTAGTCTTCTGTTCATGTCACAGGAGCTCCCCTTAGCTCATTTCATCATATTCACAAAGCCGTGCTGCGCAACGAGGCAGCGAGCTTATTATGTTCCCTTTAGTCTCAAAAGAACAGCTAATTGTCTTTGCAGATGAGTTCTGGGACTGTTTATTAATTTTCTCCTCTTTTCATGCCGTAGCTAATTGATAATTAGTTACTGTGGAAAATGAGAAACGCAAGTCCAGGCAGTCAGTGAATGTGTTACCTGATGCATGGAGGCTGAGTAATATCAGAATGATTAAGATGTGATAGTGCCCCCGGGGTGCGGGTCCTTATGAGGAAAGCTATAACCGGAAGACTAACACCGCCAGAGCAGCTCACTACACTTTTTCTTTTTTTTTTTTTGTCTAACAGAAAAAAAGGTATTGTATTTTTTCATTTCTGACAGGAAATCACACCTGCAGATATGAAGATGTGGAAAAGGAAAAAAAAAATACATACAGCACTTTCATTCCAAAGTGTGTTCTCCAATACCCCATTATTTTTGACACACGAGTAAACAGCTCAGTTTTATTAGTCAGGACTTCAGATCATCATCCCAAGGACATCTTTGAAAGGCCAACTCCTGCAGGAGGGGCCATGGTGGGGGGAAAGGGGTGTGTAATTTAGGTAGCTGAACTGCGTTGGCCTCTCCTTGGACTCAGAGAAGCGTGTTGTATTGAAGACGAGAGGGCCGAGCTGTCTGCCTCATCAGCATTCATTTCACAACGCCATGCTACTCAGACATTTCACCAAGTCCTCCACAAATAAACTTCATGGTGAAAAGTCACATCCTCCACTATTCCCCTTCAGCTCAGCTTCTTCTCCGTCTTCTACTGCTTTATCTTTTTCTTTCTATTGTCACTGACTTTTATGTTCTCTGCATTCTCAAAGGCTATAATTATCGCTCATCCTAGGTTTGTTTTTTTTTTTTTTTTTAGAAAAAAAAGGAAAAAAAAACGAGTCCCTGGGCACATAAAACCGTGTCACATCCTTAATGCTCTTCATGATCTGCTATTGAATAAATGCCATTTTTGTTTAGTGCAGCGGAGGAGCAAGGTAATGGGGTCCTGCTCGCACGAGGGTTTAGAGTAGCAATTGCAAGCTTGGCTGAGAAAGAGAGAGAAAGAAAGAGAGAAAGAGGAAGGCTGTGTAAAGGTGCCATTAATCAGGCTTTCATTCTCTTCTCTGTGTTTGCGAAGGACATGAACGATTTTTCGCCCGTCTTCAGCCAGCGCTTGTATCAAGGCATGGTGGCGCCCAATGCAGTCAAAGGGACCGTCGTGACCACTGTGCAGGCTGAGGACCAGGACACCAAGGTGAGTGTGTGTGTGTGTGTGTGTGTGTGTGTGTGTGTGTGTGTGTGTGTGTGTGTGTGTGTGTGTGTGTGTGTGTGTGTGTGTGCATGCATGTTTGTATGTGCCTTTTCCCCTCCCCACACTGACATTTTGACTATTTTTTTCCCTTTCTAGTCATGCACAGTAAAAATCCATATTTATCACTATGCAGGCATTATTGAAAATAAGCATCCAAAAGTTTTGAATACCTTTTTTTTTTTTTTTTAGATTTTACATAATATTTTATCTGAATATATTTTTATCACCCTATGAAACTCTAATACTATTCTGACATGGTATTTAGAAACAGCATTGTGTGGCTTTAAATGTTGTAGATATTTAGATTTAAAAAAAAAAAAAAAACTCTTTCACTACTTTTAAGTGTCACTCAAAATGACTGACGTTCTCTAAGTCACACGAAAGTTTTATCTGAACTGCTCAGTGTTACTGGCCCAGGGCAACGAATCAATACACAGCAGACCAGACAGACCAGGATACGTCCCATACCGCATGCTAGCTAACTACTACACTATATCAAGTAACATGTTGTGCAAAACTGTCATCACATACAGTGTTATTGTATAATGCTGTTACGCAGTTTGAAATGATACACACAGATCTTCAGTTAGTGTGCAAGCAGAATGAAAATGATGAGTGAAAAGAGCCTTGAAACCTTACCATTCCTGCTACAAAATGGCAAATAAATCTCCATAACCAGCTTTCCCATCTCCTCATACTCACAGAACTGCACATTTCCCTCAGGTTAATATGACTATAAGCAACTGATTTAGCTTGTGGTTTCCTGACATTAAAATTTTTCTCAGCATATTTCTGCTTAGATTTGAAACAGCTACATCTTTTCCCAACACTATTAGCAAGATGTTGTCAAGATAATGAATACTAATGAGCATGCGTGGACTTCTTTTATGAATATTAATCACTAGTAGGCAGTGTCAGGCAAGTATGTGATGTGAGGAAAGGCACTACAACAATCCATCATAATATACACGCATCTGCCACTTTAATAGGGACACCTGCCACCGTGCACATCAGGCAATGTGGCAGCAGCACAATGCATAAAATCACGCAGATACAGGGCAAGAGATTCAGTTAATGTTCATGTTAAATATCAGAACGGCGGAAAATGTGGTCTCAGTGATTGCGGCAGCGCCATTGCTGTTGGTGCCTGATGGGCTGGTTTGAGTATTTCAGAATCTTCTGGGATTGTCACACACAACAGACTCTATAGTCAAAAAGCATTCAGTGAGCAGCAGTTCTGCTCGTGGGAACGCCTTGCTAATGAGAGATATCAGAGGAGAATAGCCAGATTGGTTCGAGCTGACAAGAAAGCTACAGAAATTTAGCAACTCTTTACAACCGTGGTGGACAGAAAAACATCTCAGCTGTATAGGTGTTCCTATTACAGTGGCCAGTGAGTGTATAAAGCCATGGTTTTTGGAGTGAAGCTCACTTGAGATGTGTTTCATAGAAATTTAAGGAGGATACAAAAACGTCTGAAAATAATAAGATACAGGACCAGGAAAATACTTAGGAACTTATTGTGTGAGTTTGTAAGTACAGCGTGGCGTTTCTCCTCTCTGACAGCTTTCCTTCTCTCCAGATGGCCAGTCTCTGTCAGATTGAAACTAAAAACAAATCTCTATGTATTCATGATTTAGCAGCTTTAATGGAATAAATATTTATTTCATGAATTTCATGAAAAGTCTATTTATTAGAGTTACACAGCTTTCTATTCCTGAACTCATTCGGTCCAGTTTAACATTATTTATAGGCCTGCTTGTTTTTGAGTTGTTGAGGTTTGGATTAATCTCATTCCATTCAAGGGACCAGTCAACCAAGCTAATAACTATAAAACCTCAATAATATATGTAATAGCTTTGATAATGGTGGGTTGTGATTTAATAAATCAGATCCTAGGCTATGCTATGCCTCATGGACCCCTAGGTTCCCTAGATCTCACTTTAGGAAGTACTGATTTCTTTCTAGTAGTAAGAATATTGTAGTAGGTGAAATTTGTTGTAGGTGGTGCTCTGCAAATTATGGATTTGACCTGTACCCCTACGTTCAGTGTGCCCTCTTCCAAATTCCCTATTATTCGTTTATACCATCCATGTCTGCACCTTGCGGTTAACAGCTTGGTTGCACCATATTGCAACCTGACCACAACAATTGTGGTTCCATCACACATATATGACTCCATCAAGCATAAATCAGGCACTGCATAAGTGAATACTGATTATATTAGACTTTCATACAAACAGTAGGGTTGTGACAATAGATGTATCATATTATATTGTTCAAGAAGAGGTTGTCAATGTGATACATATGGATATTTAACAATCCATTCAACAGACTGCAAAGCAGGCTATTAATCATGAAATATTATAATCAATTAAATCAAGCAAATAAACTTAATCAAGCCTACACTCCCTCCTCTGAGTTAAAAAAAAATACTTCTCCCAAGAAAGTTAGGCAAGTTGGTAGTGTACTGGTATATTAGCTTCTGAAAAACAGCAGTAGCTACGTCTTCATCAAGCAGGAACTGAAAGATTCCTCTAAATCCATAGGGTCTGTTGTATAGGGGAACTTTGTCGTCGCAGTAAGTTGACATTGATGGCTGGGTGGTGGACCTACACATCACAGGGGTCCGAATCAGCCAAATAAGTGTACTATACACTGGCACTAATAGCACAAACATGTCCACGCATCTGTGCTGAAATCACCTTTTTGTGTAGGTCAGTGTAGTTAGATGAAACCACAATGCAAAGTCTCTCTGGTGCATTCAGACAGCATTTTCCGGCTGAACAGATTGGACTAAACTGCACTGTATCATTATTAAGTTTAAATAATTTTACTTTTATAATGTTGAAGGTTTTAATAAATTGAAATTGGAAACCTGAAATTGGAAACATGTAGTCAGGCAATGCTTAATTTGCTGTCTTGAAAAAAAATGTATCGTATCAAGAAACCACTATGTCATATTAAAACAAATTTTGATTTTTGATATTTTGATATTGTGTATTCTTGCACCCCTAATAAACAGACTTGACCTGCACAAACACATAGCTTCACTTTTTATCATAGCTATGCCAGTTGCTCCTCTTATAATCATCCTGTGGCTGTTAATGACAACCCTTACTTCCAGCAGCGGCAATCAAAAGAGAGCAAGCATCTACAAACGGCTTTGTGTTATCATTGTCTTGCCTGAGAAAATACATTCCACTGCACATGCGAATGTCATCTACTGTATAAAAAAAAAAAAAAATCATTGCTGCAAGCTCTCCCTGCACCCACTAATGACATTTGCCCAGACTCAGTAGCTGATTGTGCAGTGGTGCTTACCACCATGGGGTGTGCGGGTAAATGTCTCTTTTGTTCATAAATCACAGGCCTGAGCAGTCAAAAGCACTGCTTAAATGTACAGTGTTTTTTTTTTTCTGCTTTAGATTTGCCATGCCAAATTTGATCAGCTTACTGTTGCCAAATTCCACTGATACTGATGCTTTCTATGGTAGATCTGCCTGCTTTGTAATATTGTAACACTGGATTGCCAGTGTTGTATTAGGTCATTCATTCAACATTCACACACCTAGAGGTATTTTAATATAGCTTCCACCTATTAACATAGGAGGAAACCGGAGAACAGGAAGAAACCCAGACAGACATGGGAAGAACATGCACAGACACTCTATACAGACAGTAACCTGAGCTGAAGATCAAACCTGGAATCCTGGAGCTATGAGGCATTACCACTGTTCCACCCGTATCAGATCAGTTATTTTCTTTTGTCCTAGATGCTGATTTTATAGTTTCTCCTTTGTTAAAAAATGTTGAGCTCTTAAATCTTTGCAGGAGTGTCCTTGGTTTTTTCTGCCTTGGGGCAGCATTATACAGAAATCATGAGCCAGGAAAGAGAGAGCAGAGTTTATGTGACAGAACTGAAGAATTGACATACTTGAATTCCATAAAATTCTTACTGTAAGAAGATATTTTAAAATAACTGTATTTAAACTGATGGTGTTACACTAAATACATGACTAGGATTAGTTGACGAGCTGGATAGACACTAATGTGGGAGGATTTATTGGCAATAATAAGAATAAGAGAACAAAAGCTTGAAATAATGGACAAAAAAAAGCAATGAAACAAGAGCTGAGACATGAATAAACTGAAACTAAGAATAGTCAGCAACTCCAATGTAAACAAAATAAACTAGAACCACAGCAAACTAAATTTAGCAGAAACAAGGAGATAAGAAAGAAAAACCTGAGGAAGCATACAATAACTAACCAGTCTAGGAGATGTCTAACATGATATTCAAACCTGTAGCAAGGCCTCGACGTAAACAGAGCTAGCAGAGGTTAAAGTTATCGCTAATAAACAGATATCTAGCAGCATAGATACATGAAAAGACAAGACTAGGCATATCAAGGTCAGGTTATATCTGTGAAAACATGAAAGAGAGGCATGAAATAGTAGCAAACACATGGAAGATGCAAGGCTCTGCTTCAAGAGAGGGTTTATCCGAGCGGTTTAAAGAGTTCTTGATTGTGCATGATCGTGACACACAGGAGTCATTATACAGGGAAGGCAGAACATGGGTTGCACGCTGTAAATTGCAGTCTTATCTCAGGGTTACAGGGAGCATCCACAAGCCACGCCCCTTCCAGTTGGGTGTCTATGCCCCTTAATTCCACTATTTATTTATTTATTTATTTATTTATTTAACTATTTAACAACCATCAGCCGGCACTTGCCAGTTTAAAATATTACACGCACAGTTTTAGACACAATTTACTTTTGTGTAGACACATGTTACTATTGCATGTTGTCCAGAAAGCCTATTTCTCAGTAGTTTATCTTCATGTATTTTTTTTACGGTCTTTGGCCTATTGGGAAGCCTAACGGTCTCCGATTATTCAGATTTGTTCTGATGCCTCTGTGCATGATTATGATTATGTGTGATTATCTGTTTGGGCCTTTGTTTAAATGGTAATGAGGTGAATTTGCTAGCATTTTCAAATCCGATGTTTTGTATGCAGCATCCAGGGACAGTCCTTGCAGTCCTACAGTCCTACAGTCCCTGTAGCAGCACAGTTTTAAAGCTATAATTCATAACTCATTGGTCTCATTAATAAGCAGTTTTGCAAGAAGATATAAATAAATACTAGACCTGCATTACTAAATATCTGACAGGACACATGCTAATGTACTGTATATAATGTATGTTTGCAGAATTCACGTGGTATGTTTTAAATTTGTACAAATTAATTGTTTGTTACAGTCATAGCATGTGTCATGTGTGTCTCCGGGTTGTCTCAGTATGTCCAATTCTATTTAGCTCTTAAGTGTATTTGTGTGTGTGTGTGTGTGTGTGTGTGTGTGTGTGTGTGTGTGTGTGTGTGTGTGTGTGTGGTTTACATGTAAAACAGCATAGGCGTCTCCACAGAGCTCAGTCTGGTGCCTGCAGCAGACAACCCGCATCCCTGTAGATCTCTCTCCTCGCTCTCTCTCACACACACATAAATATACTCAGACACTCATGCAGACTCTTGCTTTTCCTTTCTCTCTCACGCATTCGCTATATTTGCCTTTTCTTTTTATCTACATCCATAATGACATGCGCACACACATTCTAATTTTAGTGTACATATATTTATCCCTAGTATACTCAAACATATCTCCACCTATCCTCATATACTTATATATTCATAACTATACGAATACCTGAGTATACTCGACTGACACACTGATGCTTCATTCCCTCTCTGAAACGTGCACACACACATACACACACATACACACACTGTTTTCTGAGGTATGTGTTAACAGAAATGCCAGTGCAGCTGCAATGTGACCATGGTCTCACCTTCCCTGCTGAAAGGCTGCAGGGGGCTGATTTCTGCTCAGTTGTTTAGAGCTCATAACTCACCTCATGCCAAAGCTGACCGAAGAAGCCAAACCCCAGCTGAGACTGGCGATTGAATTGAGCTTGTCACACGCCTTAGTGTGTCAGCACTTCACAGCATACAGAAACTGAAATCGGTTCTTGTTTACCCTGCTCAATAAGGCTAAGTGGATGTCACACATCCCACAGATGCAACAGAGGCTCGGCTCCGCGACGAGATTTCTTTTTCTTAACCTCTCCTAAATGAACCCGGCTCCAAGTATCAGATGGAGCGTCATTATCTTCTGAACTGAAGCGTTTAGTTGCAGATAGTGGTAAATGACTGCCATTTATGCCTTTATATGAGGCAGACTGCCATATAGCCATTTGATGAACCCCCATCTTACTGGCGTGAGTGACATTTCAATGAGTCAGTCTTGGCAGGAAAGTACAGCTTGGGAATACTGCGGCTTCTGATTGAAATGGCAGCACCTTCACAATGTGATGTTTTTTCCCCTCGCTCTCCTCCATTTGCAGATGTTTTGGTAATTCATTGCATGAAACTGATCAGTAGGAAAATAACAATGAAGTATTTACTGTGGGTTTCTGGATGATATGAGTTTTAGGAGTGGTTAGAGATAACAGCCAGCAGCAATCATCGAGGTCCAAGGAAAATAAGAAACAAAAGATGACAAGCAGTTACTTTTTTTTTTAGAAAGGACATCTTGATAATGGGCCTCCAAAGATGATGTGTGGAAAAATTTATTAAGAATAACTTTTTGAACTTGGAATATTAGACAGCTAAGATTTAAATGACATGAATGGCAGTACTGCAGGCAACTGCATGTATTTAAGTTTGATGATTTGCCAATTCACATCCACTGGCTAGCTCTCTCTCTTTCACAAGACAGCTATCAACCCAGGGAGGATGAAGCCAGCACATCTCAGTTTCCCAGAACACACTGCAGCCTACAAACATGGCCGCTACAGACTACACATCCCAAGACACTCGCACACACCTTAGCACACTCACAGTCACCTGACTTCTAAAACTATGCACACCTGTCACTAATCATTACTGGCACCATATATTGGATTTTCACACACTATCACCCTGAAGTTTATGTACTTGTCTGACTTTAGCAAGCTTTGAAATACTGTGTTTGCTGTTCTGTTTTTTTTGACTATTGCTAGCTTCTTGACCTTCGTGTTTTGCCTAAGTTCTGGTTATTCTGTTTGTGCCTCACCTGACCTAGTCTGTGTTTTTGACCCTGATCTTGCCTTACATTTTGGATTCATTTGCCTGATATTTCATTAAAAACATTCTCAACTGCCTCAGCCTCCTACTTTATGATAGTAATGCCACCCAGAGGGATTAGCCAGTTTTCTCATGGACTCCCGGTCATGAATGGCTTTGGCATTGTCTGAATTTGAACTTACAATCTCTCAGTGACAGGGCATACACTTTTCTGTTGTGCCATTCAGGAGCCCTGCAGTTTTATTTTTAACCAGCTCACATGTTCAGGGAACACAGAATATGAGCCACACTACCCAAAGCATGATGACTGCTCAAACCGAAACCTTGCCAACTAAACCGGAACCAGGAGATGAGGTACAGCTGCAAGAGGACCCACACTAGAGACCAGCAAAGGTCTCTGATACAGAGTAGAAGCAGACGGAATGAGGAATTATTGAAGTAATTATTGAAGTATGGAAGACAACTCATTCATTTTAAGTAACTGCTTTTCCTGGGGCCGGACCCTAACCCAGGAACACTGGGCAAAAGATGGGAGTACACACTGGATGGGTCATATCATCATTATCATCATATCATATCGTATATCACATCATATCATATACCAGAATAATACACCAGGTGTCATTGTGTTCCAAACACAGTGTTGGTGTGAATTCATTGTAATGAACCATACAGTTTACAAGCTTGTAGCACCAACTCTGTTGTCCTATTTAACTTCACATTTATGCAGACTGGGTGACCATCTTAGAGCTAGTTTGCAAAAGTATGTTTAACATATTATGCAAATTATACAGAAGTGTTCAGCCGAACAGAAAAATCGTGTTGACTAGGTGACTCACAACTGAAGAAATATAGGCCAAAACATCAAACTCTGTGTTATATAAAAAGCATTCTGGTTCATTTGTATTGGCTGAGAAGCCCAGTTGTTTCTTATTTTTGCAGACAAGCAAGATTCTAATCTGAGATAACTCAACATGTCTGATGGATGGTCTGTTTTTTAAACTTTAATCAACACAATATATGTGCCCCATAATATCAGCTATTTTCTTTGTACATAGCTGTAAGATGTGACCCTTCACCTATACATCACCTATAAATCTTTAATCTCTCTTTTACTGAGAGAGCACTGAGAAAACGTGCACTGAGCACATATTCTCTTTCACATGTGAGGCCTCTAAGGAAGAAAAGGAGAGTGGTGACAGCCAGGAGCTCTGTGTCTCAGCAGCCTAGGAGCTATTTGGGACTAATTAGTTGCTAAAAGTGGTAGCCTTCCAATACAATTCCAGTTGTCTATACCCCCAGGAACCCAAGTCTCAGCTCTTGTCTATAACCTCAAGTAGTTTCCGTTCCTAAAGGAAAAAGGATTTTACAGTTGGACAGCGCACAATGTTATTCCTCTTCAAATTATTCTCTTCCCCATTGCTTCCTGAATGTGAGTTGTTGTTTTTTTTTTTCCATTGGGTACTCCTGGGTCTTTCGAAGCCTAAAATCTCTGTTCCATAAGTCATTATTTTTCAGTTGTAAATTACATTTGTTAATGAAGGCAAAAGTAATCACAGTCTGCTAGGCTTTCAGTAGTAGGAGTCCCATTACTTCTCTAATTTTCCGACTTAACTAAGATTTTTTTTTCCGATGTAATGTGCAATTAACAAAATCCTATAAACAGCTCAAGCGATAATCATTCAGTGAAGTGGTATGAAATAATCCTCCTTAGAAAGAAACACTTTGCCCCTTTTAACAGGGCCCATTTGTTGTGTAAATCACTGACTTAGATATGGTAAAGTTTAATTGCGCTATTCTTTGTATGTATTATGAATACACTTGGTGTAGTTTCATGGTCATGGACACAGGTGCAGGTTCATGAGTGTTTATATCTGTGTGCATTGATGGATGGATGATGGAGTTTGAATACTACTACAATATAGGAAATATTGGATAATATCAGATGGGAGTTAGTGAATCGCCTGAAATAGGGTACTAATTACAGAGTCAAATTGCAGAAGATACACCCCTGTTACACTCCTTCTAAGCATGGAGCACAGCATGAATGAAAGCATGGACTCCCCTTCTGCCCAAAACACTCATAATATTAAAAAAAGAATTTGATTTTGAGATTTTGGGTGAATAGCCTAAACTAAAATAAACAGAAAATACAATAATGTATTCTGCCTCCCAAAATAGGACAAACAGCATAGTCAAAATAAGTGCTGCTCATCTCCTACCTAGACTCAGGCTACTGCAGCTGGTGTTGACTCAAGACAAGGTGGTACTTCTGGTTGCTCTGTCTCTTCCATCTAGCATCTCTCCCTCAACTTTTACAGGCACAGTGCCACATTTGATCAGTGACAGCGCTCCATGCACTAATGTGAAACAAAAGAGACACAACCAAATGTACGACCACAAGGAGCAATATGACAGACAGTGTAGCGGTAGGAAAATATAACATGGCGCTTCTTAGCACAGTGTAGTATCAGTCTGTTACTGAAGGTGCTTCTCTGTTTAACCAGAATCAGTCTACTGGGTTTGTTAGGGTGTAACATCCAGGGACTCTATTTGGACTCCTAAGACAGACGTCTTTTATCAGATTATTGAGTTTGTATGCAGCGGATGTGATAATGCTATTGCTCCAGCATAATAAAACAGAGAATTTTGCATTAGCTTTGTCAGACTGGTAGATCAATCATAGGAGGGTCCTTCATACACTATATGGCCAAAAATATGTGGACACCTGACCATCACACCCATATGTGAGCCTTTATGAAACTGTTATTAAAAAGTTGGAACCACACAATTGTACAGAATGTGTTTGTATGCTGTACCTGTAACTCTGTTCACTGGAACTACGGGGCCCAAACCTGTTCCAAAATGACAATGCCTCTGTGCACAAAGTGAGGTGCATGAAGACAGGTTTGCCAAAGTTGCTGTAGAAGTACTTGAATGGCCTGCATAGATCCCTGACCTCAACCCCACTGAACACCTTTGGGATGAACTGGAAGGCTGACTGTGCACCAGGCCTGCCCGCCCGAAATCAATGCCTGACCTCATTAAAGCTCTTGTGGCTGAATGAGTACAAATCCCTACAGCCACACTCCAAAACCTTGTGGAAAACCTTCTCAGAAGAGTGGAGATTATTATAACAGAGAAGGGGGACTCAATCTGGAATAGGGTCCATTCACAGAATTTGTCAGATGCTTTTATCCATTGCGACTTACAGAAGTGCATTGTAGTCTCTAGCAAAAACCTCATGCTAGTACAATTAAGTCAGGGTCTAAGAATACTGTCAAGCTAAAATCCTGTTAGAGAGAAGGTCAGAAGTGTGGCAACAGACACACAGGATTTTTTTTTTTTAAATTAGTGCTCATTTAAGAGTTTAGTGAAGAGGTAGTTCTTCACTTTGTTTGAAGACAGCCAGTGACTCAGCTGTTCCGACAGCCAGGGGAAGTTCATTCCAGCATAGAGAAGAGTATTGATATAGTGTTTTTTCTTTGTACCTTGAGGGATGGTAGTTTGAGTCAAGCCATGCTAGAGTCTCAAAGGAATCATGATGCAGACAGGCGTCGATAAATACATTCAGCTAGGTGGGAACTGGCCAATTTTTGGTTTTGTAGGCAAGCTTCAGTGTTTAAACCTGTTGCAGGCAGCTACAGAAAGCCAGTAGAGGGAATACAGCAATGGGACAATGTGGGAGAACTTGGGGAGAGTTTCTGGAACATTCTGGATCAGACCTCACTCTCATCCCACAGAACATCAGAATTGCTAGTCGGTTCATGTCTGCCTGTTCTGCATATACCGTATCTCTGGCCATAATGCCAGCTACCCATCATACTGATGAAAAATGTGTTCAGGAGGTTAAGTGCAGGTACAAGTCAGTCTCTTGCCATCAAGTTCTCCTTTAGAATAAGTCTCACTGAATTATTTTATCTTGTCAGTGACAAATGGATGGATGGATACTATATGGATTTCATAGTAATCAGTAAAGTGTCCATTTATAGTATTGTATTGTTCGGTTCCTTTTGAGCTGTCCAAGTTGCTGTAGTCATGCCATCTTTCATGATTGCTGTAGCAAATTGTACAAGTTTGAAGCAGAACTGTTTTTGTAATTTGTTGTGAAGAGATCTGGCAATGGCTATGATCCACAAATTGGTTTCATTTTGGCTGAGGTGGGAATCATTGGACAGCGGGTTTTTTGTTGTGAACTGCACTCAGTGCACATATTTTCAAAGCATCTGTCAGTGCCTTCTTCATATTTGCATTACCATCCTTAACCTCTTGTGTTTTATTCATAAGCTGTCTTCACTTATACTAAAGTAAAACCAATTACTTTTTTTTTTTTACTTTGCCTGCCTACACACTTTCTATAAATTTGCTTAATTCTTTTATTAGGTGAGATGTAATTATATCTACAATTATGTCCTTAAATTGAAAAGACAGGCTGGCAGAATTGGATTGATGTTAATAAGAATATACCACATGCAGAGATGGTGATGACAGAGAGTGAATGAAAGAGATTGTGAACTTTGACAAAACACGGCATGCCAGAGTTACAGTCATGTTTTTAATCCTCGCAGCTTGCTCTATTCACCCTGAGTACTCCACAATTAGTCGATAAGTCATTTAATGATTGAGTCTGCAAGAAACCGGCACTATTGGAAGATGTATTGCTGCAGTGTGAGGGTGAATGTTTGAATTTAGGCTCGTGGCAGCACTGAGAGGGTGCAGCCCACCTGTTGTCTTTATTTGTCACTTTCCTTTATTATCCATATTGTCTGTGGCACAGTGGGGTTCAGCCCTGCATTGCTCCATTGCCAGCCCAACAAAGTGTGTCGGTTTCAAAAAAGACTTAAAACAGCACCAGGAAGGGAACATGTAAATAAGGTACTGGCTGTCTATTTCAACATGAATAATCAGGCTAAAAATGCACATCAGTGCAGATGTTTTCCTGCTGTAGATGTGTAAAATGTAGCTGTTTGCAACAAAGTTTGAAATTCATTGTAACCTTTTTCATTGTACAGATTATTTTCATGTATGGAAGAGTATATACATCTCGTATTTCATGTATATTATAGTTTATATGGATAAGCTTACAATCGTATTGTTATGACAGCTTGTGCTTCAGACATGAAGTGTTAGGTTTCAGCATACAGTTCGCTTTTCCTTTTGTCATTTAGTTCAAGCTTGAGATGAAAACTGAAAATGTATGGTGAGTGTGCATTTAATGACAAGGCTATTAATTTTATGAATGAGCAACTGGCATTGTAACTGTGGCTGGAAACTACAGACCACAAACTTTTGGCCATATAATGTATATAAAACCTGTATTATAGCTAGGATTTATATTAAAATGAATATGAGGTACATTAGTTTATTATAGTTATATAATTATAGCTACAAATTTATTTTATTTTCTTCATTTCTACAATGAGGAAAGTTAGCTTAGCTATAGAGAAAAGAAGAAAAAAAAAAGCTTGGAACAGCATTTATTTATTTGCTGATATGTCTGAATCTTGTCTGAAACAAGATTTATATATTGTTTTATTGTGTTTGTATAAAGAAATGCTATAAGTGCTTTATCTTGTTCTATATATAAAGAATTAAATATTTTGGAAAAAAACATCAAAGATTTGCTCTGGGCTAGCATTTTTGTCTCTTCAAGCTAACAGCAGTAAGGTTTGTCAGTACACACAGCATAAAGGCAACGTAACATGCTGACTGAACTGATAACAAAAGTCATTTACAAAACTAACATTTAAGAAAAAAGAACATCATGAGACTTCATGAGTCAACTGCATCAGAAATAACCAATCTGATATTTACTCCATGGGGAGTAATTCTACATTTCATAAAACTACATTTCTCGCAGTACACTGGTATTCCATTCCGCCGGTGGAATGAAAATCGACTTCCAGTATAAACAAATGAATTATATTATCACCGCGAGTCTCTTATAAGCTTAGTCAGGACACTGTTGGGTTTCTGTATGTATAGTATCCTGACTCTGTGTTTAGCTGCTGGTGAGTAGGCAATGGGAAAGGGGATGGGTGTGAGCCCCCTGCTGGACAAACAATTCACACCTCTCCACAATAACTGCAAAAACTGCAAATTCTTAAAGCCCTGAATGTCTACTTTTATGCGAGTTATTAACCACTACTTTGGAGTGTGACATCACAAATAAATCCAGTGCTGAACACGGGACCCCCAAAACAGGCAGCAATTCTGTTTTTTTGCCTCTGGTAAAAAGAGTTACATTACAAATTTCTATTTTGTAAAGGACAGCAATTAATATTCTAAACAAAATATCTAGAACCAGGGTTGAAGTTCTAGCATAGGATCTAAACTGTATTCATGTTTTTATCTCAAAGGGCACAGCAGCCAGTCGAGTGCACTACAAAGTGGACTTGGAGCACTTCCCCTACAGTGCCAGCATCTTTGAAGTAGATGAGGACACAGGAAATATTCTCACCAGGGTCAATCTCAATGAGGAGCCCAATACCAAATTCACTGTGAGTACATACCTCACCTCAAACATCACAGGACCCCAAGCTTTTTACAAAAACTCTTTTTATAACATCTGTTGTTTGTGCAGCTGCATCCCATCTCCCGCCTCGAAAGAATTATGTTGTTCTTTGTATTACTTTTTTTACCCCTCTGGTTTTGTTCTAAAATTGATTTTCTCTTGTCCCCCTGAAGCTGGCGATTATTGCTTATGATGACGGGAAGCCGGTGAAGTCCAATAAGACCCTGGTGGAAATTACCGTCCTGCAGCCCTCTGCCATTCCCATCTTCACTCAGGAGGAGTACAGGTAAATGCTCTCTTCAGAGAACTTTCAGAACTGCACTATCAGACAGAACCAAACAAATTTGTCATGATAACATTGCAGTATCTCAGAAAAGACTCATGTCTTTGGCAAAACAAATTAGAGTTGAAAGAGTTTGAGTTTGATTTGTTAGCACTGGATCCGTTAAGCCAGGAGCTACCAGCAGAGCTCATATGCCTGGTTCATGTTTTGTCAGAAATTCTTCTGAGTATTCTGAAAGCCCTGAGTGTGGTTGTTTGGAACAATTGGAGCATCCTAGCTGTCCATCAAACAAGCTAGGAGTAATAGGCTGGGTGTGATTTGCCGGGGAGGGGATGGGGGGGATTTCCCCCTGTCTTGTCTATATATCCCTGCCTCTGCTGAATTTATTTTATCCCTGGTGGGGACAAATTTTACCCTGATGATCCAGGTTCCAGTGGCCTTAATCCATGCACGGCTTTTCAGAATGTCCCCAAACACCAATAGTATATTTCAGTGTTAAAACTACAGCTAGCCAAATGAAAGAAAAATGAAAAGGATTCAGAGCAGCATATCGTCATATTTTACAGGACCTTCACAAAAAAATCCTAGAAATATTTTAGCTGAGAATGAGACTACAGGAGCTACTGTTGTTAGGATGGAGCGGATCTCCCAGGCTGACACAAGTGATGTGACGAACAACCCAGGCTTACGAGCTAATGTCTTCACTTCTGAAGCTATGGTTGGGGGCTGCATTGAGCCAGGACATTTTGCTAAATGGAGAGAGGGTCAAGAGTGGTTTGCTGTCACCATAGACGGGTCAGTTCAGTTTACAACTTGCTCTGACATTAGAGATTTAGGTCCATATACTCAAGGGAGGCTCCATATTGACATTGATTCCATAAGAGCAAAGTTGGCAAAAATTTTGCAGAGAAGAGTTTAAAAGCAACTGAGAATTGCATGCCTACAGCCTGTATGATCTGCCAGAATGACCTCTCATTCAAAATCCAGCTACAGCTGGTGGAACTGCAACAACTCAGTGGTGTAAACCACAGAAGCATGCTGTATTCTGACAAGGCTTATCATAATATGCTCATGTTTATTGGAGATAAAATGACAGCTCAGCTAGTGGACTTCATCAGAAACTCATCTGATAAGTTCAGTATTCTCACTGGTGAGAGCACAACTGTGTCAAATAGCGCATTATCTACACTAGAGTTCCCTATGAAGGTGAGATCTGCAACAACTTCTTTCAACTTGTTATCTTGACATCCTGCTACAAAGTCTTGAGGGCGTCTCTGAAGGCATGTTGCGCTTGCGGCTTGGTTGGCTTTGCATCTGATGGGGCCGCTGCTATGGGCCAATACGGAGGAGCAGCCACACTCTTATTTGAGAAGATCAACCCTAACCTGACCAAGAGAGATGAGAGAGCTTGAGCCTGCAGCTTCTGACTTGGGGATGCATGCTCGCAGGATAGGAAGAGTGTTGCGCTGACTGTCCTCATCCTGCACGTCTGTGATGGCTCTCTGGGAAAGCTATCCAGTGTTGGTCAAACTCTTTGGAGAGCTGACCGAAGACTAATCCAGACCTACCATGGAAAGGGCCAGATGTTAGGGCATTCATGACAAAATGACACAGTGGCTTTTTTTGGTGGAGATGTTGTTAGTAAAAGATGTGCTGGAGATTCTGCAGGCCTTGTCCCTGTTTCTTCAGAGGAGAGATGCCACAGCTGTTAGTGCCAATACTGAAGTGGGCATTGCACTGAGAACACTGAGATCTATGAGGCAAGCCGAAGGTGTGAATGCAAGATGCCGGAAAGAGGTGTGAATGTGTATCAAACAAGTGACGGACACCATTGGAATCTTTCGTGAAAAAGATTTTTCGTTTCCCTGGCTGACAACATTGGTCAGGCTGGATGACAACTGAATTATTTCTGATGCAGCCACTCTAAATACATCATACTGGCCATCTGATGAAGACGAGCGCATCCGATATGGAGATGACAAACTTCTTACCGTACACAAAACTCTCATTATTGAGGCCGCAACCAGTCCCATACTCCTCAGGGAATTCCATAAATCCAAGTGTCTTGGTGTCACAGGAGAGAATCTGTGTTGTGCGATTGCATTTTGTGATTATATTCTATTAAATATTGAAGTTTATAAATAGGTGTTTTGGCACGCCTGGCTGAGTTACGCTATCCATGCTATTGAAAGGAGGATTGAATTCTGGGATGTTAAATTAACATTTAACTTTTAGTTGTGTATGATCACATCCCCTCTTGTCCACATGAGGAAAGGACAAGTCATGAGAGTGAACATATTACGCTACTTGATGAATTTGAAATTTTTCAAAATGGATTCAAATATTCCCGCAAATGCAGTGGTTAAAGTTCAGAAATTGTTTTATTGAAGTTCAGAATTATTCTACAAATGTGACTTTAACAGCTGCAAGAAATAGCCTAACAAGCTTCATAATCTATATTTCATGAATAAAAAGGTTTTTTTCACAAATAGCACCCTAGGTGATAGGGTTTTTTTTTTTTGGTCTATTCAAGATGAGAATGCTGCCTTTTTTTTTTGCAATGGCCTCATCTGAGGAAGACAGTGCAACATCATATTGTCTACTGGGAAATTTGAAAGCACATTCTGATGAGTGGTTGGCACATATCATAGTCTACATGATAGGCAGTCTACTGTGTGATCCAAGGCTTTTGGGGTTTTTTTTTCAGACCATTTTAAACAGAAAACCTGTCTGCAACTTCTCCCATAAGTGTTACTTTAAGTGCTTGGTGAAGAGGTAGTTTTCATTAAAGTCAGTCAGTGACTTAGCAGTTCAGACAGCCTAAGAAAAGAGAAGTTCATCCCAACACCAATTGCCTTAAGATAGTTGGGGACTGGTCCATGTTTGTCTCAAGATGACAAGGGACTAAACAAGCACCCGAGTGGCCTCTCTGAATAAAAACGGCCAGACCCTCCCGATATACCCGAGTCAGGTTAGAAATGTGAGTTAGGAAAGACAGTCGGTTGTCCTGAGCTACTCCAAGGTTGCGTGCGTGTGTCAGTTGCTGGGAGATCACATTACTTAGTTAAACTTGAAAGCATAACCTATTTTGAAAGCCGTAGTGAGCAGTTAAGTTACAATTTAAAATATTTCTTGCCTCCACTCATTCATACATTGCTGCAGAGATGGGCGGACAGTTTGGACACTTGAGTGTAATTAGGAACCTCAGGAATGCAAGCAGGAAAGCAAGGTTTGTTAAACTGGGGTTCAAATTTTTCACCCAGACTGACTGCAAAACAAATAAAATACACTATACAGCCAAAAGGATGTGGAAATGTGGAGATATGTTTTGCCAAGGTTGGAGTGGAAGAACTCAAGTGTCCTGCACAGAGCCCTGACCTCAACCCCACTGATCACCTTTGAGATGAACCGGAACAATGACTGAACCCCAGGCCTCCTCGCCCAACATCAGTGCCTGATCTCACTAATGCTCTTGTGGCCGAATGAGTACAAAGCCACGTGCCAAAATCTAGTAGAAAGCCTTCACTAAAGAGTTGATATTATTATAACAGCAAAGGGGAACTGAATCTGGAATGAGCTGTTCAACAGGGACATAGGTGTGATTTGCCAAGTGTCCACATACTTTTGGCAGTATGGTGTATCAGAAAATACTGACTGTATTGATATTATCAGTAGCATAGTTTAATTCAATATTGGTATAAAAAAGCTGTGTTGCTGCAGTATGAAGTAATATCCTGTGTATCGTGCATATTGTGCAGGTACTAAGGAACAGTTATCACTTACACTTTTATTTATTTATTTTTATTAAAATAGCTGTGTTTTATTAACATGTAAATAAAGGCCTCCTTATTTGCATTTGTGAACAATTAAAATAATCATAAGCATTAAGGTGGTAAGCAATTACCATGTGCAGGCATCACAGGTATGACAGTTATGACACTAGAATAGAAGCAGTTCACTTTGCTAGTAGGGCATTGTTGTCTTTATGGAATTTTTTTTATTCCAAATTTGATACTATCAGGTTTAAGGAGCTGTTATGGTTGTTGCAGAGACTAGATGAAGAGCCATATTTGGAAAAGGACTTGATGTGATGTGAACCTGCCAGTGAAGCTTTTATAATAAAAGTTTATGAATATGTATGATAGCTCTAAGGTAAAGTGTGCGAATGTACTATATTCACAATATTGTTTTCTCAAAGGGCAGAGTGCACTTTCCTTGAATGCATTATGTGTACTTTATTAGATTAAATGTTTAATATATTTGACACCAGGGGTAATCAATTCAGTTCTTTTGGCAAATAAAGCAAATAACAGATGCTCGAGAAGTAGCCTGCTAAATGGATTTTATTGATTTAAATAAAGCAACAGGGAACCTTCATTCGTGGCATTTTATATTCTCTAGCTTGTGTACTTTTACTTGAAACTCGGGAAAGATACGTATGTTCATTTTTCCCTTGAAACCCAGTCCTTTTGTATTAATGGTATTAATGAAAGTAATACTAAATATCGAAAGAAATATTAATAATTACACAAATCTAGAAATTTAGAAAAGCTAAGTTGTTCAGTAACGACTAATGACATATATAAAAGGAGGACGGGCTGGTCTGTGCCGCGTCTCAGCTGGCATTAGGCCGCTGGAAGATTTAGCGCATGCTGCTTAGGTGGAAATGGATATTCAGAGACCGGTATGAATTTTTTGTCAGAGGAAGAAAGCTGGCTTATAAATGGGTTCTATTTGCCACGGCATCTTCGTTTAATGCTGTGCAGCACTTCAGAGCCAGCTTTAATTCGACTGACAATATGATCTTGTGCCATTTCTGTGTTACGTCCAAGTTTTGTCAGCGCTTGAATTTTTTTTGCTACTGGCATGTTTCAAAGAGGGATAAGTGACCAATCTGGTATAATTCAACCTATAACGTGCTGTATACTTCCTAGTGTTCTGCGTGCCATCATTGGGCTTCTTCCCAAATACAACAGGTTTCTTTGACACATTCCCTCCTGCTTTTCTAAGACAGCACCGGGGAGGGTGCATTGGTACATGAGAGGCTGAAGAGTGGGTCTGCTTGTTGAAGACTTCTGACCAAGTCACCAAGATGCTTAAAACAATTAAACACTGGTGTCCATTATCAGCTGGTATGGGTACAGTAAAGATAGATGTTTTTAAAGTAGATGTTTTTTCGCCTCCATTTTCCTATCAAACCATTTTCCTTTAGCTCACAAAATTCACACTGTTCCTGTAATTTGTCTCCAAATTTCAGTCTTTTCAGGTGCTGTTACACTGCTAAATAATATTTTTTTAAATTTACATAGATGTGAGTCAAGATAACTTTCATTCAAAATAACTTCTATTTCTGCCTCTGAGAAATTCCTTTTCTCCCTCTCATTTTTCATTTCAGTTCTCTGTGAGTTTTTCCTTTTATGGAGTTTTGTGGTTGTCACTAAATACAGATCAGCTGTGTTGTACGCGCTTTGCACTTCGCAGGTGATTGATATTCAGCAACACACACACATGAGTACAAAGAAAATCAAAGTTAAGGAAACTTTTGTAAATCTATTGAGAATTTGTATTTCAGTGTGGCCAATGGAAAAAAAAAACATTTACACCAACATGTTCTAACAGATTGATAAATGAAGCTGACTATCTGTTCAGATTGAATAATGGGTTTGTATTCATTTACGTCCCTTTTGTCCAGACAGCAGTCTTTTTGGTCACATTGTTCTTCGTCTAATTACGTACTCTGACGGACAACCAGAGTATTCTTACCTTACTGAAAAACAAAACAAAAAGTTTCATTAAGTAGTCAAATATGCAAATTTTTTCAGTCATTCGCTCTAGCAAATGTGAACTGTGGAAGTTTTTAAACACAAATACAGTCTGATGAAAGGATTTCGCTTGTGGCAGTTTCCAAGTTTTCCTCTGTTACAACCGGCAGCCTGTGCATTTTGCAGTGCGGCTTATCCCATAAAACCTACCTAATGAAGCTACAGCAACTTTCACTAAATCACCAACCGGGCACCTTGAAACTTCTGAGTTTGTCATTTTGACGATCACAGCAATCGCTGTCTTATTTTTCTGCTTACCACTGTGGATGCTTACATACATCTTTTTCTCTCCAATCCTCCCACTCCTGCTGCATGAATATACAGGAGATAAACCTGCCATGGTTCTGAGGCAAGATGTGATGAATACGAACGCTTAACATTTGGTACATGGTTGCAAGTAGATTGCATTTTTTTTTCTTTTGAACTGAAGGAGGGTTTTGAACTCTTATCTGAGCAAAGATTGTGTCTGATGTTTGTCTGTAGTTTCTGTGAAGAGGTAACGATTATATGTCAAACATGGCAATTAAGTAAAGAGATTAAATGGAACAAAACGATCTAATAATCTTAAACTATGTGATGCTGCATGTTTTTTTTTTTCAGAATTAGTGTGTTAAGAGCTTGCAAGTTTCTTAATCTCTAGGTTATGTGCTTAGTAAAATATAACCAGATATTTGAAGGAATTGAAATCAAATTGAAGTTTCAAATACATGTACATGAATAAAGTGGCCTAATTGGTTATGAATGTCCCAGTTTTCAAGTGTTAGCACAAAGTATTTTTGTTAGCATAACTCAACAGATAGCTAATACTGTAACTCATGGAGCACTGAGAACCATGTGTGACATTTTCCTTATACACATAGACACTGGTAGGTCTATTTTGAGATTTTCCCAAACACACCACCTTACGGAAATTTACAGAAGTATTACACTCATTATAGTGACGCAACAGACGGTTAGCAGCCTTCGTTTGGAGACTGTATAATGCTGCCAGGCTGTTCTGCCATGTTGCACTTTCAGGTGAAGCGAATCAACATGGTGTTCAAATGTCATCTGTTATGGGTCGGTGCGTTCAGAGCAGTAACGCTCCAATTAGCCACGCATGCTGCTCTCGCTGCTAGTTCAGCTCATCTTCCTCGTGTACTCCACAGCCAAGGCTGACTGAAGTAATGAGGGCTTTTAGGCCAAGATAGTCTCTCACGCTACAATGCAGAACTTGTACTATTAGTATGCAGCCTCTTCCAGAGGGTCAGACAAACAAGCACACCATTAGCATAGCGCCACTGATTAGCATGCGCCAACCTCAACTGTGTCACTAGCTTGTTAATGTATGTTTTTAAAGCATCATCGATTTGTTCTGCCATTTCCTTTGTGGGAACCCTTATCAGCATATTATGGGTTGCTCAGGTACTTCTGTACACAGCTCAAATGAAGTTACAGGATCCATTAGAGGTATCAAGTCAAACTAACTGTAGTTTTCGATGCCTTCTGAAGAACTTCTGCATTCAGTTTCCTATTTACACCAGCAACAAAATGGTTGACACAACTGTAAATGTTAATATAAACAATTCAGTCTATAATATTTAAAATATATGAATTTGTTTAGCCAACTCTACCATCTTGATATGGCAGCTAATACAACTTAAGTTATTTTTCTATGCTAGCCAGTTAGCATGATAAGTAATTAAGTAATCAAGCTGGATAAATAGCAAGATGTTGTGATTCTGTGTGCAGTGTAAAAAAGCCAGGCAAATAGTTTTAACTGCATTCTTGCTATACCCATCTCCACTTGACCTGCAAGTGGCCATTATTGTAATACAGTTGATTAGCATTGAGATTTGAATGTCAATCCCGTATTTAAAATTAGATTATTAAAATGATTTACCGAATGATTTTAATAGATTTTTTAGACAACAGAACAGCAAACGATTAACTGGTTGTAATTAATTCTGTGAAGGAAACCGGTGCTTTGCGTTAAGTCAGCTTCGTTGTGAAATGAGAGGAAGGATGAGGAAGGTGTTTGAGTAGAATACTAACATGGACAGGGCTGATGCAATATTTAACAAGGTTACTGAGGTGGAAAAACCTTTATGTGGCTCACGTGAGTGTGACACAGATTGGGTTTAGAGGTCATAGATACACTTCCCACCAGGCAGATAACCTAATTTTTTTATTGCGGTTTGATACTTTAGCAGATTTGGAGAGAGTTGGACTGGGTCTGTTGAAAATTCTAGTCAGGTTAGAAACAGTGTTCCTACTTCAGTAATACTGTAAACCAGTTTTCTAATGTATTATGCGATGCTTTACGTTAATTTTGTGTACCGGTCCCACTGTAATAATAATAATAATAATAATAATAATGATATGGTTCATTTATAATGCTCTTTTCTCAACCTGAGGTTGCTTTACAAGTTTGGAAAAGAAACAAAATAATGCAAACAATCAAACAGAGACTGTTTAACGGTCATTCAAAAGTTGCCGTGATCTAATTTCAATGGCGCTCACAATCTAACTGAAGGTCTACGCTGGTACAGCCCACACAGTCTGCTACAGCACTAGTGGACACCGCCGCTCTGAATGCAGCGCCATGAACATAAAGCGAGCCCACACATCACCGAACAGAGAGCTGAGCAGCCCTGAGACCTCTCAGTATGATGGCACCAAACTCTGCCATCAACACAAATAACAAGCACAGCGAATGTGATCAGACCCTGCACTCTATCCATGCCAAGCAGCCAGACACACATCACACATCGAAGATTAAGGCCACTGGAAATCCGCCGCTCGAGCCTGGGTCTGGAGCTCCTCCACAACTAGCAACCAGCAGACAAGTATGACAAACGACCGAAAGTATTAAACCAATAAAACAGAAGACAGATGCAAAATAAACTTGACACATGAAAAATTGAAAAAGGAAAGAAAAAAAACACATACAGAATGCTCTCAAGCAAAAACACAAAGCATTGTGTATGTATGCATCAAATGTCTTATTTCTCCTTAACCCAATGGTGCATAATATCTAGAGAATGTCCAGGCATTGGAGTAACTTGAGGACTGTGGAACCATCTTGAGATGATGCATGCTTTTGCAACCGGTAGTCTCCATTTGAATAACGCATGCTAGCAAAACATTCCCTATATACCAAACTAATATTAGACATAACACCTTAGGAATTTGAATGAGCTAGAATGATTTCACTGAGTTTCATGGAAATGAGGACATGCAGTAAGTGAGTTCATAAGCAGATACTGATGGTTGGATTAATGATCCGAATAAAGGCTTATTCCTTGATATATACACTATATGGCTAATGGTTTGTGGAAATCTGACCATCACAACCATATGTGGTTCTTCTCCAAAGTGTTGCTACAAAGTTAGAAGCACACAATTTTATAGGATGCCTTTGTGTGCTGTAGCATTTAAATTTCCCTTCACTGAAACCAAGAGGCCTAAACCTGTTCCAGCATGACAATGCCCCTGTGCACAAAGCAAGCTCCATGAAGACATGGTTTGACAAGGTTGGAATGGAAGAAATCGAGTGGCCTGCACAGAGCCCTGACCTCAACCCCACTGAACACTTTTGGGATGAACTGAAACACCAACTGCGCCCCAAACCTCCTCACCAACATCAACATCTGATGTCACTAATGCTCTTGTGACTGAATGTGCACAAATCCCCACAGCCATGCTCCAAAATCTAGTGGAAAGCCTTCCCAGAAGAGTGGAGGTTATTATAATAGCGTATGGGGACTAAATCTGGAATGGGATATTCAAAAAGCACATATGGGTGTTATGATCAGACATCCACAAACTTTTGGTCATGTAGCGTACCTGGCTTTTGTGTCTGGCTTAAATGACAGTGAGGCTGTGCATCAGGAACTTCAGGAGGAGTATGCAGTACTTAGTCTGTCCCAAACAGCAATTTGGTGCTGATTGTTGGTGACTCCGTTGTGAGGAATGTTAGTGTTAGTGCTACTGATGTTCATTATTTTTGTGGTGCTGTTAAAGATGAAAGTGGTTAATTGTTTTCTTGTTCAAGAAAACATGTATTTAGAGAGCCTGGCATTTTAAGGGAACACTTTAGAACATTAGGAAAGAGGTTCTATTCATTTGCTCATAGTGTTGTTGGGCACTATGTCCGTTGATCTCACCCCGGAGCTTGAGGGCTTTTTTTGTAAGACCAAAAACTACAGTTCAAAACTTTGGTGCAATCCTAGATGTTGGTTTATCATTTGATTCACATGTAACTAGCACCTCTAAAACTGCTTATCATCATCTAAAACATAGCCAAAATTAGAAATATGCTAACACTGCTTTAACAAATGTGTACATGCTTACTTTCTTACATCTAGATTGGACTAACGTGATGGTGGCTGGTTACCCTGCTTCTTTTAAGGAATCTTGATCTAGTTCATAACACAGCAGCCCATGACAAGAAAAGAAAGCACATCAGAGCACATTATCACATTCTTATTCAAGTTACACTGGTTGCCTATTAAGTTCTGTTCATGAAGCTCTGAGCAGTTTGGCTCCGGTGTATCTCTCTGATCTCCTGAAGCAGTATAGCCCATCACTAGCACTTCTCACAACTGAGGCACGTTTACTGCTAATCTAGATTGAAAATATACCGTCTTAGTCTTGGGACACTACATCTGTAGTGACCACTTGTGATTGCATCTATCATTAATAGAAGGGTTGCTAAATCTGCCAGAAGTAACCAGATGTTACTTTAAAACCAGCTCCAAAATACCAAACAAAAACTTAAATGAAGCATTGTGTATAGTTATCCATCAAAAGACATTTTCTAATTAACACTCAGGTCAGTAAAACTTTACTCACTGTAAGGTGAGTCACTCAGGCCTGGGGTGCAGTCAGCATTCCAGTTCGTCCCAGAGGTATTTAGTGGGGTTGAGGTCAAGGTTCTGTGCAGGACACTCGAGTTCTGCCACTCCATCCTTGTTAAACCATGTCTTCATGGAGGCTTTGTGCACAGGGGCATTGTCATGATGGAGCATGTTTGTTTGAGCCTCTTAGTTCCAGGGAAATTGTATATGCAATTGTCTGCTTCCAACATTGTGGCAATAGTTTGGGGAAAACCCACATCTGCGTATGATGGTTAGTTGCTTTTGTTGTTTCAAGCCTAAGCAGAATACTGGCAGGTCCATACTGTAGGGTACATACCCACTGGGCAGTCACAAGTGCCAGCGACATCTAAAAGACCTCTGTTAAGTCTGTCTATGGAACGTTGCTGGTGGAGCCTGAATGAAAGTTTTTAGGACGTCAACTTCAGAACGTCAGTCCAACATCCAAATACAGTATGTACATTCAGTGGTTGTCCTTATTTGGTTTTTCATGTCTTGACTCTTCTTGTATATATTATTTCTTAACATTTATACTTAAATATAACAAGCCTTGCATACCTCATGTAATAATCAATTCATTAAGCCTAGTCATAAATTGTTTTCTATGAATTATTGTGAATTACTACACCTATCCTGTATTGTTTAAAGGGTTTTCCTTTCGAGTCTGACTCCTGGTTTCTTCCTCATGGCATCTGAGTTTCTCCTTGCCTCTGTCCTGTTTTGCTCTCTAGGGGCCTTCTGTAAAGGTTCTTTGTGACACTGTCTGTTTTTAAAAGTGCTGTACAAATACATACATTTGAATCGAAATTTAAACTGAATTTTTACTTGCGAGCAAAATCAACTAATAAAACAGTTTTAATACCAGCTCTTCATATCTATCACAAAGCTATGGACTATGAAATATGACAGGACAGCATTATCCATTTCAGCTGTTTAGTGAAGCATACAATGTGCATGTCACATTCAGTGTCCGTTCAGACCTCCATGCTCTATAGCCAGACACTGGATGGTGTTCTCATCCACCTGCTTCTCCCATCTCATGTAAAGTCGTAATTATGTAGAAATCAATGGATGTGGAAGCATTTTTTTCTGTCTTGCTTTACATACAATGGTTAACGCTGCAGCCCTATCACTTACATTTGGCTCCTCTACTAGGCAGCTAACTCTCGTACAAATGATTATCCCTAAAAAAGACAATACTTAAAACTGTTATCATTGAAAAACACAATTTAAGAAATGAATAATTTTATCCTTGTGAATCTGTCTATTATCAATACACACAATTTTAGACTGAATCTCCAGACTGCACAAAATGACAGTTGTTTGAAATCTCTCCTTCACACTCAGGCTAGCTTTAGGCAGACGCAGGTGGCTTACTAGTTAAAAAGACTCGCATAATACTTCTCGTACTAAAGATTTTAATAATTAAACACCACAACTAATGCTAAAATGCTAAATGCTTACCTTGCCTGCTGTTTCCCAAATGTAGCTGAAGCAACTGAAGGTTGTTCTTGACAGGCTCCACTTTTGGCACCTGAATACATAATTGGATTTAAAAAAAATTTTTGCTCAATGTATGATACCTCAGACTAACCAAAGAAAAAAAATGGAACAGCGCTTGACGCAATTAAAAAGCAATTAAAATCAGCATAGGCTATTTTAAACTAGTAATACTAGTAAAACTAATCAAAATACAGAACATTTTTTAAAGATATAAAGTTTCACCAATAAACAGATTATTTTTTTGTCAGATGTATAAGCAGTTTTTAAAAAAAATAGTGCATTTAGTTGGTTGGTCATTGTAAGGTCTAATTTAGATGCTTGAAGTGGGTCCTGCTTATATTCATATCAGTTAGTAAGAATAAGTAACATATAAGTAACCTGAATACTTATATTTATCAACCATAAGAATTTTACATAATATCTGACAGAATTTGCAATGCTGGACTAAACCCAGTCAAAGTTGGACATCCAACAGGGAGCCTACATGGATATACCTCGTTTGAATACAAATGTGACATCCTCTGTACGTTGGATGCTCAGTAGAGGACAAATGTGTGGAACACTGAAAATCAGCACCACAAACTCTAGAAGAGTCTAAAACTCTAAAACTGACAGAACCTTCAAACGCTGTTAGCATCCTTACTTGGTGCTGTTACCACTGTGCGTAGAGGTGTGACCAAGTTTTAAGGGGGAAAAATGACATTTTTTGAGCTTAGGTTTAAATTTTCACACTAGTTAAAGCAAATTCTTCTGCAAATACATGTGCAATCATCAGAGCTAACACCACCAGCATGAGGCAGGATGAATCCAAGGATTTATGCTGTTACCACCAAACTCTGATCCTGCTATCTCACAGCCTGTCAAGATGTCACAGCAAAAATCAATATTCCAATTACCATATTATTCCAACACATGACCTTATCTTCCTGTCCTTATCTACCATTGTGTTATATTGCTGCAACCTATTCACTCGAAAGTTCAGCGTATGTTCAGAAATGCTCCTCTAAACACCATTGCTGTGGAGTGTTTGTGAGCATGTGACCTTTCTGTTAGCTTAAATAGATCGGGTCATTCTCTAACCTTTCTCATTCACATGGCACATCTACAAAACTGTCATCTGATGGATTTTTTTTTTTTTCGCTGGATATTCTAGTGTGTGAAAATCCGGCAGTCAGGGTGGATCATATTGCTGATTAAAAAATCTTTCATGGCAACTGCTAAACCTGTTGACCATGACTGCTTTCTTTATATCAGCATAATGCCAGTCAGAGCCCGGGTTGGAGTCCAGCAACGATTTTTGTTT
>CM040986.1:6607266-6621422 GCA_022985145.1 Pangasius djambal | reverse complement strand
ACCCTGACCTGAATAAAGTGGTTACTGTAGTTGAACGAATCAATGAATCTGTGAATCAGTGGTTGAGTGTGTGTGTGTGTGTGTGTCATTTTGTAATTTATTAGAATTTAACTTATTTACCAGATTAACTGTTTTAATGAGTGTTAAATGTTTGGTAGATAAAGCCTTGATACATTATTAATAGAGTAAACCCAGAGTAAAGTTGTTTTCTGCTCATTAATTGCAATACAACTTTTTATTCTGGTGTTACCATGAGATCACAAGAGCTCTGAGCTAAGCACACCCCCACCCCCAACCTGTATTTTTAAAATGCAAGCATACACCATATTCAACACCATATTGTTTAGCTGTAATTGCGGTCTAGATAATGGCGTTTCGACTGCCATATAATCCTTTTATTTATGTACATAATGTTTTATGGCATGTACTATGATATCCTTTGCTGTGCACTGTTGTTTATTTCTTCACGTTGATCGGAATGAGGATTGTTTGTCTTCGATGACTTTGATGAGCTGACGCCCCTACAAGAGCCTAAAGAGAACAAAAGCGAATCAGGGGTATAGTACCGATTAATCATCTTAATGGCTTCTCCTACTTTAATCCATGTATTGCTAAATCACAGATGATTTCCTGTGCACTCTTTTTCATTGGTAGGACAAGGACTGCTTATAAAATATTCATAAGGATTTATAGGCTGCTCTACAGCTTGATTAGTAAACATCTAAAAGACTGCTATGTATGCAAATGAGCTGAACACTTGAGTGCAAGAATTTGACTCTTCAAGCTTTAAAATGGAGGTATTTATCTGCTCTGAGTGCTTTTGGTACTTTTTTTTTTTTACTCACAGACCATTTCATCTTCCATTTTCACAAACCTAATCTTCTCTTATATCTCTCCCGGACGATTTTCTAATTGATTGCATCCCCACCCCCAGATCCGATAATCTAACACCTTCCTTTATTCGAAAGGTGTCAAAATTGCTTTGTTGAAGTGATAAATTGCTGGGAATGGTATTTGGGAATTTGTAAAGCAGCAGCTGGAGTTAGCATTCTCACTGGCTCAACAGCCAATCTATAATACACAACACCCTTGGAATTAATACGTTCTGGTGGAGCAGAAATTGTTTTTGAATGGCAGAGGACATTTCACTCAATGACCACCTCTACCCCACCAAGTTAACCAGAATGCAGCTTGCCCTTTTGCTCTTGTTTGGAAAGGACAAGCGCAGTGTGGCACCTGGTTGCCAGCTCACTGATTGCAAACGGTTTAAAAAGGTCAGCGCGTAATCTGCCGCCAGAACCTTTAGCACAGCCGAAAAGGGCCTTTTTTTATTTAAAAGGGGTCAGCACGGATTGCTATGGAGCGACCCTGGATTGCTTTTGAGGCATGCTAAGTTCTCACGGCGGGTGGCTCTCGAGCTGATGCGCACTACAGAAGAGAGAGCGAGGCTGTTGACTTCACTTGCTCATGGAGCTGGAACACTGGTGTGTAGTTGAGGCAACTATGAAAAAAAAAAAAGAAGAAGAACCCTGATGCTTAGTCTTCTTGTCCTGGGTACCCAGCCTACTCAATTGTTCATCCCTAAATATGAGGACAAATTATGAGCCATCATTGTACAAAGCTAGACAGAATAACCTTGGCATTTAGATGTGATAAACACAATCATAAGTAGCAGCAAGAAGAATCCAGAGCAATTCAGGAGTAATTCCATCGTGGTACTCAATGTTTCTGCACAGTGGATGAAGGACTTTTGTCAAAAATGTCTTGTTCCTCTGAGGATTAAAGAAACAGGATAATATGAATCGTTACTGCGAGGCAGAATTGACAGATTGTAGCCTGACACTGGTAACTTTCAGTCATGATTATCATCAATGGCATGTTTAGAGTGAACTATTCCTTTCATATCCTTGAGATGTTGGATCAGAGGCCACCACCACACACTAAAGATTTGAAAACAGGCACTTCAGTTTCTATTTAAATCATTTAAAGTGCATTTTCCGGTGTGCATGCAGCGTGTGTCTGGCAGAGTCAGACAGATCCATTCGTTAAAAAAAAATTAAGTTATCACATATTCATGCCAAATTGCTATCAGCCAGCTACTCTGGTTTGCATTAGATAACTTATGTTCCTATTTTGTGCTTGAATGCCGGCGAGTTGTTTCTTTTATTACATGCCAAGAAAACAAAGCCTGGGGTTTCTGAACAGTTGCAATTGAACGAGTTTCAACAGAATAGTATGAATATGGACAAAGACTAAATTCCCTGCTGGTATGCAGAATGTATTTGCCTTAGGACTGCGATCTGCAAAAAAAAAAAAAGGACAAAAGTCAGGATATTTTCGTGGTGGTCTTCTGTAAATATGGCACCAGGATTTATAACAATGTTGACTATCATTTATAATTACGTATTTGATTAGTTTTGTCTTAAAAGAAAAATGATTCAAACTACTTGGAGTTCTCTGCTTGATGTGATCTTGCTATCATCTCTTAGTTACAGTTCAGGAAAAGAAAATGGGTTAAGCTTTCCTTTGTTCATAACATATAAAACAAATATCAAACAAAGCTCAAAATATGAGATTGCAATCTTTTGTCTATAGCAGTGTTTTTCCTTATGTCGGAGTAATTGTTGTGGCAGCCTGAGAAAACTTTTCACACAGTCAAGTTTTGACATTTTCTAACATACCCTTACTGAACCCTTTATTAGAAACACTATACTAATACTGGCTAGGGCCTCCCTTTGCTCTCCAAACAGCCTCAATTGCTCATGGCATGGATTCCACAAGATGTTGGAAACATTCCTTTGAGATTCTGGTCTATGTTGACATGATTGTATCACGCAATTCCTGCAGATTTTTCAGGTGCACTTTCATGCTGTGAATTTCTCGTTCTACCACATGCCAAAGGTGTTCTAATGGATTCAGATCCAGTGACTGGGAGGGTCACTGAAGAACACTGAACCCTTTTCATGTTCATGAAACCAGTTTGAGATGACTTTTGCTTTGTGACATGGTGCATTATCATGCTGGAATTAGCCATTAGAAGACAGGTAAATTGAAGGGATGCACATGGTCAGCAATGATACTCAAATAGGCTGTGACATTCAAGCGATGATTGATTGGTATTAACAGGTCCAAAGTGTGCCAAGAAAACATTCCCCACACCATTACACCACCTCCACCAGCCTGGACTGTTGACACAAGGCGGATTGGGTCCATGGATTCATGCTGCTGGTGCCAAATTCTGACCCTTCCATCTGTGTGCCTCAGCAGAAATCAGATTCATCAGACCAGCCTACGTGTTTCCATTCTTCAACTGGCCAGTTTTGTGAGTCTGTGCCCGCTGCAGCTTTCTATTCTTGGCTGACAGAAGTGGAACCCAATATGGTCTTCTGCTGTTGTAGCCTGTCCGCCTCAAGGTTTGAGATGCTTTACAGCTCACCACAATTATACAGAGTGGTTATCTGAGTTTCTGTGGCCTTTCTGTCAGCTTGAACCAGTCTGGCCATTCTCCATTGACCTCTCTCATCAACAAGGGGTTTCTGTCCACAGAACTGCCGCTCACTGGATGTTTTTTCTTTATTGCACCATTCTCTAGTGACTGTTGTACATGAAAATCCCAGGAGATCAGCAGTTATAGAAATACTCAGACCAGCCCATCTGGCACCAACAATCATGATGCCACAGTCAAAATCACTGAGATAACATTTTTTCCCCATTCTGATGTTTGATGTGAACATTAACCGAAGCTGCTGCCACACAATTAGCTGATTAGACAATTGCATGAGTAGTAGGTGTATAGGTGTTCATAATAAAATGCTGTGTGTGTGTATATAGTTTTGAAAACTACAAGCTTGAAGTCGATTTGAACTCCTGAATGGAATTTGGTGCCTTATTTGCACATATTGCAGATTTTATTCCAGTTCCACTGAAAAATACCTGTCTACCTCTATGTTTACATGACATGATATACTTAGGGAAAAGAGCATTAGTGCCAAATGTCAGGTTTTCAAATCTTAGGAAATTAGTTATCAACATCATCCACGTCATTCTCAGTCTCATCACTTAAAAGTCACTCACGGCATTTAAACAAGAGCATCGCTGTCATCTCTTCACTCCACGCTACTGATCTCTGTTCATGCTAACATTGGTGTGGAAATAATCACCAAGTTAATCATTCTAAATTTCTTGTCATAAATGTCTTTCATTAGGTCGTTTAATCATTTTAAAACTTTGTCCTCTGTACAGAGTGTGTAAGCTCTCTTCTCTGTTTTGATGATGATGGCGCACGAGAATTGTGGACGTTTTACAGACAGAATTGATTACGCTTATGTCTATTTTGCTATCAAAAATGATCAAATTGTGAGAAAAGCACACTTAGCTAGCAAGGTTTTAGACATCTTATAAAAATAAATAAACAAATAAATAAAAATAAAAGCTCTATTTTCAGAATTCAGCCATAGTGACTTCTGTCCGGTTTTCCCAGACTACCACGCATTTACCATTGCACACAGGAAGGTCCACTACTAGTCTGGAAAGTCTGACTATTCTATCTTGTTTGAGTCAAAATGGCCGTTTGAATGTTTACTGAATGTTTTGTCTTGAGAGTATTTCCTCTACCACTTATTTACACTCCCACCTGTGCACTCAAACCTGCCATTAGGTAGATATATGTAGCATAATTTCACATAAAATCCAAAGAGATGGCCTGGATGAAAAGTACATCAATTTCTGTGTAGTGAACAGGATATGAGAGTTAAGCAGGTTATGGTGGAGTGCAGAGAATCAGCGATGGAACTCATGGGGACGCCGGCCTCAGGGGACCTCATTAGACACTTAAATGTGTGTAGGTGTGGGTGTGTGTGTGTGTGTGGTGGAGTTGAGTGGTCATTAGAGCTCTGTCAGCACACCAAGAGCAAGCGAGGAATGCACTCTCTTATCTGGGCCAACACAGCACACCGCGGGCAGGGCAGGCAGGCCAAGAGGAGCTTGGTGAAGAGACAGATGGAGAGCGTGTGTGTGTGTGTGTGTGTGGTCAGGGAGTGCTTAAAAAGGGATTATAAGAGGTGAAGAAGCTACTGAGAGCCTCTGTCATCTCCTGGCCTGGAATAACAACAGCTCAAGTGTATCACCTTCACCAGTACCTGGAACAGAACAAATGGCCCTGTAGGTTTGTTCAGTACCAGCATTAACAAGCAAGATGGAGTTTTGGAGAGGGAAAAAAATCTTCAGGCAGTATTCTAGCCCAGAAGATTTAGTTTGGTTTGAACATAATATGGCTTGAATTTAATATTTGCCCATCGTCTTTAATATTTAAGATTTACAAAAGAGGATGAAGTAGATTTTCAGTTTCAGAGCACTGGAAAAAAAAATGAAATCCATGTCATGGGTGCAAACTGGTAGATTGTGTAACAGACGTAGTAAGAACTTGTAGCACAGATGAAATGTTATAAATGTGTGATGGTCTGGGGAAACATGTTGGACTTTGCTATGACTGAACTCTGAAAAACAATGAAAAAAAAAATCAGATTTTGATCAAACTTTCTACCTGTAACAAGCTTGAAAAATCAAATTTAAGAAAATGTCTTTATTTTGTTCTTAAGGCTTAATTTCTCCTATTTTCCAGCAAAGATCATAGTTGGTACATAAGCAGTCAGTTTAACAAACACTGCTGCAAAAATGCCTGTAGGCTGTGAATAAAGGCAGGTATAAAGATTGACAGTTTTCAAGGTTATATTTATTATTTTTTAGATTTTTATTTTCTCTATCTATGAATGCAAATTAAGTCCATTTATACCACAGCCCTATTCAATTCTCAAATCAGGAGGCGTGGAATAATTTTCTATAACGACAGCTCTTCTGGCCATAGCATAAATGATAGGTTTATATTATCGTGTTTGTTCTAGTATGTTATTGTTTCTATAGCAACAGCTTATTCACAGGGACTGGTAGGGTGAACAATCCACAAAATCTAAGGCTAAAAACATTATTATTATTATTTTTTTTTTTTAAACTGTTTCTATTTAACAATGAAAAATGTGCAGTTGTTGACATAGTGAAACTTTTTGTAAAAAAAAAAATGTTTATTTAATATTTATAGAACGAGTCTCGAGTGTCTGTGATTTGTAAAGGTCAGTTAAAAAAAACATTGATCTTTTGTTTAAGCCATTCCTTTGTTGATTTGGATGTATGCTTTGGGTCACTGTCATGCTCCAGCTTACTAGCAGACACGTGACTTCGACTTTGCACTAAACTTCGACTGGTGTTTGTAGCTATTTATGATTACCTCTACCTTGATAAAAGCCCCAGTTCTGGCTGAAGAAAAGCAGCCATAGAGCATGATGCTGCCACCACCATGCTTCACCGTGGGTATGGTGTGCTCTTGGTGATGTGCTTTATTTTTGCACGAAACATACCTTTTGGAATTATGGAATTATTATACGTTTTGGAATTGGTCTCATCAGACCACAACACACTTTGCAACATGGTTTGGGGTGCTTTAGTTGAGCTTGGATGTTTTTTGTGAGAAAGGGCTTCTGTCTAGCTGCCCTACCCCATAGCCACATGCAGAGAGTAATCAGTACTTGTCACATATTCCTGCAGCTCCTATAATGTTGCTGTAGGTCTCTTGGCAGCCTCCCGGGTAAGTTTTTGTCTTGTCCTTTTATAAATTTTGGAAGGATGTCCTGTTCTTGGTGATGCCACTGTGGTGCTCCATTTTTCTATTTGTTGATGATGGCCTGTATGGTGTTCCATGATACATCTAATGTTTTGGAAATTCTTTTAAACCCCTCTCCTGATCGATACCTTTCAACTGTACATGCTTTGTGAGCTCTTTGCGGACCATGGATTCAGCAACCAAATGAAACCAAGAAGATGTCAAGAAAATCTTACAGAAATAGCTGGTCTTTATTTGGGGTTAATCAGAATAATTTCATTGATGACAGCTATATGATAATTACTTTTGAAGATTGAATGTGATTGGTTCATTCTGAACACAGCCACATCCCCAATTATAAAAGGGTGTGCACACTTATTCAACCAGGTTATTGTTACTTTTTTATTTTTCCTATTTTTTACCTAAAATGTTTCTGATTATTTTTAACTTAATTTTTATATATTGTAATTTCACATTAAGGATAGAAAATGTTCTGACATTATTTATCTTGGTTTCATTTTTTACATCACAAAAACCTGCCATTTTAACAGGGTGTGTAGACTTTTTATCTCCACTGTACAATATACTTTATTACCTTTGTGTCTTCATTCAGATGATGTCACACTTTTCCCATAAACCATTATACATCAAATACTATTAAGACCTGTGCCTACATAATGACATAATGATACACACCAAGCCCATAAATTCTAGACATGACATTTTTCACTTCCACACTGCTGACTTTTTATGCCAGCTGTTTGACTCTAAAACAGCTGCATCCCTTCCATAATAAGACATTCATGCATCACATGCACAATTCACTGGCATTTTAATACCTTCGGTACAGCGAGCACTCCCGAGATTCTATTAACCATAGTAGCTGATTAATTACTCGTGTTTTTTTTCTCTCTCTGTCTAAATGTGAATCAAGGGGGCTTTTACAGCCGAAATGAATCGAGTTCGTTTCATGAAACAAAAACCCAGCCATCCATTTGCGTCCATGACTCTGGATATTCATGCGCTTGGGTGAAAGGATGTGAATGGCCTTTGGATATAGCACACACAGTCTGCATCTGCTGCTGTAATCACTACTTTCTGTTACATGATAGTGGTTTAGATTGGCATTCCTAGCATCAGCCATGAAATACATTTAGTTGTGCAGAAAACTGAATGATAGGTTTGTGCTCTTTAGCGGCTTTCTGTGCTGGTGCTGAAGACGAGGGACCTTCATTTTGCAGTAGGAACATTACTCTTCTATGTTCAGAGACACTCAAGCTCATGGTGATCATGATGCCCTCAGATGAATTAGAGTGGCTTTTTGTGCATTGATTTTGTTTTTCTGTTCATCTTTTTTTTGAAAGTTACTTTTTGTAGAAAGATCCATTTTTGTCAGAAGCAGTTCCATTGTCGTAATAAATTTCTCTCCCTGTGTGTGTGTGTGTGTGTGTGTGTGTGTGTGTGTGTGTGTGTGTGTGTTCGTGCAGGTTCCCACCAGTCAGTGAGAAAGCTCCTGTAGGGAGGGTGGTCGGGGTCATCCTGGCTTCTGCCATAAATCAGAGCATTGTCTACTCCATCATTGAAGGGAATGAAGGGGGTGAGTGCTCACTTTTACCTGCACACTACACGTCAGATGTGTCTCTCCAGACAGAGAGCAAGTGTAACTGATCTATAATAACTCTTCAAATAGGGTTAATGCTGCTAATAAGGATTATACACTGGGAGTGGAATAGAGGGCTAGGGTAGGGGGAACATTAGCATTTTTGAATGAAATATTCCTTTATTAAGGCCTTTAATAAGAGGGTAATAGCAAAATTGGATACTGGCTGTAATACATAGACACCAGCCCATTACGAGCAGCCTGCAGGATGAGTGAAAGCTAGCAGTAATTTATCACATTAAAATGTGTAACACATCAAGCCCAGAATAAAAAGAGTGCAGATTCAGGCGAAAGCTTATGACTGCTGAGAGAGCTCCAGAGCATGGACAGTAGGCTTCGAGATGGAGTTTCTTATTGCTTATGTTGTCTTTAGGGAGAGGAAGAGAGGTAGAGAGAGAGAGAGAAAAGCATATTATCAGCAATATTAAGCCTCATGCTCGCAGTGTGTTCAGGTGAAATTGCCTGCTATATTGGGAATCACATTAAATTACATTGGGGGCTGGTCAGAAATGAGAGAGAATTGGTTTTGGTTCGTTCTCATCAGAATCAGAGCATGCAGCTAATCAAAGTGCCAGTTGTTGCCTTAAAAAGAACAAGATAAGGTGATTCTACCCTTCAGAGTTGCTGAATCTAAGAGGTTTAGCACAGTGACATCATCTAAGAGAGGAAATAATATTTAATAAATGATGATGAGCCTTCAGACGTAGCTGGTGTTTGCATCTGAAGTCCTAATTTTACCCAGAGCATTACCAATTGATGGCTTTTAGACCAAGACTAATGGAATACAGCAAAAATTATTCGCATCCCTAATTATGAATGAAAGCTTCCCGAGGCTAGGTCGATTATGGGAACTTTTTCATAGTAATGTTCATTCATTTTATTTTTCATTTATGATCAAGTGCTTGTCAACCAAATCAGGCCCAGTATTCTGTACTTCCTCACACTTGTTTTGCAACTACTGTATATGTCAGTGTGACCAATAAAGCACAGGGAGATGGACTTGCATTTCAAGTCCTAATTTATTCAATTCCAATTAATCAAATTCAATATAAAGGCTAATATCTGAAATATTTGGATAGTAAAATCAACTTTTTTGCCATGTTTGCAAGAGGTGAATCATTTTTTGGAGTTTTATCGACTCCAAAGCTTTGTCTGTGACTGTCTTTAACGCCTGGAATCAGGGAATTCACTATTTTTGGGATCGATTCCCATAAAAGAAACATGGCTTGAGTTATGTTTTGAAATCAGAAAGCATTCATCTTGTAGATTAATCATTCACTTGAGACCATGCTCAGTCATTTCCAACCCATCATGTTGTCATACAAGCTACTGACGTTTTGTCCAAAATAGCACATTGAAAATATGGTCTTAAATATGCATTACAGTTGGATACATGAAAGCTAGGACAACTCAAGAAGATACTTAACAGTTAATAAGCATGGTTCCACCCCAGGACACATCACTTCCACTGTTTCTCACATTGTCCATAAATGATTGATTATGAGTTCCTCATGTAAATACACAAGTTGTGTGTCATGTCTTGAGGCCAGTAATAATAATAATAATAATAATAATAATATACATTTTATTTTTATAGCACCTTTCACAGACCCAAGGATGCTTTATAGAGCAATCAAAAGAATAAAAACATAAAATAAAATAGTATACGCATGAGACTGATGGTTCAGGAAGAATATAGTTTTCTATAACACTGATGTGTAATGTGAAGTGTTGAAATTCTTCGGAGGATTTTGTTCATCCTTTTTTTCTGTTCAGTGTTACATTCTCTGCCATTTCCATCAAAAGCATTTTTAGTGTGAATAAAGCAACATTCCATAGCATGTTCAAAGGGCTTCCAATTCAAGTGTTCTTCATAACATAGACCAACTATGCTATCTGGCCAACAGTATGTGGACACCTGACCCAAATCGCACCTATATATGGTTGTTCAACAACCCATTCCAGATTTAGTCCACTCTTTGGGAAGGCTTTCCACTAGATTTTGGAGAGTAACTATGGGGAATGCAGAGCATTAGTGAGGTCAGTCTCTGAAGGTGGCCAAGGTGGTCTGGAGCACAGTCGGTGTACCAGTTCATACCAAAGGTGTTCAGTGGGGTTGAGGTCAGGCTCTGTGCAGGCCACTCAGGTTCTTCCACTCCAACCTTGACAGACTGTGTCTTCATGGACCTTGCTTTGTGCACAGGTGCATTGTCATGCTGGAACAGGTTTGAGTTCCAGTTAAGGGAATACAAAGACATTCTGTACAATTGTGTGCTTCCAACTTTATGGAACAGTTTGGGGAAGACCCACATATGGGTGTGATGGCCAGGTGTCCATATACTTTTGGCCATATAGTGTAATTGATAATGAAATTTGTAACCACCTATTTTTACTATCACATTTTGTCAATTTTGTCCAATTTTGCTGATTAGATTGCTGATTATTAAATAAATAAATCTCTAAACTCTAATTATTATGCACTTTTGCCACAGGCAAATTCAGCCTGAACAACCAGACCGGAGTGATCAGCACAGCTAAGCCCCTGGACTTTGAGAGCAACAACAGCTACGTGCTGCGTGTGGAGGCCGACTCCATGAGAGTGATCTCATCCAATCTCCGGGCTCCTGCAAAAAGTGAGTCAATCACCAGTTCTGTCTCTCCAGCACCCATTATATTGTTGAAATCTCTGCACACTCACCTGGTTCTGAATTCTCATTTCACATGACATCAGTCTTCAGATAGGGGCTTTTTCCATCTATTTACACCTAATAAAAACACCTTGTTGCTTGAGTGCATATCAGAGATTAATTATACACTTCTGTCATCAATTACGGTAATGGGGAGCTGTTTGACTTTGCCTGTCATGTAGCCGCTTTTGGAAATTCTTATTAGTTAGTTGTAGTGCTGGAAGCATTCATTTATTTATATGATTACTCTCAGTATGTTGACATGCTTGAAGCAGTCCAAGTGTTGGATTCTCAGATCAGTGTTTGCATTAGATTATGTTTCACTAGATATAAAAGCCATTTATGATGAAAAACTTTGCATGTCACAGGCATTCATGTCAATACCACACAGTGCCTCTGTTAGTGAACATTTTCTGGAAGGCATTTTGACATGTCCATACTTCACTGAGAAAAAAAAAAAAAAAGCTTCAGCAATTGATGAAATGCAAATGTAGATGAGGTAGCGTGAGAATGGGTTGATTAATATGGCTGGGAAAGGATTCATGTATCACCTCTTGAACTATGTGGAAGAAAAGCTCTTTTGCTCAATTAGTGGAAACAATTAAGTAAAACACAGATCAGCCTGCAGTGATGCATTAGTAGTGACCATGTGACGTGCTGTGGTCAAGTAGCCCATTGTGTGTGCCAATGGCAAAGAGAATGTTCTGGAAGCCCCCTGGCATGGTGCTGTGTTCTGTCAGATGATGGATGGAGCTATCACTCTCCCTCACTGAGAAGCGACATGACTTGGCTTTCTGCTGTGAGAAATGACAGAACAGAAAGAGGGCATAATCTGCCAAGCAATATTTTGCTATGTATAGGAACTCACTTTATCAACTCAGATGAGTAGGAGTGGATCGGCCGCCATTTGCGGCATAATTTAATCAGAGATTTATTCCTTTCCTGCAATTGAGATTAAGTGATATAATAATTCTACAGTGCTTTGCATAAGTATTCACCCCCTGAAACTTTTCCACATATTGTAGTGCTTTAACTAGGAACTGAAATAGGCATAATTGGAATTATATGTCAATCAATCAAATAAAAAAATTCAGTGTCGCTTGCGAAATTGTTTACAAAACATGAAATTTGTGATTACATAAGTATTCACCATCCACTGGTGTGAAATCCCTAAATTATTTCTGGTACAACCAGTTGCTATTAGAAGTCACATAATAAGAGGTCATATGGTCTCAATATAAATATACCTATTCCTGGAAGAACGCAGAGTTTAGAGTTAAGTTTAGTTAGAGAACATACCAAAACAATCAGCATCATGAGGACCAAGGAGGTCAAATCAAAACAAGCCCAACGAACATCCAGCCATTCTCTGTACTGCTTATTCTTACACAGGGTCACAGGGAGCCTGGAGCACAAGGTGGGGGACACCCTGGACAGGGTGCCAACCCATTGTAGGGCACAAATCACACACACACACCCATTCACACACTAAAGACTACTTAGAGATCCCAATCAGCTTACAACGCAAGTCTTTGGACTAGGGGAGGTAAACCTCTGAACCACAGGGAGAACATGCAAACTCCATGCACTCAGGGTGGAGGCAGGAATCAAACCCCTTGGAGGTATGAGGAAAACATGCTAACCATTAAGCCACTGTGCTCCCCTCTCAAGGAACATCCCCGTTGGAAAGTTGAACATTCCGCAAAAAACGATTAAATCTAGAATATGGCAAAACCGACTCGAGTTAGAGGAGGCTGTCCACCAAAAGTCAATGAGGGGGTAAAGGGGGATTAGTCAGAGAAGCAACCAAGAGGCCAAGACACTGAATTGTAAATTATGTAAGATTTGTTTAATTTGTCTTTTTTTGCACACAGGTAACACAGCCAAGGTGTTCATCGAGGTGCAAGATGAAAATGACCATTCACCTGTTTTCACTAAACAGCTCTACCTGGCTGGGGTCACAGAGGATGTTAAGACATTCACATCTGTGCTACAAGTTGAGGTTTGTACTGCAACATTCTACAAAGCCCTATTTCATCAATAGCTTATGCAATACATGCAGATCAGTGCTAATGGCTGTGCTAAAAAAAAATTTTGTGTTACAATTCTAGAAACATTGGGGTTTTTGTTAGTTTTTGTATAACTGGTAACATTGTGTAAGCATCATTCTAATAACATGGTAAACCATAACTACAGCTACTGTGTATTGCAGGAGTGTTATTTTTGGAATGTTACACCATGACCTTCTTAGGGTGCTTTCACATATGCAGTGTTTAGTCCATTTGAAATGAAACCTGGTGCATTTTTGTTTGGGCAGGTGAGATCACAGCAATGTGGTCTTGATCTGCTTCCAGCAAATACAGGTGCGGATCGATTGCAGTGAGAAAATGATTTGACCCTGATTCGACCCAAATGCAGGAGGTGAACGAAACCTGCCATTCATTTTGGGTTGTGGGCAAGTTTTTGTAGATGTGAGCTGCTAAACTGACCTGCGAGGTGCAAACTCGTTACAGCGAGTTACAGCGCAGAGTGAAGAGGGAGGTGTCTAAGGCCAGGCAGGAGGCATATGACGAGTTGTACACTAGGTTAGACACTAGAGAAGGACAGAAGGACTTATACAGGTTAGCTAGTCAGAGGGATCGAGATGGGAAGGATGTGCTGCAAGTTAGAGTTATTAAGGATAGAGATGGAAGGGTGCTCACAAGTGAGGAGAGTGTACAGAGGAGATGGAAGGAGTACTTTGAAGAGCTGATGAGTGAGGAAAATGAGAGGGAAAAAAGAGTAGAAGGGGTGACCTCTGTGGAACAGAAAGTGGATAAGATTAGAAAGGATGAAGTCAGGAAGGCTTTGAAGAGGATGAAGAGTGGAAAGGCAGTTGGTCCTGACGACATCCCGGTGGAGGTCTGGAAGTGTCTAGGAGAGGCAGCAGTGGAATTTTTAACTAGTTTGTTTAATAGAGTTTTAGAGAGTGAGAAGATGCCTGAGGAATGGAGACGTAGTGTATTAGTGCCGATCTTTAAGAATAAGGGTGACGTGCAGAGTTGCAGCAACTATAGGGGGATAAAGTTGATGAGCCATACAATGAAGCTATGGGAAAGAGTAGTGGAAGCTAGGTTAAGGAAGGTAGTGGAAATTTGTGAGCAGCAGTATGGCTTCA
>CM040986.1:6512453-6603854 GCA_022985145.1 Pangasius djambal | reverse complement strand
TCTCAACTGCCCAGTTGTATAACACGATGTAAAATGTAATGTTCATTTCTGTAAGCTGCTCCAGATAAGGGCATCCTGTTTAAAAGGACAATCTTGGACAGACACACATATTCACTGTTGGATGGATGGATTGATGGCAAAAATCGTTGATAGGGATGAAATTTGGCTCTTGAGTTTCTAACCATGAAGATGTAAGTAACCACTTTGTATGACAAACATGAAGGAAGAAAAACTATTTCAGACATGTGCCCTTGATGCTGTTTGGATCAATATCAAAATCAGTTCATCTGCTGGTTACAATGATAATTTTAAATCCTACAAACATTCAAACATTTGTTCTTGTGATAACAAGAATCTCGGATGGACAACCCAAAAGCATAAAGCTTCCACCACTCAGTGGAGGAGGTATAATAAATGCATGAAACAAAAGAGAAGATTGTGGGTTTCTCTCATGATCCCATTTGAAATCAAGTGACCCCATATGTGGCTGTGCATGTGTATGTGTGCATTTTTACCTGTGTGTGCAGATGGAGTGATAAAAGGTGTCTGAGCAAGAGGGCAGCGTCGTCTTCTCACTCACACTCTCAGAGACGTGGTGGCAGGAAAGCCATGCAGTAGATTTGTAAAGCAGCTCAGCAGCACATAGCTTAGACTAATCTACTTTCTCATCCCTCTTTAAATAGTTTGAATGTGGAGAAAAGACAGTTAAAACTGCTGCTTGGTCTGTTACCTGGGGAAGAAGACATAAATTTGAAAGAAATGCTTTTATTTTCATTGTGCAAACAATTGCATGGTAGAGCAGACTGACAGTGGATGCATTGTTCAGTGCAGTCACTCTGCTAATTAGTGTGATTGTGATGCATTGCTCTTAAGTGAAACAAGGACTCTGTTATGGCTTTGATTTACCTGTTCTATACCTGAGTTAGAAATAGGACAAACACGAGGGAATCCAGATAGCACACAAATGTAAGCATGTCAACAATGTAACTTAGCTAATTGTGAAGACATCACCACATTGTTGCTGGATCATCAGCTCCCTCTAGCTTTTGGGTAATTTATTAACGTTACTTGTACTACTGCACTCTCTAATCTTATTCATCAGAAGGTGTTGATTTATTTTCTATAACTCTCACAGTACTGACTGCAATTCAAATCACAGGTTTATATTAAAGCACTCTTTCTAATATGTTATTATTTCCATAGTAACAGATGCACAGGGACTTAAATATATTGTAATTGTTGTCATGGTAAAGTTTGCTTTGAGGAGATGTTTATCTATGATTTTTTAAAAGGGTCTCGAGTCTTTGTTACAGTCAGAGCTTAAGCTGTTGCTTTTTCTGACATGGGACAGAGGACTTTAAGCTTTCTGGTTTCTTGGTGACATGACATGCTGCACTTTTTTGTGATATTTACATCAAGAGAGAGAAAAAGGGAATGGCACTTCATAGCAGTTATAATGGAAACTAATTCATTTCATGGATGTTCTACAACTTTATCTGTAACCATAAGAATTGGGACTGTTGGGCTCCCAAGTGGCACAAGAGAAAATATCACTTGCCCAGTTGTCTGAAGATCACGAGTTCAAAACCAGATGAGTTTGCAAGTATCCATGGTTAGGAGTCCAAGACAGCAAAATTGGCTTTGCTTTCTGGTTGAGAGGGGTGGCATACAGGTCATATCAATTAGAGTGACACTAGCCAATCATGGGTGTCTGTGAGTTTCATGAATGTGGAAGAGGGCAGATAGCACTTTTCTCAGACTGTATTCAGCTGCCTTGCAACATAGCATGAACAGCATCTTGAAAGATGTCCTTGTCTCACAGGAAGTATGTGCTAGCCTTCACCCACCCCAGTGTGTAACTGTTGTGTGATAGGGGAGAACTATAGCTAGTGAGTAGGGACTGGCAAAAAGGCCATATTAGAAGAAAATGGAGGTAAAAATTGAAAAAAAAAAAAACCATTGCTCTGATATTAAAGGATTAAAACATCTAATTGTTTGTATGTTATAAGCAGATTCATGTCAGGTTATTTTCACAAGCTGCTACTTTTTGTCCTGTGCTTAGTTGACATAACCTGCTGTTATGGGGACATTATTTAGCCAAATAGGAAATGATTGATTAGAGTGGTCGTGGTGTTCCCAGTTAGATGTTTGCATTTGATCTGCAAGAGACTGGCGGAACTTGCTTCATGGAAGTGTTAATCCAATCCATTAGACATTTTTCCTCACAGTGGTAATGAAAACATGCCAGACCTAGAGCCCAAGTAATACATCAGCATGTGAACTTCACACTGCTGCCCTTAAATACAAATATAGGTTGACGATATTTAGTGAAGCAGACCTCATGGATATAGTGAGAACTTCATTCGGATTAACAACAGTCAGAGCCATCTATCCTGTTCGTGCTGCTAGACAAACACACACTCACAAGGTGCACACACATAACAATTGCTCTAAATAAGTGTCACTGCAGAGAAAACCCTGAGAATGTTCAGTGCAGCAGAGGGCAGAGTGATCGTGACAGCTCTGTCATCCTGAAGCTTACATCCTACAGATCTTTGAGTGGGAACTGTAGTACTGCTGTAGTGCTAGTCCTGCTCTTTATTTCACATGTCATTGGCCATCCTGTGTGTTTTTCAGGCTCTGGATAAAGACACAGGGAATTATAGTGCCATGAAGTACCGCCTTATCATCCCTCCTACGGCAGAGGGGAAGGACAGCTTTGTGATCGAGCCATACACGGGCATCATTAAGACTGCCATCATGTACCGCAACATGCGCCGCACCTACTTCAGATTCGAAGTCATCGCCACTGACAACTACGGAGAGGGCCTGAGCAGCAGTGCGCAAGTGGTGGTGAGTATGCCAGTAAGCCCTTTAAAAAGAGAGATAGAGAAGGGTAAAGAGAGATACAACGACAGGCAGTGTGATGCATAGGTGAGAGAAAAACACAGCAAGAAAAAGAGACTTGGAGGGAAAAAAAAGAGTGCAGGTAAGTCAGGAAAACAGAGTGTGAAAATTAATTTGTCACTGTACACACTTACCAGCAGTTTATAATTATTTTCAACTCCCTGTGGTTTCTTCATTATCTGTAAATCCTTAAATGAGGTCGTATGAATATTGAGCCAGGTTTTCTGCCCAGATTAAGCCTAGTAGTTATTGTCCACCAGAAATGATTTTTTAGTCTAGGTTTTCTGAAGTGTTATTTTGACGTGTTACATGCGGCTTCCATTTTAACTAGCGTTTCAATCCACATGGGCTGCATCAGAGAACATTAAAATCACAATCTACAAAGACATATTGATTGTACAGCCTGTACTTGCTTAGAAAAGTGTTCATACAGTAATTTTACATCAACATGAAGGAAACAAAATAAATAAATACCAAATATCTAGTGGTGGACTAGTGGCTCCAGTAGCATGTGCTAGTGGCGGTGTCATTTCCACAGCCCGGGTTTGATTCCTGGTCAGGGAACCAACCCCAGCCACTGGAAAGTTGTACAAGCCAGTGCACTCTCAGTACCAGTCCCAAGCCCAGAAAATGGGGAGGGTTGCATCAGGATGGGCATCCAATGTAAAGTTTGTTCCAGAATCAAAAAATGCGGATGGGTGATCTGCTGTGCTGATCCTGAAAGGGAACAGTTGAAAGAGGAGAAAAGAAATGTGCTGGTGGTTTACTGTGCCATGTCTTGTTTTTACATTCACAATTACACATGGCCCAGTCCTTCTTTACCAGTATTAGCACTGTTTAAAAGGATTCTCATTCTCACATTAGAAAGAAAGTAAACACCAGAAGAGATTGTATTGTATTGTGTTGTACTGTATTGTATTACATTGCATTGTATTTAAATGCGAGATAAACTTGTGTGAATGTGCAACAACTCAACTAGTTACTACTAATTCCATTAATTATTAAACATTAAAAAAAAATAAATAAATAAAAAAGTGTTATTCCACCTTCTCATAACTGATATTCGGATGCTGGAACTGCCAAAACAGATTAAAATCAAGGTGCACCGTTGCTCTTTCTTGTGTCAGTAGCATGTGTGAAAACACAGCCAAGACATGGCTGATGAGAACTGTCTTCACGCAGCGCTTGGCAGGAAGCTTTCTTGAAACATCCAGCGTGAATTCAGGGTCAGATTGAAAAGCACCTCACATAGATCTTGTTTGTGACTCATTCACTCACTCACGTATGTGTGGTAAGAACGTACTCCTTCATACACTCTCTTTCTCTCACTCTCTTACACATGTTCATCAGGCTAAGGATTCTCCACAATTACTATTACTATAGTTATTACTAGGAGCTATAGAATGTCTCTTTGATGAACTGGAGGAAACTGGCCATGGATGTTGCCAGATGCCCCCAGATAGGCTGTTGTGAGTATTTCATAAACTGCTGATCTCCTGGGATTTTCACACACAGTAGTCTCTAGAGTGAGGGACAGTTCTGTGGGTGGAAACACCTTGTTGATAATGTTGATGAAGATCCACCTCAAGGTTTAATGTGTTGTGTGTTCTGAGATGCTTTTCTGCTCATCACAGTTATAAAATGAGTACTTATTTGAGTTACTATACTTATACTATAAGTATAGTAATATGCTATACATATTTGTCTTCCTGCCAGCTCAGACCAGGCCGGTCATTCTCTTCTGATCTCTCTCATCAACAAGGTGTTTCAGACCCTTCCTTCACAGGATGTGTTTTTGTTTTTCACACCATTCTGTAAACTTTTGTGTGAGACTATTGTGTGTGGACAAACCCAGGAGATCAGCAGTTTCTGAAATACTCAAACCAGCCCAGCCCAAACCATGCCACGGTTAAAGTCACAGAGATCACATTTTTTCCCCATTCTGAAATTAAAAAAAAAACTGTATCATGATTGGCTGATTGGCTGATTGGATAACTGCATAAATGAGCAGGTGTACAGGTATTCCTGTTAAAGTGACCGTGTCAAAGAGTGTGTGTGGTAAAAGCCCTGTTAAAGAGTGTGTGTCATAAAAGGCCCTAAATAAACCCTAAACCTAGATTATATTCTTCTCACATACAGCACAGAGCTGGTTTTACTGACATTGGCATTGTTAACACCAGGGCAGGATCGTTTCTCTCATTATTGATTGCTCCAGCCATGTTGCTGACATGAGCAGGCAAGCACACAAGAGTGCTACTTTGGTATTTTCAATGACACTTTGTGTTTTTGTTTTCTGGAAAGCTGGACATTTGTCATGTTTTCTTTACAAAGCCAGCATCTTATATTAGATGGCAATGAGTTAATTTATTTCTGAACCCAGGCAAAACACCCCAAGACTGACCAGTGCTGACAAATGAACATCATTGATTTGTGAGCTTGTCAAATACCATTTAAACTCTATGGAGTCAGATACCATTTAAACTCCATGAATCTATCTTTTTCCTAGATTGGCTCTGGTGCCTGTTCTCTGGCTGTAGCTTTAAATGAATTTGCACTTCTTAACGGCCCACCAGAAGGAATCCAGTGGACGCCAGTTGGAAGGTCTTGTGGATGGGCAATTAAACAGTAACGCATCCGCATATTGGGTCCATTAACTGCTGCTTAATGTAGGAAAAGGCAGTCAGGACAGACACACTTTCTTTATGTCTGTGTGCCCATTAAACAAACACACATACTAAAGGAAGAGGAGAGTTTACACTGGGCTGTGAGCCAGAGAATACTACGACATTGTATTCATATTTCATAGTATTTCACATATTCAGTGCTAAAGAAGTATTGAATTGGCATTACATGTTAAAAATATCAATAAATATTCCACATACTGTTTACTTTAGTGTTAATGTTCCTAGAACATCCTGAAAACTTGACAGATTTAATGTCCTTGGAACCAAAAGTTCCCTAACATTCAAATATCCTCATTTATTTGTTGTATTTTCAGAATTCATGGCAAAAGGACTCCTAAAACCTTGAAACAATGCAAAGAATTTATTAAAGTAAGACTATCGTGTACAGATGGGTGGCAAAAGATTTTCAAGATTCATTTTCACTGACACTGTTGGCTTGTGAGCTTTTATTGACATTATAACTCTTCAGTCTCTACATTCCCCAGGTGTCCGTGGTCAATCAGCTGGATATGCAGGTGGTGGTATCCAATGTGCCCCCGACTGTGGTGGAGCAGTACAAGGAGCAGCTGATTGGGTAAACGCGTCCCCTCCTTCCCCATCACCCAGACAAAGATAAATGGCTAAAGTTATTATTCTCCCTCGAATTAAGTTGTACCAGGCAAAAACAGATTATAGTTGTAATATGGTAATGAAGAATGAAAGGGTCATCGTGTCTCCAAGCTGAGCCCCTTGGGTGCGGCTGGTGTGGGTGTGGCGTAGTTTTTTTTATGTGTAGAATGAATCCGTGAGCTGTTTGATTCTTCCAGCTGAACATGTCTCTGAACCAGGCCTCCTGCTGTGGCCCATGTCTCTGAAAAGGAGAGCATGCCAAAGCAGACTCTCTCTGTTCTCCTAATGGATACAGGGAAAGCATTCACCCTTCTCTCTTCCTTTTTCCTTGATTCATGTTTTAATTTGTTCACACGTATGACCGGTATGATTTTGGCCGACCAGATGTTATTTGTTTGTTTTGATGGCTCATCGCACAGGATGGAGCCTTACAACTGTAATTGCCATACATTGTGTTTGGAGGACATGCTGGAAAGGTGTCTCAAAGGAAGATGGCAGTGAGAAACTACAATGTACCACACATTCTCACATTCGCAAATGTGATAGACTCACTCTGTTATCTTGGGTTGCCTTGACCTCTCAGTCCAAGGTGCTGTTCCTCAGTATTATTGGCCTCCCGGTGGGAAATCTATCAATCCAGCCTCCGTTTCATGCCACACACACACACACACAGACACACACACACTCATACATACACCTCCATGCACATAGTGGGGAAACATCCACATATACAGTGTGATTAAAAAAAAATATATGTAAGACGGGTTCAAGACCATGGCTGTGCTAATACGACAACATTGATTTTGAAGTGATAGAGTCTGAAACAATCAATCTCAATCTCAAGTGTCTTTTGCTCTCCCTCTTGTCAAACCCATCAGGTCCTAACCAACATGATGTATATTTAGGTGCGGTAATTGTTGCTCTGTATTCCTCACTGTTCCCAATTGCCGAGCCCAATGATTACGTTAATTAGCATTATTCACCTGTTTGTTTCTAATGTAGATGCTAATCATTACTGCATCTTCACTGGTATGCGTGTGTTGAATTCAGAAGAGAGTCCTCACACATCCTGCTAGAGATCTACCAGTTGTGGTTGGAAATTTCTTGAAGAGGAAGCTGTAGACATCTCTAGTTGTCTCATATTTGCATTCTATTCAGTACTAAAAGACATTTGCTTGGTTTAATATCTGAAAATGAAAGGGAGATGAAGTTGCATGGAATGAAAAATGTTCCACTCCAATCTAAATTTAAAATGTACGAATCTGAATTTTTATGTTTATTTTAATTTAAGTGATGTTTTATAGTTAAATGACATCAGACTGTTGTTTGTATTCCATGCATATTTTATGGATTCCAATGTATTCCATGGCTTGAATTTGTGTGCAAGGTTTCAGATTTCATTTAATAATAACCAGGTGTAGAAAATTCTAATTCATTTTCTGGTGCCCACTACTAATTCAGTTCTTTAGATTCAGAGTCAAATTTCATTGACTCATCTTTGGCTAATTGGCTGGTACGGTGATGATCAAATCTGTGTTTTGCTTTCCCAAAGTCCACATATGTAGTATATATTGAATATGGATTGTGCCACCAAAAATTGAATTTGAATTTTCTGATTATTACCTGTTTATTAATGAAATCAAATTTGAAACCTTGCACATATTCAAGCCATGAAATAAAATCTGATGTAATTCAACTATGAAGTAAAGGCATAAAAATTCAGATTTGTACATTTAAAATTCAGGTTATATTGGCAAATTTCTCATTCCATAGGCTTGCTTGGCCTTTAGTACAATGCTGAATTTAAAAATTCTTTGAACCATTACCATAACTTCATGTCTCTTTCTGTCTGTATCATCTCTTTCTCTATATCTTCCTTTGCAGTATCTTGGAGCGCTACGTGCAAGACCAGATCCCGGGTGCCAAAGTAGTGGTGGATTCGATTGGGCCACGGCGGTACGGAGAAACCTACGAACAGGAAGACTACTCTAACTCAGACCTCATGGTGTATGCCATCGACCCTATGACCAACAGGGCTATCTCCAGACAGGAGTTGTTCAAGTGAGACCCTTGGAGTCTGTCTCTGTCCTTCACTCTCACTTTCACCTGACCTTGTTCCCCATTTCTCCAATCCCTGAATGTTTTGCTTCACTTGATTGACCCAGCCTTCTTCTTGACCCCTGCTTTGAGCATCTGTAAGGCGTTGTCGTTCTTTCTGGAAGAGACATCATGGTCCCACTCATGATACTGTTGTACCCTCTCATGATGCCAGCCCCAGTTATGCCATTCAACCATCTGACAAGCAGTGACAGCTCTTCCCTGAAGACCCTTTTTGCCCCCCGCCCTTGCTTCACATCCTCACCCAGCTGAAACCACACACATCTATATAGCTAGAGGTCTTTTCAATGGTTTCAGTTCAAAGCTAAGTGGTTAGACTTAAATAGGTTACAAATCTCAAACAAGGCTGGCACAAGCACATTATGGGGTTTATTATTGCCTTAATTCTGTTTCTACTTGCTTATACTAACAATTTGCATGTACACTGTGACACTGTACACTGAGACGTGCTTGTCTCTCTAATTATTTTGAGAATAGTTCTTGGTATGGCATATTCTGAATTCTTAGAGGTCTCCAAGTAAAATATAGACTCAAAATCTGACAGGACTTATGTGTCTTAAGCTGTCTGACAGACAAAATTCTTCCTATGATAAAGCATGTGAATCGGAACATGATAAAGTATCACCAGTCCAAACTGTTCATTTGATTTATTGATGGGCAAGAATAAGCATCCAGCATAATCCACATGCTTTATAGCCATTAGGAGTTCATTCTCTTTGCTCTTTCAGGTTTCTGGATGGAAAGTTACTGGACATTAATAAGGAGTTCCAGCCATACCTGGGCCGGGGTGGCCGTATCCTGGAGATCCGCACACCCGACGTCGTGCAGAGCGTGAAGAAAGCCGTGCAGTCATTGGGCTACACAGAAGGAGCACTGCTGGCCCTCGCTATCATTATCGTTATTTTCTGCATCCCCGCCATCTTCATTGTCATCATTACATACCGACAGTGAGTACGCTTAAAGATACCTGTGTTACAACAGCACTGAGAGTAATTCATGTTCATGTTCTGTTCACTACTTATTAGTTGCTATCCCCTTTTTATTTTATATTAGTATGATTGTGGACTGTATTTTTTTCTGTTGTTTTGTTTAACTCCGTTATCTTCAGTATAAACAGGTAATACAGAAATGGGTATTAGAAAATTGCACCTTTGTTTTAGATTTACATAGGCCAGTCATCTTGAATACCATGTTAGTCTCAGGTCAAAATCACTGCTGAAAATACCCATATCCAATGTAAGGCCAATAATTAAAAGTTTAAAACAAACAGAGCTGCAATGAATCTGCCTAGAAGAGGACACAAGTGTATTCTATACAAAGTGAGGAGGATGGTTAGAGATGCAAAAATTTGTCCAAAGGATCACAGTTGGCAGTGTTTTGGGGTCAATAAATCTCCATGTAAAACAATTTGAATTGCATGCCAGAAGTAAGCATTTCCTTTCATCTAACCCCAAATGTAAGCACCTGGAGTTTTCTGGAAACTGCTGGAGTTTTACTGTTGTTTTTTGGGTGCTCAAAGTGGGTTTTGGCATAAAAGCAGTATGGAGATTAGAAAAGTACCTAATCTCCACTGTTAAGTATCTGTGGAGGATCTGTGATATTGAGAGGCTGTTTTTCCATCAAAGGCCCTGGGAACCTTGTTAGGATACAAAGCATTGACGGCTCCATGTAGTACCAAGAGATTTGAAATTAAAATCTGGCTGCCTCTACCAAGAAGCTGCAACTGGGTCATGGTTATCATCCAACAGGGCAGTGATCCAAAACATACATCCAAATCCACACAAGATGGTTCAGTGAGAACAGAAACAAACATTTGGCATGGATATCCCAGTCTGAAAACCAAAGCTCCAATGAAGACCTGTGGGGTGAGCCAAAGAGGGGTCTACAAGAGAGGACCTAATACCCCGGAGAGATTATGTATTGAGGAGTGGTCTGTCTTCTCCAATCTCATCAAGCATTATAGGAGAAGATTCAGTGCTGTTATGTTGGCCAGAGGCGGTTTTTCAAATTACCAAATGCAGAAGTGCCCACAAGTGACACATGGTTTTGGTAAAATTGACTTTAATTAAAGATTAGTTTCAGTGTGAAATTAAGCTAATTAACCACAAACACTTTTTTCATAACTTTTTTTGCCAGTAATTCTGGAGCAGACTGTACGATAATACCTTCTTATTCCAGAGCATTTTTATTCCTGAAAAACTTCAGTAGCAGGAGCTGTAGGTTCAATACAAAGAGCATAGGGCCTTTTCTCCCTAATTCACCATGGAAACATCTTGGAGAGCCAGTCCGATATTCTGTGTAATTATTGTGAAAGGAGATTCATTACTGCTACTAGAGACAAACCAGAGAACCTGTTTGTTGCTGTAAGAAAGATATTTTGCTCTGTACAGTGCAAAATAAATGATGGAGGCAGTGATCAGAGAGAGACGGGGAGAGTGGTTGGAACACAGGAGATAAGCATTCTCCTCTAAGAGCCATCTCTTTTATGAGGGAGCCGTATAAAACATCATAAACTAGAGAGAGGAAATCACTAGACACCTCCTGCAGCTGTGTCACTAAAATTTACTGCAGTAAGGGGTTGTTGCATGATAATCCTCTGCCAAGTGCCTTACTGTGCTTCAATGTCTGTTCTGTTTTTTCTTTCTTTTTTTCCCCTTCCCACAATGCATTATCTGCAGATTTAAAGAGTAAGTATCCAAATGTGCATGAACACATGAATGCATGATGGCTTCAAATTTCACTGTTTTCTCATAAACCAGCTGCTAAGTATTGCTCACTGAGATGATAAATAAGAAATGCGCTCATGAATGCAGCATGCATTATTTATTTATGGAGTGCATGTATACCATATTTTCCCCATTTTCAAGATTAAACTAATGCTATAAATTTGTGTAACTTGTTGAATCCATCAACTAAAGACGACAGGCTGAATGTGCCAAAACCGCCAGGATCCAAATGGCTCTCCCAGCTGGCAAACCTGGAGGCATTGCTGCTAGCAATCTGTATGAGGAGCTAGGCGACAACACCATGTAAGTTTTTATGATATTAAATGGTATATCGAGAATTGGCTATACATTATTTTTAGAGCCATTTAACACCTGGTCCATAATTATACACAGAACGTTGTTAATCTGCAGGGGAGGGGCTTTTTTTATCATGTTGGTAAAAGCATTTTATAACTTAATTCTTGTAATTTTTCATAAAATGTTCTGTTTAGCAATTGAAATGTTCTGAACACGTAATGAGACTCTGCTGTCAAACACGATCTTGAGTAATCTAAAATATTGCTCTATGAATTCTATCAGAATTCTGCCCAGGCATGTGACTACAGGATGGGTCTCATTTAACATAATGGAATTTCTTATTCAAAGAAAACAATCTTAAAAAAAAAATTAAAATTCCTATTAAAATGAAATGCCAGTGTTTAAGGGCACACTCATTGGGTTTCCAAAGAAATGATGCAAGTATCAGTTGAAAGGCATTGAAATGCAAATGGTTGAAATATAAATAGCTGTTGTAAACTATAACTAAATTTGCTGATTAACCACTAAGAGGCTCTGTGCCATGGTGATATGTGCTATAATTAGAGCAATTAATGGATAGGTATGTCTAAAGTTTTTAGGTTTTTTTTTTATGTCACCTGTGCCAAGTAGTTTTTACCTCTGCAGTTAGCAGTTAGAACATTAACCCTGTGCCCACCTGTATCTGAAATGTGCTTGCTTTATTCAATTGGTACCATATTGCTCAAAAAACAATAAGTGTGTATTCTGTTCAGGCCCATTAGATGCCTGCAAAGGGCAAAGGTAAAAAGCAAAACCAATAGGTTTCTAACAAATAAGTTGTCACTATTGCAGTAAATACTGCAGGATGAGTTTTCTTCCAACATCATTGTTTTTTGGGGAGACATTGTGACTGTGATAGTGATTGTTTTTGTTATCATTCTAGCAAATGTAGCTTGCAGTTCCACAAATGCAATATCATCACCATCACCATTGTCCTCTTGCTGTTACATACTTTTTAGCTCTTCATTCTTTTCTTTCTGTCATTTCTTCCTTATCTTGAAAATCAGGTCTAAGTAAGTAGACTTTATTGCTTTCAATAGCAGATGCCCAGATTCAGTAGGTGCTACTCAGTGCTGCCTATGTTTGGTAGAAACGTGTCCTTGTGGCTTATTCTGTAGACTAGTTAATAATTTCCTCACAGTATACACCCTGTATCTGACACATTGGTAATCCATTGCCCAGGCTGTATTAATATAATTCTGTTCTCTTAGGACTTATTGTTGGATGTTGGATGAACTAGTTTCCTAGTACATGTTCTCTGGATTTAGATGTCTCCTAGATAATTATAGAGTGCATCCAGAAGTGCATTATATACATGCAGTAATTGGGTTAAATGTGACTGTGCCTTAGCTGCATAGTTGGCTCCTTCTACCTCATCATTCTTCATCCTTGCTGGTCTGTTCCTCTCATCAAGCATATGTCTCTGTCCCCCTGTGCCATCATGATGAGAACAGGGCTAAAAGATGTGTTTTGGAGGAGGCAGACCGCCAACAGCTTATCAGTTCATTTGCATCACGTGCCATTGCAGCACACAAGCAGTCCACAGCCAATGGAGTCCTGCTCACCAACCTCCCCCGCTCAGAGAGCAACATCACCTTTCTGTCAGATGAGAACCCCCTGACCACCACCAATCCACTCTACCATGATGATGGTAGCATCAGCAACCCAGAGCATATGGGAAAAACCCAGCACCTCAGGCACCTACTGGGGATGCAGTCTCCTGGCTTCAAGAGTCTGAAGAGCTCTGAGCTACCCTTCCCCTCTGGGATATCAGGCCATTCAAGGACGCTGCCTTCCAGGCTACGCAAGTGTGAGACTAGTGAGAGCTCTTGTAGACGGCGAATGGTGATGGACCCCAGACAATGGAAGCTACACCTACTCAAGTTGGAGCTGAAGGACAGAGAAGAGCAAGGGGTCAACGAGTCAGACAAGGGTCCTGAGCCTAAACTGACAGTTAAGGAGCAGGCCCGGCAGTTTGAGGAGCAAGCCCAGCAAGAAATGAGGCAAAGGCAGGGGGGAGACTATCAGGGCTCACTGTCCTCTGAATACCTGCTGTCCTCTTCTGAGCCACCGAGGTCCACAGTGGTAGACATAGAGAAGAACGATTCCCCTCCAGCCATCATAATCACCCAGAGTGATGGTACACCACCCCCCAGCCGAAAGCCGACTCCACCAGTACTCCAGAAATATGTCAGCTTGTCTGCTTACGTTGGAGAAGAGACCTATGAGGTTAATGTAGAGATAATTCCAGACCCTCCAGATGTACCCGCACCTCCACCACCAATAGCACAACCACATCTCTCCTCTCCGTCTCCTTCTCCCATTTCGAGCCCTCCTCCTTTTCATTCTCCTCCTCTGCCTTCTTCATCACTTCCTATACCACCTCACACTTGCCCTCCACCTCCACCACCACCACCACCTCCTCCTCCTCCTCCTCCTCCTCCTCTGCCACCTCCCTCTTCCCCTGATGGCTCTTGTTCTAAGCCTGCCTCCCCCTTTGTTCTTCCACCCCTACCACCAGTGTCGTCTCTTCGGCCCGTGTCCTCCCGTCCTCCTCCACCTCCCCTCCCAGTAGAACCTAAGCCTTCCAAAAAAGAACTTAAAGGGATCCTTAAGAACATTAGAAACATAGCTGAGATAGAGAAATCTGTTGCCAACATGTACAGTCAAATAGACAAAAAGCAGCAACCTCTAAAGAAGATACAGAAGCCACATGTTTCTGAGGAGTCTGAGGTAGGCAAACCAGAGGTGGATTGTACGCAAGAGGCAGAGAAGCACAACAAGCCAAACATGAATTCTGTGGTGGAAGACCTGGAGGAATGTCTCCCATCTCAATCCACTATACTGTGACTCTTTACATATTATTCTCTATTTCTCATTTCTCTCTTTAGTGCATTTTACTGAATTGTTTTTTGTTTTGTTTTTTTATCTTGTGTCACATTTCTCTCGTGTCACAAAATATTGCTGGAGTTTTTTTTGTAAAACAAAATGTAAACAGTATTTGTATTTCTTGATTTAGATTTAATCATCTACACACTTGAATTATTTAAATGCAAATAAGGGAAAGTTGGCTGAGAGAGTTGTTTTAAAAGAGAAAAGTATTTTATTATCTATTGCACTTTTCCTAGTCTCATACTCTTCAAAAGTATGATACACTTTAGTCTTGATGCACTGAATAAATATTCTGTATAGAACTTTGCACTGAGTACAATGCTGTTGCCTCAAACCCTTTTCATTTATTTATATTTACATTTATTCATTGGGCAGACATAAGGAAATTGTGGCAGAAAACAATCCAAGCATCTGGCTGTCAAAGAGCATCTACTTTCTCCTCTCTGCTTCTCTTCCTCTCTATGTCTCTTTCTGCATTAGCACAACCTGTTTTCCTTTACAGCCTTATGTATTATGCAAAGGGCTTTAAAACAAAGTCATATGGCTTACACACAGGCCAAACATCTTTAATATTACACCATTTTATTTAGAATGATGGATATGATCAGCCAAAGGTGTATTTCAGAAATTTCACTCACGGATCCATGCAGATTGAAAAGTATAGAATGAATGACACTGAAGTCATCTCGTCTCGTCCAAACTCGTCTCTGTGCCAAAAGTCTTAATACTACAACTGGCAGTCGGGTTGTCAATTCTGAACACGGGTGGCTTTAATTACAGACACAATCCATCATGTGTGTGCAAGCCTGGCCCAGTGGTCTCTGTCTCATCTTTCGAAGAGCAACACAGCGCATTCGATTCAGCCAGCGTCTTCTTAATCCCAGCTTTAATTAGCGCTCTGTTAATGGATCGATCCCTCATCACAGCCGATTATCGTCAGCTTTTGTGAATATGTGACCCTCATCCATCGCTGCTGCTTCTCTTTTTTGAGGTTCTGCTAGAACACTATCATGACTGAAAAGTAAAATGGAAAAGAAACATGGCATTCTAATGATGTTGTTGTTGGTATTGTTTTAATTGTGATACAATATTCTGCTATTCTTCAGAGTGTAAATTATATCCACCCACGACATATCAGCTGCCGTCCATGCACTATATCATGCTGCGCTCTAGAGAAATTATATTCTCTCGAGCCGAGATCTCATTTTTATTGCATTTTAAAGTATGGAGGAACTCCACAGACCAGTATGAAGACAATCAAACCAAACTAGCAATGACTACTGTGTGCAGCTGAATGCATGGTGGTGTGCTTAGTCATCTGTTTCAGTGTGGATTGCACCACATAATGGAAATTTGCCCAAGGCTTTTCATTGTGAAGTCATGCTACAGTATGTTATGTGAAACTATAGACCAGAATTGTTGGAGCATTATATGATCCGTGTAATCAAATTATGGCCAATTTAAGGTGGAACTTTACAAAAATGTCCATGTTTTACCAAGAGAACTTCCACACAAAGAGCTGAGCTCTGAGCTCCCCTGAGCTGTAATTCACAATTTATCCCAAAGCAGTGATAGATACACTATTTGTTAACTGTAATGTCTGATTTCCTCAAAACAGACTCAACAGATCCTAGCATAGGATGTGACCTAATGGAGATAGTTTACTCAACTGAGTATACAGAGTTATGTGGCACAGACAAAAAAAAAAAAGCACTCCAGATGTGAGCATTTCAGATGTGACCTCCTCATAGAAAGTCATAGATTATTGTTCAGTCATAAATCTTAATTTGAATTCATTATTACTCCTTGGAGAACAACAGTGCTAATTTGTTCCCACTGATCAGCTGCAATTTTAATTTGCCCTGCATTTGGGAAGAGGTTTTGTAGACTAAAAGAGATGCTGGTTTCCGTCTCTTCTTCCCCATGCATGTCCGTGTACTTTCCCTTTGAACTCTTGCAGATCAGTTTCTTGGAGAGATCATGGAGTCTACTTAAAACCTGCCATAACCTCTGTTAATCTCCTACACGCACATGCAAAGATGCAGTGTATCCTTGCTGACGTGCAGTGTTGTATATTGCTCTTTCTCAGAAGCAGGTATGTCATTCTTTTAGTTTTCAAAAGGATATGAGTGTATAGCTAGCAATCCCAGCTATACGCATGCATGTCCTTAAACAATGGACAGCCAGCAATGCGCTTGAAAACCCAAAATGGGCACTGAACTGGACCAGAAAAGACTTGAAGTATGGTTAGCTTCCAACCGCTTGTTAAAGATATTCATAGGTGTGTTTAGAAACCATTTAACAAAGCTGGATAAGGTATTTATACACAAGTTTACACACTTTCATATTTCACACTATTTTCTCCGTAGTTAAAACCCTCTTTTGAATTGTTTCCCCATCTCTACCACATCCTGCATTTCACATTTTTCATTTTCTTAGAATGTGTATATGCAAGATAAACAGAGAGAAATTCATGAAAAGAGTAGGGCAATAAATCAAATATTCATTTATACCGCATAAGGAAAGATTATTTCCTAACTATTGCAAGTTGAATCATGAATTTAAATCTGCACAAAATGTAGACTACTTCTGATAATCTGACTGATACACTGTTATCTCCCCGTAGGAGAGGGTACGGACATCAAGAGGTATGTACTTTTATTTTTGACTTAAATTATATTGAAAATATGTCCATTCTTCAGTTTTATTGACCATGGTTTTTATCAGTGGATGTGGCATGATGGAAAGATTTTGGAGGTAGATATTTACTATGTCAGCATCAGGCTTTGTGGATTTTCTTTTTAATGTTTAATATTTCTGATGGTTGCATATGTCCGTATTTGGCTTGACAGCCAAAAAAAAATCATAGCTTTCTTTCAGAAACAATACAAATTCTGCATCAGTATGCCGTAGTATATACAGACATCTCATTTAATGCAACCTTTGACTGCTTTTTGCTTTCCGGAGCTGTTGTTGACCTTTTCTTTGTCATTTCCTCCATGCTTTTAAAGTGTAATATTTCTCCTTTCCTCTTTTACTTATTTCTGCTATGATTTCCTCGTGGCTCATCTGTAGCAACAGCAGTTGCTTCGGCCCTCTCTCTTGAGACCAGAGGTACATTCCTCTTATCTTATGCGTAGAAATATGAACAACAGTACAATACTTTGAGTTACTTTTACACTCATGTCCACTGTCCATCTTTCCACTCATGTACTTTTACATCCGTGGCCATTGTACATCTGTACATTCATGCAGTTATCTAATCAGCCAATGTTGTGACAGCAGTGCAATACATACAATCATGCATATCAAGAGATTCAGGTATTGATAAATTAAAGAAAATGTAACATCTTCAACTGTCCATGGTCAGTGTTTACTCAGATTCCTGTTCTTGGTAGGCAGGAGTGGAACCTGATGTGCTTGATGCCCATCCGCCTCAAGATTAGACATGTTGTCCATGCTTTTCTGCTCACCATGGTTATAAAGAGTGGTTATTTGAGTTAGAACTTCCAGTCTGGCCATTCTCCTCTGACCTCTCTCAGCAACAAGGTGTTTCCACCCACAGAAGTGCCTCTCACTGGATGTTTTTTTTTTGTTTGTTTTTTTGCACCATTCTCTGAAACCTCTAGATACTTTGGTGTGTGAAACTCCAAGGAGATCAGCAGTATCTGAAATACTCAAACCAGCTCATCTGGCACCAACAACCATGCCATGGTTAAAGTCAATGAGAACACAGATTTTCCCCCATTCTGATGTTTGAACATTAACTGAAGCTCTTGACCAGTATCTGCATGATTTTATGCATTGCGCTGCTGCCACATGATTGGCTGCTGCCACGTGATTGGATAATTGCATGACTGAGCAGGTGTACAGGTGTTCCTATTGGGCGGTGAGTGTATTTGACACATGTAGAAATCATAGCTAGAATGCTAGTCCTTCCCTCCTTGAATGGAAAGGTTTTAGACTTGTACATTTAAGTGGAAGCTGTGATTTAATTTTCCTGCCTTCCTCTCTGTGCACATGCTGAGTAATGACTTTTCTTCTGGCCACAGGAACTATCTATGGAATCAGGCATTGACCCAGGGCAAGACTATTATACACAGGATTACTATAATTATGACCATGGGTGAGTGTGTGTTCATCATTCTCTCACACCCAAGTGTGTCTATCCACATGCTCACTTTCAAACCTTTCAATGACCCACACTCCACATGCCCAACATCTCAACAGTGGAGCTCAAACTCAAGTGCTCCTGGACAGCTACTTGGAATACATGAGCTGCAGTATTGATAAGCCTGCTTCAGTTTACCCAGGAATTAAAAATCCTGTCACCTTATCTCAGACACAATGGACTGCCGCTGGCATCTTCTTCTACTACAATAGCCAAGCTAATTATTCACCGAGCCATGTACAATGAGACGCGTCCATATGGCGTATCACTGAAGAAGAGATAGAGGAGACAAAGATCAAATCAAAAGCTATGAATTAAAAAATATTAGCATTTTCCAGAAACTCCCTAAAGGGAATAAAGCAGATGTGAAATTTCACATCTCTTCAGTTTTTTATGAATGCCCTTTATAATTTGATTGTACATTATTCTTTTGCACCATTATGCCACATTTTTGGAATTCATGTGGAACTGAACAATAAATGAATATGTTCATAGTGTCCTTCACATTACCGCTGAGAAGACTGTTCTCTAAAAAGTGAATTCACAATGCCCCTACAGACTAGCAGGCATCTGCACACACAGTACTGTGTATTGTGTGTGTGTGTTTCTCTGTTCTTTGTGTATCTCCAGTGATGTGAAAGTCTCTTCATTAATCTTAACTGAATCTGATTTTAGTCAAAGCGCTTTATCAGAGCCTGTTGTGCTCTTGCTCAGTAAGTAAGTGTTGGAGTTCCAATTCTGAGTGCGTGTTTGCCCTAAACATGACCATAAGGGACAAGAAAATATATACAAAGGTTTTATTCTAAAAAGAATATCATAACTAACCGTCATAACCAATTACTGTTTGTTGACATGGTTCTCACTCAGCCTTTAGCTGTTTACTTGTTATTGTGCCATGTTGACACATTAGCAATGCAAATGTTACAGGCTGGAGTGTCTAGAGGTGCTGCAGATTCAAAAGTATTGTAATTATTTTTTTGGTGCATCCCCACAGGTATGTTTGTCACTTTGTGTTTGTGATTGTGTGTGCATATCTTGGTGTGGAACAAATGTCCCTACAAGAGAAAGAATATGTGACAGATTTGACCATTTGGGGACTTTTGGCTGGTCAAAGAAGGCAAAAAATTTTCCTTTTGGTTACTGAGGTTTAAGTTTATATTTCGGTGTAGGTGTACTATTAGTTAGCTGCATTAATGGTTATGTCAATGGAAAGTCCTTACATGGATAGTAAGACAAATGTATATGTGTGTGTATGTGTGTGTGCTGTATGTCTTTCAGATATGACTTGCCTCAGTATGGCAGTCGCAGGAAGCTGATCTCTCCAGCGGGAACATATGATGAGTACGGCGAGGTGATTGTCGAGGATGATGGCAGCTATTATTACAGTCCTCATGAATCAGAAGGAGAGGTAGCAGAAAGTATTTTTTATTTTACACATGCCAATATTGTGAGCCACAATATATAAATGACAAATGTGTGAATTTATGTAGACAACCCTTTGCATTCAAAATAATAGATGTTTGGACTGTAACAGGTTTCCAGGCAGGCTAGAAGGCTGAGTCAGACTCTTCACAGACCTCCCAAATTTCCTCTGGAAGATCATGTTCCCAGACCAGAGCAGACCCTGTCTGGTCCAGCAGGGGATACTACGTCTTTTCACAGTTCAAATCCTGTGATCAATCTCAGAACAGTGATGAGAATCAACAAACTGCTTGCTGCAGGGAAGGCCTCTGGGCCACCAATGCCTTTCCACCCACCATGGAAGAAGACTCGAATATTCCCGATGATGGAAAAGGCACAAAGTGTAGAGCCCACTAAACTGACTCAAGGCTCTGATAGCTCGGAGAGTGGTATGGTCATTGATGGTATCTTCTTCCAATCGAAAGAAGGAAAATCCACAGGGGAAAAACTATTCTCCAAACAGCTTCACACTCACAACAAATGTCAGAGCAACACAAGCAATAACACAGATAGCTCAAGTGAAGGGAAGACATCGGTTTCCCAGGAAAGCAGTGATTTGGAAAAGAAGCCATATGGCTTTGTTAGCAACAGACAACCAACTGAGAGCAAGGTAGAGAGTGTAAATGCAGGTGCTTTTCTGGATCCCTATTTAGACAGATGTGCTGTATCATCTATATTATCCCAACATCCTTATTCAAACCGACAAAATGTGGCATATATGACCAGCTTTGATTCAGACAAAGAGCAGGAAATTTCTGAGGAGTCAGAGACTGAGCAAGATGATTCTGAAAGTGAGTCCAAGACACATACAGAGCAAGACTCAGAGACAGAGACTGATACTGAGAGCGAGACGGAAAAAGAGTCAGACAGTGATAAAGAGTCAGAGGATGAGAATATTTCACGTAGTGAGAAAGAGGCAGAGACTGAGGATTTATCAGAGTCATGTTGCAAAGTCACTGGCACCCAGGAGTTTGTGAGGTCTGTTTTGCAGACGATGAATGAAACACAGTCTTCTAAACCTCGATTTACATCCAGCATAGCAGAGATCAGTTCTACAGTAGGCTTCAACTTTACACACAACACTTATAGAATATCTGAAGAGACCATGCATAAAGGTAAGGACAAGAATGAAGAGAAGAAGGGGTCAAAGAAAGAAGATGACTCTGAGACCAGAAACAAGGATCCTAAACCTTTAATGGGTCAAGAAAAGGACCTTTCTAAGAGCAGTAAAAGCCAGAGCAAGAGCAGCTCCTCAGCAGGTAGCAGTTATATACAAGGCACCACAGACAATGGTAATCTCCCACCTATAGCTGAGGATGAAGAAGAGGAAATGACATCTGCAGGATCGCTCAGGAGTAGTCTTGGTAACAAATTTCAGGGGTCTGCAAGTGGAGCTGAAAGTCCAGAAGATGAAAAGGAGGATTCAGACACTGATGATACTGTTACGGCTGACTAATCTGGCTTGATGCCTTCTCAGTAAGCGTGGATGTCTCCTTTTGTTCTGGCTTGCGTGGCTCCTTAGTGCATCCTTAGTGAAATGGTGTGCGTCTTCCCCAGAGCCTATGCTCTACATTTCTAACTTTCCTAACTGCATATTCTCTTTTCAGCAGTCCTCTTTTTTCATCTCACTGTTTACTGTGCCCAGTAAAGGTTTTGTTCATTAAGCAGGAATACCAGCAAGATGCAACTGAACAAACTCGCTCTTTAAATGTGTATTTATCTATGAAGGATTATTATTCATCAATCTCAACCCACTAACCTGATGAACAAAATCTTCAAGGCTGTCAAGGCTGTGACTTCAAGGATGTGTCAAGGGTTTCAAAAAAAATCACTTGCCATTGGCTGTGAAATCCTTCACACTTCTTGGAGTGACATTGGTTGTGTATTTTTAACTTGTTTGGATGTTAAGATTACATTGTGCACGTTTCCTGGGTCTGCTTGTTCTCCATCAACTGATCACGTTCTGTGCATGTGCCCTTCTTCTGACAGTTTGGTAGAAAGAAGAGAATCAAGTTGGTGGTGGATCGTGAGTACGAGACCAGTTCAACAGGAGATGATAGTGCTCCGGAGTCCCACCGAAACCGATTATCCAATGTAAACAGCCACAGTAACATCAACGGCAGTGTCTACTTGGCTCAAAATGGTTCCATCATCCGAACACGACGAGCCACTCACACCACCAATATCAAATTCAGCTCTCCTGTCCGACTTGGGAAGCACTTCAAAAAACTGGACAAATTGGCTGTGACTCAAGAGGAGAGAGTTCCTCTGAACAGCCCTGGTGCCTTGGGTGCCGCTGCGGGCGAACAGAACATTAACACCAGGCCCTCCAGTGGGTCCCTGGCCTCCAGCTGCATAGGACCAGAAAGCATAGCTTGCAAATATAATGTGGCAACAGCTAGCTCTGAAATAACACAAAATGTGGAAGAGCAAGAGTCCACTGTAGACAATGCAGAGGTGAGGGAAATGTTAGGTTCACACAGTGATCGCACACAGTCCGACGAGGAAGAACTGTGGATGGGGCCTTGGAATAACCTGCACATACCAATGACAAAACTGTGACATGCCTTGTAATATAATCCCTTACATGTTCATTTGTATTGTCTTAATAAAGGGGAAAAAATACTGAATTTGCAGCTTTACAATGAAATTGCACTTTTATTCCATATTTGACTTCTTTGCTTTTATTTGCTTTCTGAAAGATCACCAGTGAGCTTGCTTCTTGACTGTCCAATTCATGAACAACCAGCACAATGATGTTTCTGGTCTTCACTTGTTCATTTGGAAGATCCTTTCATTTACCAATACACTGTTGAATGAAATGTTTATTTTGCATTTTTACGTTTCTGTGACAGAAGCAGGGTTGTCTCAAGCGGTGTACCGGGGCCCAGGGCGATATTTTTATTGCATGACCCAGGCTGAGGGAATTGTGTGTGTGTGTGTGTGTGTGTGTGTGTGTGTGTGTGTGTGTGCATACAAATAAACTTAACTAGTGCACAAATTACAGCATACCAAATTAAATACTGCACACTTCAAAAGCTGGCTACTGAGCTAGAACTTCCACTCAAATTTAGAGGTGGAAGCGGTGTAAATGGTGGGCACGTGGCAAATGTGTGAATATATAATGCAGGCTTAAATGGTAAATGATATTAGGGTATCTGATATTAATTCGCAAATAAGCTATTTGGGTGCAGAATTGCAAATTGTAATTAGAGTCCTTTTTTTTTTTTTTTTTAAGTGAAAGGCTCGGAATAACGCAACTATGAGCATGAGCGCAAAGATTTGTGTATACAGCTAGGCTGAAATTTCCGACACAGGACATACAATATATTCCCAGAATATTCTAATAACATTTATTAGTACTAGAGTTTAAGCCCTGAGAAGGACATTACGATTAAATGACAAAATACAAACAAAATGTACTTCACATACAGCAGTGCAGGCGATTACTGATATCACTGTTGTTTTCTATGAACAACTTGATCTGTGATTAAACACAAACACAAACACAACATTTTCTCTTACACACTTTGACAGATCTGTGTTTATTAAGTTGCTGCTTTCCGCCACCGCCACAATGTTTTCCCTGCCTCCACCGCTACTTGTCAGCGTGCACTCCTCGTTGTTTTATTTAGTGTTTGGAAAGGCGCACTCTGAGTTACATTAGTGCTTGATATTCAAAGACTAAAAATAGTTTTCTGTAGCTCTTATGCATTCACATCTATTTCCCACATTTTAGCAGATATATAGTCAGCAAGGGTCTCTGGGTGACTGCCCCTTTGGCCCACCCTTTGAGACAGCCCTGGGTAGAAGTTTATATTTCTGTTTTGATTATTTTTGTACACATTTACCAATGACAGTAACTGGGTTTATTCAGCAATGCACTAATGTAATGAGTTAAAGGTGCAGTTTGTCATTGTTAAGTGCTTTTATACTAAAAAAAAAAACAACTTAGAGAAGCAGTGATTCTGATTATTGCCATGCAATGGATCTCATTAGTTTTGTCCACATTTCTCTGGCCTCCAAAAACCCTCCATCCCAGCCTGCACAGTGCTGCAGGGCAACCCATGAGGCATATGTAATTTCAGCAAAGGGTCTGAGGTCAGTTGGGATAAAGGGGACGGCTTATTTTTATTGCAATTCATCTTACAGCCAGCAGAAGGCTCTTAAATTTACAAACTGTTCCTTTAATAGTATATAATTGGATCATATATAAACCTGGAAATACCTTTAATCAACCAATATTCTGCTCATTTCCTTCTCGTTCGCTATGACTCAAATAACAACAAAGCATTTTCTTTTCCTAAGGCCAGAGAGAACAGCCACATGAATAAACATTCCTGGTCAAAATTCTGTGAGCCTTTTTTTGGCCTTCATTCAAACGCAAGAAACAAACGGAGCAGCTGTGCACTCAACTGAAGTGCTCCCCAAAGACACAGGTAGGTAGAAACAGGTTGAAATAAAAGCAATATTTTAAATTGGATAAATTAGACAGTTCTTGTGATGTGAAGTTTTGATATAATCACCTGCCCATTATGAGCAACAGACTGGCAGTTGCCTTGGTGGGTCTCGTCCTCCACACAACACAGTATTACTCAAAATACAGGATGTTTAAAACCACTTTACTATTGGATTATGGTTCTTCAGATTGTGTGTCAGAAGAAACTCTTAAATGTTCAGCGTACAATGTTCTGTGTTCTATGGAGCAGACATGGCTCTGAGTAGAACCCCTTTGTAAGAAGCTAAGAAGCCTTGATTATCCAAATCTTCGGGAGCACAAAGTCAGAAACCAATTGGAATTTGGAAGTCTGTCCAGAATGATGTTCATATATAAATGGTAAATTCATTATATTCTTAAATGGTAATAAGTATTAAGTCTTTGTTTGTTTGTTTGTTTGTTTGTTTGTTTGTTTTTGATAAATGCCCAAAGACATGCTACTCTTTACTTTTTGAGAGGATTGGATGTAACACCTATTTTTGCCACAAGGTGGTGCCTCTTTCTTTCTTTCTTTCTTTTGTACTCATCTTCTGTGAGTTCTTCCCCCTGTTAGTAATTGAAACACTTCATTAAAAAAATACCTAAAAGTCTTATTAAAGTACTGAGTTAAAATTAGATCATTTATATTTGGTAAGAAATCAGGAGTTGGTTAGTTTCCCTGCTTAGATACTGGCACGTGTGTTCCCTGGCACATGCGTGTGACACACTCACGTTTTACAAGTGAGGAAATGACTGACATATCAAACCAATGAGAAGAGCGACTCTGAACTCGACTATTTAATTACACCTTAAGAGATTACACGGTTACCATAATAACATTAATATACGTTTGATCTTCAGCTCACGTTACCAGTGAAATATTTCACAAAAAACACGTCCAAAGTAAACAATTAAGTCGATAATTACAAGGTGCCTGATTCGGCGATTACAGGTGTACGAGCATCACGGTTATTTAAAATTCTATAATTAGCCTTCAGATCAGAGAGAAGCTATTCAAAGTGTCCCATTGCACATCCTGGAGCCATTATGCAGTGCCAGGGCCAGGGTGTGTTAGCATGTCTCCACACACACACACACTCACACGGTTGTCGTAATGTCCTTGTGAGGACCTTCCAGAGACATGCAGCTGACATGATTACTCATGCAGCAAATGAATACTATGGCTACACATAAATCTAACCCTAACCTTAACCTCAGTAACCAAAAGGAAACATTTTGGCTTTTTAATTAATTATTTTTACTTATTTTTAAGTTTTTAATTAAAAAAAAAAAAAAAGTCAAATGTCCCATCAAAACTGTCAGATATTCCTGTCCTTGTGGGGACATTTGGTCCCCACCAAGATATAAACACACACACACACACTTACCAGAATCTCTGGCAGACATCCAAATACATGCAGAGCAGCTGTGTTGGCTTCAGGTGAATAATAGGCTTGTGGTTTTGTCTTAAACTCATTTAAACCCACTGGTTTATAGAAAGGCTGTTCAGAGCCATCTTAAGCATCCACAAGCAATATATTTTGCTCAGCTCAATGCTTGGATCATATGTTGTCTAAATTTCACATCACTTTGGATGAAAGTGTCTTCCAAATGAATTCAAAAAAGTCAATTATGGTGTTTGAGGCTGTTCTGACATTAGCTTCATTTATAGTGGATACATGTCATATCATAGTATCATCTCCCCCTTAAAATACAGAGCAGCAGTGATCTGTATTATAAGATCTGAAATATAAATTCCTATCTATCAAATGCTTTGGTGAATTGTATATTTAGAGCCATTTTTAATTATATACTGACTCCTCCACACGCCGTGTAATTTCCTCTTTTCAAAACAACACTAGAGACATAAGCCTGCGTGCTCGCAAGTACACACTGTGCACACACACAGTAAATAAATGTTGATGGCATCTCACCCAAGCATTTTATTACTGCTGAAAGGCTGGGCATATAGAAAAATATAAGCTTGGCAGTCTGACTCTCGTAATGAGGGGTTGCACGAGGCAGGCAAGGGCTCCAGAGCGCACATTCTAAAGACAGGCCCCTGCCATCATGCCAGCAGAACCAGTAATATGGCATGTCACAATAATACAGAAATATCCGGTGTGTGGCTTAGTTTGTTGTGAAGCATGCTTTCGGTACCTGCATGCATGTCACAGGTTCCTGGATGTGAAATATGTGATAAACAGTAGTTTTGAGCGTCTGTTGTGTAGGCCCATTTCTTTCTCATTTTGGAAGAGGTGCTCTCTTTACAAGGTTATTCATCACATTTCGTAATTTTCTTCTAATGTAGCGGAGTGGAAAAAGCAAGGAAGACTGCCAGAAATACAATTTTAACTCCCTGTGTTTTGTGGTGGTGTCATAGCTTGTGCATGTGCTCTGCAAATTTAAATCCACTCGTTCTCTGTTGTAAATCAACCAGTAAATCAACATTTTGGCTGTTGGCCCCGACAGCATTAAGGCACAGTGTAGCATCAGCGGGGCCTCTTGTTAAAGCAAAATGTGATGAGAAATGGCGTGCTTGCTGGACTGAGGCTACACACAGCATTTTGGGTTTTTAAATGGGAATTTGATTGTCTGCTCTCATTTGAGGGTATTCGCAAGAAAACCACAGCGCCTCGATCTTACCGGCCAAGCAAATCTCCTCTTTTCTGAATTGGTTTTAAAGCATGTTTGTTATGAGTTTACTCTAGCCGCTCAATCTTCAGTTTATAACCCAAAATAGGCGAGGCAATATGACTCCTGGTATGCCGTGAAATTATACAGTTCAGCTTGTACATGCCACAGCATTTTAAACACCTTGAAGTCATCTTTTGAGTCTTTAAACCCCTTGGTTTCTAGGTTAAGCAATTTAGGCCCACCAAATAGAATAATTGAATCATTCTAAGCTTTTGAGAAGCATGGGGTTTGGGTAGCGTTGCTCAAGTCTCGGTGTGCCAACATAGTGTGGCAAGCCTTAACTATACAACACCAGCTAAATACCAGTTAAATTGGTCATTCCGCGGGAACCTTGGGCAGCTCTACTGGACAGTTCTGTAGTACTGCTCCTTTTATTTTCCTTACCGTAACCCTAATGAGCCTGGCGCCATGGGGCTTTTACAACGACATTGGCTAAATGGTGGCAGCATCTCTGTTGCTGTGGTTTGAGCTCCAGTTTTGTGAATTCTAGTGCATTTGGGATTGCAGCTGATGAGGAGAGCCTTTGCTCACAAATGAAATGCTGTACATAATTCATATATCACCATCATTGTATCTTACAAACAGAACTGCTGCTGTAATCATAAAGTCCGTCTTGTGCTCATCTCAGGACACTTATTCAAAATATGCTCATACTGAGCATCCTTTTAACGCAATTAGTATTATTTGACTTTATAATATACAGCTGTAACAGAGTAGCGATGTATAATCACACTATCCAGTGTCATCCAGATGAGGATGGGTTCCCTTTTGCATCTGTTCCTCTCAAGGTTTCTTCCCCATGTCATCTCAGGGAGTAAATCCTTGCCAATTGCGCCTCGCTTATGACAGATCTACATCCAGATTTCTGTAAATCTGTACAAATAAAAATGGAATTGGTTCGAATTATAATTCATTGAAAACAAAAGATCTGAACGTGTCTTGGTACCAAAATGATTTGAAAGCAGGAAGCAACACTGGTCCTTTAGTTCCTGAAGAAGACCTCATGCTGGGGAATAAATAGTAAATTACTGACCAGTGCAGTCAGGCAGCCCAAGCAGCACTGAGTCCCATCCATCATTACACTGATGGCCAAAACAATTGTGCACTGTGCTGGCTATCATCAGCCTTACTTTGATCTCTTTGTCATGCTAATAAAGCCACCTTATAGTCCTGAAAACCATAGCCACTCTAGTACATATTAAACCAGCAAGATGTCCTCCCCTCAGTGAAAACCCTCTGTGATCTTTAGATCTTAGCTTGGCTGGACAATAACTGTAGCATACAGTTATAAAGTTACATACAGTGGGCAAATGAAGAAACTGGGACCCAACACAGTGCAGTCTGTTGTTTTGTGATGTTTTGTGTCATTAAGCTTAGCAACACCACATCAATAAGACCATTCACAAATGATCACATGTAGATCCTGCTAATAGAACTAATAATAAATGATCAAATAAAACAAAAATAATAATAAAAAAAAGATTACCACACACCACATGCTCTGTCAGAGGCACGTGTTTTTGGTTCAAGTACAGCATGGCGCCAGTAGTATGAGAACCCCTTTGATTTGTGACCTCTCCCGGGTTAATTATAAAGAAGAAGTGCATTAGCTGTAATAATGCTGTTTTTCTTCTTTTCTTCTCCTCCATGCAGAGCTCCTCCATTTCTGTTTCCTTTGCCCTTATTATCTGCCAAAATGTTTTTGCTTTTTCTGTCACAGTTCAGACAGACAGATGGGTGTTTGATGGGACTCTGAAGCTCAGTGGGGTTAACAGGTGGCTTTGTGGTGTCAGAGATGAGTGTTTAAGTGTTAATACCTTCCAATTTTCCTCTTACTTTTACCTTCTAGTGGTCAGCCTTCACTGACAAGGGCAACTGCCAAAGTACAAGGTCAGACTAAAGCACAATTGTAATAGTTAAAATTCAGTTAACAACGGTTATGTTGCATATAATCCGATATTACTGAATAAGGTAAGTATATTTTTTACCCCTTAAAGGCATTTGCCTTGAAGCATATTATTCAGTAACTGCAGTGTAAATAGTAATTACAAGATAGAGAAATATCAGTCTGAACCTGTAAATGAGTCCTGGGAGTTTGAGGGGTTAGATCATAAAATCGGGAGAGAAAAAAAAAACGTTTTGCGGTCCAATGAGTAGGTGTGGCTTGTGTTTTCATTCCTCCTTGACTTCTGTCATTAGATACATCACAAAACATCCACAAGCAAGAGTATAAATAGCGATCCCCATGGTAGCGCAAACAACTTCTGTTATTCATGTATCCCACTTGGTATTTTTTACTGAGCCATAGCTTCAAAAGTCTTCTAATGGATTCTTAATTATATGCTTTGTCATTTATTTTGTCAACGAACGCTCATTTCTTGCCATCAGGCCTGACCGAAAGATACAGTCACAATGCTGTCATACTCCCGGTCTCAGACAACTCCTATTTGTTTAGAGAGACCTTCTTTCCATCACAAGCTCTTAACAGATGTACACTATGTGACTGGTGCAGGAAGCGATAGGATGTTTGCGTTGCTGGCTCCTACCGTAAGCACAGCTGTGTTTGGTGTGCTATTCCTCCATGCTGCATTAAGTGTCCACCCACATATGTGGCACATGCACCAGGAGCCATGACTTGGCAATAGTTAGGGAGAACAATGGTTTGCATAAACTGACGCGCCATGCCCGGCACGCTGTCATTTGCAGCAATAATTGGCTGGCTGGCATTTTTTATGGGCCTGTGATGCAGACTGAATACCGGGCATTTTAAACATAGTTTTGGGAGCAGGCCCTTGGGCCTGTGGTTTGAGGCACAAAAAAGACATGTAAATTGAGGTTTCGCTCCGCTGCTGAGCCGTCTGTGTCCATCCTCCATGTACAGAGATACGAGATACATAACTGCAGTTTGGTTTGCACAACAAAAATCAGCATTGGGTTTTCAAATTTGTGCCTTTGCATTTTAATATACTGGCTTCGTTTTAGGTTGTTTTATGGTTTTATGCGAAGTTGCCTTGTGTGCATTTTAAGCTTGGAAAAGTTATAGCTTAGAAATGATGAGAGAGTGAAATGTCCTTGGTCATTACATTGATGTAGATTATTATTTTATCAATAAGACAGTTCTCCAACTTGGTTCCGATAAAATTGGTTCTGACAAAAATTCACTTGAAATCAGTTTCCCATTACCAGGTATGTCCTGTATTGCCTACACTGCGATGGACTGGTATCCAGGCTCAGTTTCCCTGGGGTATGCCCCTGATCCACCATGACCCAGATCAGGATGAAATTCTTACTGATGTTGAATGAATGAATGAATGAATTGCCTACAGTTTAATACACCAATGTATAATAATAATTTTGCTACTAATTTAATACAAATTTTAACTATTGTATTATTTATGTAACCTCCAAACTCTAACATGGATTTGGATCACCATATTTTCATGTGCCATCATTCAGAGTATAGTTTTAGCCATCACTACATAGTTCATTGATAAACTAACATAAACATTAATATATAAATATAATATAAACATTTACAGACATAAAACTCTATTGTGTTAAACTGAAAAGAAAAGAAAAAAGAAAAGAAATTGCAACATGCAAATACAGGATTTATTGCCATTGAGCAATCTGTCCTTTCTAAGCCATTATTTTTAATCAGGTATGCCTTGGGGTCATCTAAACACTTGCCATTTAATCAAGGAAGTCTTCACTCTTCTTCAGCATAAAGCCAGGGTTACAGAGGCCTGAACTTTGAGTGATAGATGGTTTGTGTGCATGGAAGCACTCAGAGGCTCAGGATCAGAGTGGAAAGAGAGGCCACTGCCTTCCTCCTCCTGTCATCCTGTTGATCCAGTTGATGAACAAGCCTCTGGAGAAAGAGGATCTGCTGTCCTCCTCTGGTTTTTGTCACAGACAAGTAGCCCTGAGACATGTCCTTAGAGTCAAGAGGATTGCTGACAAGTGCATTAATGTAAATGCATAGAGTGGATTTTTATGAGACAGAGGCCCGGCTAAATTTCAAAACGTGATTATATTAATTACTTTGCATTTCCATCCACTCTGGTATTTTGCATTTTAGTGTCATTTTATTTGATGCCTGTGATGTTGTGTTCATGTTTGATTGCTTGGTCTAGTATACAAATGACACGTTCATGTCATATGTTCTCAGTCCAGTGGATTGCACTAGCTAATTGCATTTCATGTTGCTACAGCATCAAAATAAAGGAAAAAACGGTGCAAATGGCGTAAAATTTATTGGTTAGATACCTAGTGTGCATGCCCAGTGTGCTGTTTTATATCATTTTCATGTTTCATTATGGAGAGGAATCTTTTGGGAAACAAACTGAAAAATGATAGTGTGACCAAAAGATGAAAGTGCCATTTTGAAATTATTAGTGTGGACTAGATCTAACATGGTCGTGACATGCCCTGTTTTCCCTCATAAGCTTATATGAGCTCATTCTCTCTCCGTGTCTCATGAACACCCTGTTCCCAAACCTGTGTTCTAACCAATTCAACCCAGATCAGCCAACGCAACATGACAGCCATGGCATGGCCATAGTGGTGCCGTGACAGACCACAGCTGTCTGCCTTTAATGTCCTTCAAGTGTATACCTCAGTCCCTGCTCCCATGGCTGTGGATGAGAGAGAGACGGAGTGTGTGCTGCAGATCAAATAGGCATTTCCCTTGAAGTTGGCAAGAAAACGGAGACATAAGGAGCAGATAGGCCTGCTCCAGTGTTGGGATAGTGTGCTAGGAATCTGGAAAGAAAGTAGAAAGGGATAAATTAAGTAGAGATTGCTTATTTTGTTTGTGCTGTATCAGCTCTCACAAGTAATTCTTTTAAGGTCATAGGGACATTTGGGAATCTGCAGATGGCAGGAGAAATATTTGGTTGCTGATGCTCATTTGTTCTCATCCCCTCTTTCTGTGCCTCCCTGTCTGTCTCCATCTCTGTTTTTGTCTTCAAGAAGAAATCATGCAATTTTGAAAGCCGGTGTCTCCACTAATGAACCAGCAATTTAGCTCGGCCTTTGATGTATCATTCATTATTCAGGCCTCAGGTTGCCTCAAGGCCTCCTTTTTATTTTCTCGTACTGTGTCCCAGACTGTCTTCTCATTGTTGTTGTCTAATCAAATGGACTTGCTTATTCTGCAGAGCTTCATGGATGCACCGCATAGCCTTGTAATAACAGAAATTGCATGGATGGCCTGAGGAGTCATGACGCCGCTGACAAGAGACGACTGCCATCGCTCCATAGCTCGGCTTGCATAGCTGCAGCACAGAGCCTTGTCATTACCTTCCACATACACACACATGTGTGGAGACTTTATACATCTTACAGGAAAGAATTTCAACTGCATGCTGTCACTCACATTATTGCGTAACTGTTTTCGTTTTGGATGTTTGCTCTGGGCCTAGTGATTATAAATTACCATGTGTCCATAAGTGAGCATAATACATATTGTTATAAATCGAGATAAGTCCCATTTTTGGAAAGGATTTGTCATTTATCAGCATGACTTAACAAAACTTTCCATGACATTTCCATGACAAATCATGTAAGCAATCCTCCCCTTCCCCCAAACCATTCAGATCCTAAGCATTCAGGTTAAATTCCAAGAATGCTGCTTTATTTGTTTGCAGGGAAACAGCATTTGAAGAAAGAGGAGAGAAAATTACAAGCCAGAAGACAGTGTAATGGGGTTCAGGGAGTCTCCTTGATCCTGGGCAATGTAAGGCCGTGAGACAGACCTAGAAAGAGCAAGGCCGAAGGTGTGTGTCTGGGCTGTGCAGTGATTAATTGTGCTCTGATTTAGTAATTGTGCTTTTAATGACAGGCTCTGTCATGCAGCATTGCTACTGGTGGACTCTCCTTCATCTGGTGCCAGCAGGTCTGCCACTGAACACAGACCGGCTCCGGCTTGACTTTCGGCCCCGTCATGCTTAGGCTGACTCAATCCCCCTGACCAATAAGCTCGGTCTGAGTAGAATATTTGCTGTACTTTACACTTTTCTATATCGCTCCATATGAAGCTCAGTCCGAGGAGATATTTGTATTTCAGCTCGTAGCACAGTATCTCCGAGCACTATTTTACTCACTGATTAGATCTGAACCTTGCTACATCAGGGATGCCTGTCTTGAAGTCATAAGTAATCAAGCAGCTCTAGAGTGGAGCCAGGAAGAAAGAGACTGCGACTCAGGGAGGATTAAAGTAAGGCCACACCTCGCTTAAACGCTGGACTCTACGTCACCGCTAATCCCTCTGACATTTCATTAATGCCTGGTCCACACACTATAATCCTCCGTTTATCTTGGTGCCTTTATCATTCAAGGCACAAGAGGCCTACAAATGAGCTAAATACCCAGATGCGGAAGTTAGGCTGCAGGCTCAATGGACAGGACACAGATATTTCTGGCTTTCCTCCTTAATCTTCCATCTCTGTAAAGACGGCACAAGACATCTGATATCAATTATCATTAGAGTTGTGGTCAGTGTGTCGGGAACCCTTCTCTAGAACCGTCCATTATCATCCTGCTGCCGTCTTTTAAGTATTACAGATTGGCTCAGCTATCAGGCATGCTTCCTTTGTTATCTGTCACAGTGGTAAAACAGGCTACAGTGAATGAGTCACCACAGTTGTCTCTTTAACTGCCACAAGGAGAGTCTAAGCAGGAATATTAGATGTTTTGTGGTTTTACAGTATCCCTGCACCATTATAACAGGACCAAGCTGACGTGTGCTGAAAGTTGTGTGACCAAGACATTTCAGTGAGAGTGTTCACCAGTGCCCTTATTCTCCCACAAGCATTAAGCCTCATGCACACTATACAACTTCCCAGTCACTGACTTCCAGCCCTGACTTCCCAGTCACTGACTAATTACCTCACCCCAGCTTTCACTCCTGTGGCGCCCGCTCATGAAGTGTGCATGGTCCTGCAGTGTGATCTTCCCAAGGCTGCGATATTTTCAAGCATGTTTGATTTTCTTAGTAATGAATCATATAGCGTGAACCCATCTGAGACTCGGAACAAGAACAGTGCTTAGAAACAGCCAATGAGTGTCTAAGAGGAAATAAAATGAATCTGTTGTAATGCGCAGCAGATCTCTGAATCCAGTTTATCATCCATTTATATGGGTGGCAGAATGAGGGCAAATTGTAAGCACAATAATAATAATAATACTTCTATGAGAAATTGGATAGTATGGTTGTTAGGAACAGCAGAAATAAAAACAAACATAATGATTCCTGAGTATCGGCACAGTATAAAAAGAGCTGTACAGCCCCCAGTTCTCTTTACAGAACAGACATTCCACACTGCCCACTTTTCCGCAGTTCATCCTTCCTCCATATTTTTCTCGTATTTCTCTTTTTTCTTGCTTCCATACAAAATAGTGACAAAGTCACCAAGTCACTTGATAGACAGCTCTGACGAATATTTTCATAAGAAAGACTTATGTTGTGAACAAAGATCATCGATCTTTTTACAGCGATCATGTATTGTGCACAAAAGCACTCATCTACCAAACAACTGCAAGTTGTGTAGTGTGAGTGGGTCAGCAATTCTGAGATTTGGAAAGTCATGTAGCGTGCATTCTGCCTAAAGCTGATATGACTAATGTGTTTCATTTTCTACCCCATTGCTGTTTACAGTGTCTGCAAAATGTCTGCCTATGTCTTATTAGTAAAGCTTGGATGTCTACATGTTTATTTCCATTTAATGGACATTAAATGTTTTATATTTGTAACGTTTGACTGCAGGGTGGAAAGCTGCTGAAAGGCTTAATTATAGGCATATTTTCAGATAACTGTCCAATTCACATTCTCCATGACTTTCCCAGCACCTTTTTTTTTTTTTTTTTTTTGCAAATAGCTTGGCCATCAAATAAAATGACATGAGCGGGACACATGCCAATGCAAAGCAGTGTGGGCAAACCTGGCAATGAGTGAGTCTGTTGTGTGTGGCTTAGTCAGCAGATGCTGAAAAGAGCACTACTTACAATTTATAGTTCTCGCATACATTAAAGAAACTAGTGCCAGGCATTTTGGAAATTCAAAGTTAGCATGTCTACATCACCTTATGTGGAGAAGTCAATCATGCAAGCTCACAAGCATTGAAAAAATCTATAAAATAAGTTTATCAAATTGTTAAAATGTAAAGTACCTGAAAGTGGAATAATAATATGGCAGCTCTGTGTAAGCAAAACCCTGCTGATTTGTCATTATCTAATTGTGTCAGTGACCTAACTCTAGATCAAATGTCTGTTTAAATTCCACAACAAATGACTCACTTATAATGACTGAAGAACGTGGTTTTGTTTCACTGTTTTGAGAAGACTCTTGCGTATGAACCTTGTCCAAAACTCCTTGTCCTTCGTTCTGCACACGCCCGAGACCACACACTGCTGGAAGCACTGAAGTCTGTGTTTGCTGCCCTGTAGCACGTCTATGCTCTAATTGTGGTTTCAGTTGTTGTGCTCTGCTACTCCTCAAAAATACTCCAATGTCTTGATTGGCTTTTAATTGGCTCATGAGCGGTGTGTTGTCCTAGCCCAGGGGCCTGTATATTGGACAGCTGATGAAGTGATGATGGCGGTGCAGGATTATGACTGAGTCTGCAGAGAATGAGTAATGTGTGGTAAACTCGTGATGGAAACTTTAAAGAGGATTGAAGCTCTTTATAAATTCAGCTCATAATGGCCCATGACAACTGCACTGTGATCTTATGAAGCTCGCTGCCATGGTTCTACGTTTAGTCTTAAATACTCACAAAAACCCTTCTTTCATTAGCTAGTTTTAGCGGTGTTTTATTCTCTAGATTGAGTATGTATTAAAAAACATTAACAATTTAGCTGGTTTTAATTATATTGTTTAACATTTAGCCATTAAGCTAAAATTCATTATCATATTTCGCCTACAGTTACCTTCAGAATTATTAACACCTTTGGAAAATGAGCAAAATAATTGTATAAAAACGACACTCTCGAATATTCCAGTCAGTTGGGGAAGATACCTAAAAAATTTTATAAGATCTTGTTTTTTCTGTAATAAAAAATAATTTAAAAAAAATAAAAATAAAAAAAAATACTGTCTGATGCACATGTGACAACATTACTGATATGGCTTAACAATAATTAAAATAAAATATTTTTTTTTCCATCTTCTTGAAAGGGTGCCAATAATTTTGAAATTGACAGTAATTAATTAGGACATCATTTCCAACATGACAGAACGATTCCTCTTATGCTTTACATTCTGTCTTATTATGTGTCTTATAGCCGAAAGATTTTCAGCCATCATCTTCTTCTCGGACTACATACCAGCTCTTCCAAAATTTCTTGAGAGAAATTGTATTCATAAAAACAAAGCATTTTGATCATATTAAGCAACAGATTTATTTTTTTTTTTAAATAAAAGCAATGTGAGGGCTATAATATAATATTACAATATGCAAATTTACAGCATTTACTCTATTATTAATATTAACCCAGAATTGTTAATTGAAGAGATCCTGAATGAGCTCTTTGACCCAAACTTGGCTTAAAGTGGATCTAGATTAAACTAAACTCTAATGTTCTACATCTGCTAATTCACCCAGGTAAGCCTATTATCCAACAGTTGAGATTAGTCTGGCCAGACTGTTGAATGCGCTTCAAGCTGCTTCTTGAATCCCAAACTTCATCTGGAATCCACATAATTTGCTTTTAACTGAGAAGATCCTCTATTTGAAGTCTGTTATTTGTCAACAGGTTTGTTTGGATGAGAAACACCTGTGCTTGAAGAGGAGATTAGGGCGGTTGAAGAGGGCTGTTTTGCTGTGATAAGTCCAGCTCTGTAGGACTCACCTGCGTACAGTCTCCACTATGTTAAAGCCACTGCCACTCAGAATAATTAGAGCAAAGATAGTGGCGATGCAGACTTTAGGCTCAAGCCTTGCTTCTGATGACACCACTTGTGGAAAAATCACATACGTTTCCCATGTGCTCATACATTTTTCTCCATGTCATTATGTAAATACTCTGTGAGCACAGGCAGCATGATGATGCAGCGGGTAGCACTGCTGCCTCACAGTTTCAGGTTCGATCCAGAGCTCAGGTTGTGTGCATGCATCTTCTCCCCCATGCTTGTGAGGGTTTCCTCAGGGTTCTCCAGTTTCCACATCCCAAAAACATGGGTTGGCTCTGCTAAATTTCTCCTAGGTGTGAATGAGTGTATGTGTGTGTGTGTGTATATGTGTGTATTTGAGAGTGGTGCACTGAGATGGACTGGCGTCCCATCCAAGGTACATTCCCGCCTCACATCCACTGGTCCTGCGATACACTCCGGATCCTCCACAACCCTAACCAAGAAAGAGCACTTACTTTAGAAGACTCAGTGATGAATGTGATCACATGTTTGAACATATGTGAAAGTGCATTTTAATATGTAACACCCTGTAATTATAAACTCAAATAAATACAACAATATGTGATCGCGTTGTTCATTTATCTGAAAATTGAAACCACAGGCCCTGCATATGGCAGATGAAGATGTGAAAATAAATGAATCGTGAAACTAAATCACGTGTGGTGTGAAAATAAAACAAATGCTCGACATGTGAAAAGTCCAAAAAAAAAAGAAGTAAAAAATGTGTGAAACATAGCACGTGAAGTGTCTAAAACCCACACTAAAACTAAATTTCTCTTGTGAAGATCATGTGACTTTTCAGTAAGGGACTTGATTGAGTCTGTAGACTTGTTGGGTACATTAATATTTCCATTTATGGCGTGTTTAAATGATTTAGAGCCTATATTAGAAAAGTGTCTAGACGTGCTTTCTAGCCATAGCAAACCACTGCATTCACTCACACCACCATTAACAATTTTAAAACCACTATATTGGCATGGGTTATTTGTAATTGCTTGCATCCATGATGGTTGCCATTAGTCCTTACCAAAAGTAAAAATTCCTGCATCTGAGTGATGAATATAATAATAGGGCCGTTTTTTTCCCCGTGGTCTGTCTAGCCGTTATATGTGTTACTTTATTATAATAGTTCCAAAAGGAGTTGCTGAATGGGTGATAATCTTAAAGCTGCTGCTTTCTTGCCGCCTGCATGCATTCTCATTATACTATACAGAAATAGTCTGCATACTTCACATATAATCATGGTCTGCATTATATAATTTGTAAAGTGGCTCCTTTAGAGTGACAAAGACATTGAAATTGCGAAAGGAAAGTCATTTCATGATGAGTTTCTCAGCAAACTCAACCAAGAAATTCTGCAAGCTACATTTCCTCTTCAAACACTTGGTATTTACATACACATTCACCAAGATATACTTGATTAAGTATAATTAATGCAGCAGTTCCTTTAAAGGATTTGTGATTAAAGTGAGAAATGAATTGTAAAGAATGTAATCAGGAAGCAGTAATAGTCGAAACACAGGATACAAAAGTAGAGAAGAAGACTCGGGCATTAATGCAAAAAAAAAAAGGGAAAATTGAAAAGGAAAATATATACAAGAAAAGGCTAAGTGGTTGTTAGGCTTTTTTTTTTTTATCAGCACATCAAACACAAAACAGGATTAAAAATGATTCCTCATATCACTATCTTCTCCCTCCATCTTCCTTATGTCACACTTTTGACATGTGAAATGAAACATGGTGTTTTAACAACAAACCCACAATCTCTCTGATAATGTATGATGGAAAGGTGAAAAAGACTGTCTTCTACCAACAACAAATGTGATTGATGGCGCAGTTGTCATAGATACATCTGTCATTTTAAAGGACTGGAAATCAAAACAGCTTTGTGGATTGCTTTATTTGCCACACGGCCTGTGCTGTCAACCATATAAGCGATTTTTAAGCTTTTGAACCAGCAATCATCAGCATGCAGTGTTCACTTAATACATGAGCAGTTCGCCAGATCAGAGGTGTGTAAACTCTTTAAAGCAACATTACAGCAACATTAAAGGACATCTGTGTTGCCTTTGATTTATTTTTATGATTTCATTGGTGCCTCTGTGTGAGCGTGTGAGTCTCTCACTACTGTTAAACAGGATGTTCGCTGATATGGTCTACTGGGTCACGTGAGTTCACCTCTGCTTCTCTGTCGATCTGGTTTGACCCTCATTTCGAGTGGAAGCTGCTAAGGCATGCTTAGGTAACACTGACTGATGTTGCTCTGAGTCAGTCTCTCTGTTTGTCTCTGCACATTAGTGAGTAGCTCGAACATAAGCGCAGGGTTTGGGCTCTCAGATGGAAGGGGGGCTGATAGAGGTCCTTTGAAGTGCTGTAATGTACACCCACCCCTCCCTCTTCCCTTTTACCTTATTTACGGTATTTGTTTCAAGCACAGTTGAGGAAAAAACTCCACCCCAATCCCCCACCACCACCACCACCACCACCACCCAAAGATTACACTCCACTCAGGCCGTATGGCCACTCCATTCATATTTAGTGTGATACCTTGCAAAAATGCGGTTCTTCTTTGGAGGAGAGAAATGATGATTCTCTAACCCACAAGAGGAAGTATGGTGAAAAGGTCGCTCGCCCCTTTCAAGCCTAATCTGAGCAGCTTTTTCTGCTTGTCATTACCATCAGGCACCGATGTGCTAAATGTTGTTTGTTTTTAGATAGCAACCAGCCTTGTGAAAGCACAGCCTCTCTTTTTGAAGTGCCTCGCTGGCCTCGAGGCTGCCTGCGGCCTTGTTGGCAGATGTAGATAAACCCCACGGACTTGGGGGCATCTGTCCTAAGCCCTTCCCCCAAATTCCCTGCCCCTCCCTAATAACACATATTGTTTGCCTCCTAAACAACTGTGCAAATGAGCAAACACACTGATAGTAATGTGTGGGTAATGGCTCGAATCAGAGCTGCCATTGTTTTGTGGCCTGGTCCTCACACCGTTGCACCGTGGCCTGTGGGACAACTCAATCCAACACATTTACACCTGACTAAGATCAAAGATTCCTGCCTTTTTTTCTGGGGATGCAATCACTTAGGCAAATGAGATGCTGTGCAAACTCTCCTTTGTGTTAGCTAAGTTGGGCATTTGTATAGAACAAATGGGGGTGTTATGGGTTTTGGTAAAGGAAAAGCCTCGATCAAAGGGAAGCGACCGGGCCCTATTAAGCCCTAGAAAACTGTACAAGGCACAAAGGAAACGATTGAGAAGAAGGCTAAATTGGCTTTGGGCTTCTCTCGAAGGGAGAAAATGAATGTGACAGAATAGCCATTTAGAATGGGCATCAGTGAATTGAGTGGTCCTGTGGAATGACATTGTCCTGTTTCTAGGGGAGACGGGAAATGTGTGTGCAGATACAGGATGTTATCTGCTTTCAACTCTCCCTGACCCACAGAGCACAATGACAGAACGAGGCAATGCTGCTTCTCACTTTGACAAGCATCAAAGCCAACTTCCTGAAGAATTGTTGCATGAAATTGGGAATCAGCAGCTGCCACACAAAAATCAATGATAGCTTTTAAATTTGTGTGTTATTTGCTGGGCGATAGATGAAGCGTATCTCTTCAATTCTTTATACACTGTGGTGTGTGTGTGTGTGTGTGTGTGTGTGTGTGTGTGTGTGTGTGTGAGAGAGAGAGAGAGAGAGAGAGAGAGAGAGAAAGATGATACACTCATATTAAACACAGCACTGTGGTGACAACAGAAGGACTACTGCTGGTTGCCACATGACGCAACATGGCCCCTAATTCACCCACAGCTACATCACTGCTCGATACCACTTTAAATAAAGTCCTTATCATTATGCTAATAGTGAATAAAACTCTTCATGCAAAACTTACTGGAAGCATTCATGAAACATTATCCTTGTTTTTTGGTAATTGCATATGAATTCATACATTTGACCAAACACTCTGGCAATCAAATCTTGGCAGTGATTACATCATGAATAAAACGCTGTGTATTTGTAGAAGAATGGCTGTACACATATTTGTTCTGGACCCAAGAACGTGGAAAAATTGGAGTTTTTGCAACTATGGATGCTTGGCTGTTTACCCCACTTTTAACTTGTTCAAACAAATAACGTTGACTGCAAGATGACATGACAAAGTCATGTGTAAACCTTTTGGCACTGACTGAGGGTGGGCCTTTGACTCACAGACTAATTTATCTGTCAAAATTAGAACAAATTACAAGGGTGAGTCAAATGGAAACCTTACAAGTGTGACATAAATTAGAGAAACTGCATTGAATTAGTAGCTGCAGAAGTAAAAATGTACTAGTGGTCCATTGTTCTTTCTTTTTCACTAATGGAAGGAAGGTTTTAGTCATCATTATCATCATCATCATCATCATCATCATCATTAGTTTGCTCTAAGGCATTGATCTAATGTTAGTATTTTCTTAACAGTGTGAAGTTATCTTCCTCATTGAGATAATACACACGCCATCTCCTCACATCCGCTGGTGGCCAAAGTCAAAATACTTACAGTCGTACTAATAGCACTAATAGTAACTTGTCAAAAATCATCGAACACATTAAATATAATTCCTAAACCATGATAACGTGTGTGTCCATAATTGAGCTTTTAAAAGTTTGTACTTTCCAACTATATTCAGAATAAAGTGTGATATGTGATAATTGTACATCAAGATGTTAGCATGATGTCTGAGTAAAGTAATGTAAAGTAAAGTAAAAAAAAATAAAAAGATTTTTGTGCTATCATTTGAAGTCAGTCTCCTGCGTGTGTGTGTGTGTGTGTGTGTGTGTGTGTGTGTGTGGTTAGTGTTGGTGAGTGTTTTTTTTTTTTTTGCCACTAATTATCCTCTGGGAGCCTTTTTGCCTTTCTTTAGCTTAGCTTTACTTTCCCTCTCTCGCATTTAATTTTGATTGTGATAAGAGATAAGGTATCTACTGCAATTTCCATTGAAGTTGATTCTTCCATAATGTTACAAACTGTGACCAGATCACTTGTGCTAATCTATAGCTTTCGCATTATACACATGCCTAAGTCTGACTGAGCTTATACGGATAAGAAATGTTCTGTTTATTGTGGTTTGTATCTCACTTACACCTGCACGTAGCGAACAGCTGAGACATCCAAAAAAGCAATTTAGTCGTTATATTGTTAAATAAGCGCTGTTAAGTATGCTATATAATGTTGAAATTGGAAATGATTATTAGTGATATTATTTAATTATTATTATTAGCGATTAGCTACCCTAGTGAGCACATTTGATGTTTGATAGCGAACTGCAGAAACCAAATCATAGAGAATGGGATGTGACACTGCAGTGACTTATGGGAAATCCAGCATATTGTTTAGACTCAAACCAGCTGAGTCCACCTTATGAACAATCTAGCTGTTTCTTTTCAATGTTATTAAAATAAACAGCCAAAAATTAAACAAAACATCAAGAAGAACATCAGAATCATTCTCCTCCAAGCACGAAACTCAAACGCATCGCTGAGGTACTACAGAGATATTGAATCAGACAAGATGCAAAAACAAGGCTTTCTGCAGCATATTGACATCTATGAGCGTATTCTCCTGGTACTTTCTGTTCTAAAGAGTTGAAAATGTACTAATGCTGTTAAGTTAGCTACTCTGAGTGAATGGATTACATTAGCAAGTTTGCTATACTAGGCATCCTTCTCTCTCTCTCTCTCTCTCTCTCTCTCTCTCTCTCTCTCTCTGTCTTGCTCTCTCTCTCTTTTCTGTCTGTCTCTGTTGACATAATTACATCATATTTGCATAGCCTGGGGAAGTGATGAAAGCTTCAACAGATAAGCTAAGATCATAGCTAGGAATTTTACAACTTTGCTACGACTTTAAACACAGTGACGTAGAGCAGAGGTCTCCATGACTGTTAGCTCTAAAGCTTTGTTGCTTTCCGTCACTAAGTTTCATATGAATTATCCTGCTAGTCCTGTACATGTCCATGTAGCACTTGTCATTTTTTTAATTACTTGAAAGAATAAGCACAAAGGACTCCACATATCAACTCTTTGTAGGATTCTACATTTTAATTTTTCAGTTAAATTTGCTCTTAAAATATTTAATAAGGTTTATGTCACTAATTAGGTTTCTTCATTTATGCCATTATGATGCGTAAGTAGAATCTACACACACTTCTAATTATTTTATTACAATGATTTTTATTACAATTTTACTTCTACTTATACCAGGCAAGGTTTTAATACACTGAATGTCATGAGATATATATATATATATATATATATATATATATATATATATATATATATAGTCAGGTCCGGAAGTATTTGGCCTCCTTCACTTGCTTTGAGGTCTCCTTGGACTTCATATTTACCCAGTCGAACTGCTGCCAAATGCCAACTCAATACCTGATATCAACTCCAGACCTTTTATCTGCTTCATTTGTCTTGAAGTAATGAGTCAATTAACTTCTTGTCAGTCAATTGTCCAAATACCTTTGAGCAACTGAAAATGGAGGTACTTAAAATGGCTGTAATTCCTAAATGGTAAATGCCATATTTTTGTGGAACCTCTTGAAATAATGCTGAAAGTCTACACTTTGATCACATCTTGATTGTTTTATTGTTTTCATATCCATTGTGGTGGTGTATAAAGGCAAAATCACAAAAACCGTCATTGTCCAAATACTTCCGGACCTGACTGTATATACAGTATATTACAGGAAACTAAGCAGTCAAAGCATAGTAATATTGATAGAAATTTTTTCTATCAAGACTGATGAATGATTAATTCACTGTTCATATTATATAGCATCTCAAACTCATACCATTTTATATATATAAAATATCAATCATTCTAAACAAATAGTGCAATTCCAGGGATGTTAAATGTTTTTTTTTTTTTTTACTTTTGTGTTAGCTAAAATTTATTAATAAATTAAGAATATGCTGAAATCATCTTATGTATTTTCACAATTTTACATTGTTTTATCTTCAGAAAATGTCCTGAATTTTGTCAACAGCAAAACAAAACCAAAAAGAAACCAAATAGACGTTTTCATTCCTGTTAACTGAACTTTAAAGGACTCGTTTTCCTCTATATTTAGGAACGGTTTTAATTTTTTATGCCTTATTATGCTTTAATTTATGTAACTAACATGAGAATTAATCTAATTCTTTTTTATTAAAAGACGTGGACCACATTAAATTTACATTCGTTCACTGATATAATTACACACGACACATTCTCATCACAATGTAAAAAAATGTAAATAATCATCTTGCTATTTGCAGTTTTCCTTTAAAAAAAAAAGTATGTGTTTCTGTAGTGAGTGTTTTGGTTGTGATGCAAGTATCGTAAAACCTGCGTCCTTTCATATACATCTTCGATACTTATATTTTCCCTCTTTCATTTCCTTTTCTGTGTGGATATTTTTGTATATTATATATTTTCTGTACTATTGTATATTTCCTGTCTCTCCTCATACTCATGAACCTTTTTTGTTTTGCTATGCTATGCTATGCTCGTTTGCATATTAGCTTCTCTTTATACAATTTTAGAAGAGTAGAAAAATAATCACATCCAGATTTTCTGAAACAGTTTTACTTTAAATTATTGTAGAACATCATCTCACCATGTGGTCCGGATGAAGGAAAAAGGGATAACATTTGTCTCTGGTTACATGTTTCGATGTTTGGGGGCAAAACAGTTCTTTAGTGCAGAACTTTTTTCTGTGTGACTTTCAGTATTCACATGAAAATTGTGGCCATAATATCTTTGATTTTTAAAAATATAATAATAATAATAATAATAATAATAATAATAATAATAATAGCACCTATTTATAGTAGTATTTAGGCACACTAGGAAAAAAGTATTTTATAAAAAGTAGCCACGCAGCTGTCAGTCGGAAAGAGCATATAAACCCTTAATTTTTTTTAAAATCAAATTTAAAATGTTTCAGTTGTGTCTGTAACTAGTAAAAACTTGATGTTTATGAACACAAACTCCACATTTATGGAAGAAATGCAGGAGGAGTGTTTTGCACCACTTCTGAAGCGTGATCCATATACAGTACAATACACAGCTGAGTGCAAAAGTTTGCATCGCCAGTGGTTTGTGAACGAAAAAATATAAAACTGTAGCTGTATGTTACAAAGCAAGAAGCCAACTATTCCAAAGCTGAGTCAGACAGATCAGATATGAATTTCATATGATCAAATTGCACTGTGTTTAGAGCCAACTTTCATGAAATTCAGCCATGCTTGCTCTGGCATTGTTTCTCATTCTTTCTTTCTTTTTTTTTTTTTTTTACCTGAGGCACTGCGCTGTTCTTTGACTTGAAAGACTTAATAAAATAGGCTCACTGCAGCTCTGCTGTTCCCAACCTTTCTATTTGGGTTTCCTCAGACTGATGTCTGCACTTCCAAGCCTGCCATGTCTTCCACAGCTCATCTCCGCGACGCCTGCCATTATTATCGTCTGCTCTTCCTGTCTGTAATTTTCCAGCATGGCTGTCAGTCAGCTAGCAAAACCAGCAAGGGCCAATAAAAGTGTGAATGCAACAACTCCAGGGTCGATCCGTTTGACTGAAAGTGGAACTTAAACTTTTGACAACACGATTTGCTCGCTTAAATTTACATCAGTTAACTAAAAGGGACCAAGTTACAATAATTAAATTTCTTTTTTTAGGGGGGCATTCTATATCCGAATTTGTAGTTCTTTAGAAAGAAGTGATTCTACCGAATGAGAACACTAATTATGTCAACGTAAAACATTTTAATTCTAAAATCTTGTTAGTCTATAGTATTGTGGAGGAAGAGGTTTGTTTTCTCTTCAAGTGTAGGGTTGTGCGCTCTGTGGCTTCCAGAGAAGGACTCTAATTAGAAATCCTGTTTTTATCATTGTGTCAACGTTTTCACCCCTTTGATGGCAACATCTAAGAGGAGCCCGTGTGATAGGTAACCTCTCACCAGCAATTACATCCATCTCTAAATTAAAGACACCTATCCTGACGCCCCTATTTATGCCAGGCTGGTTATAGAAGTCAAGAAAAGCGTCTCTTACACTGAACGGCTATTTAAGGTCGTGCCGCATTTCCTCACGTCTGTGTTCCACCTGTATAAGATTAATGAAAATTAAGAAATTAGAGGCTCAGTCAATGTCGAAAATAGGAAACCACTTAAATGGAAGATAGAACTCGTGGAAAGACATCTGGAAGTACAAAAGGCTTAGATAAGAAGAAGAAGAGCTATTGGGTAAAAAGTGGCTTGCTGCCTTTAGACTGATATGAAGAAAATGTGCCTCATCTGCTTTCCTCTGTCTTTATTAAGTCCTGTGATGCCTTGTTGAACATCTGGACATCTGACGGACATTAAAACAAAGAAACATCAAGGGACATAGCAATACCCTGTGAAAGATTCTTGTCTGTCTCCAAATATCTACTGGTTACCCCATAGCCATTTTTGCTTTATATGAATTACCTAAATTGCCATTTCTATAAGCAAGACTATGAAACATATTTTCACGATAAGAAATCATATCTTATTAAAGCAGATTTTTTTTTTTTGTCTTCCTTTACTGAGTGCCTTCATACAGGACCACAGTGAAGCATTATCACAAGATAAATATTCATCATACTGTATATTAATGTGTTTGTGTCTTTCTAATTATGTATCTCAGGAAGCTTCAGTTACTTAACTATTTGTTGCAAAGTAGTATTGTGCCACGAAGCCGTCGACTGATCTCGACTTCAAAGTGAGGCGGGTTTGCAAACATTCCCACTTGAACTGCTATTTTATTGTACCCAGCACAAAAAAAAAAGAGGGAAATCCATGATTTCACTGTAATGTTTGCAGATTAGTTATGACTAAATGCCAGAGACATCCTTTAATAGCCTCTTATCCCCTTAAGCAAAGAACAAATTGAATAGTCCTGGAGCTGCTCCAGAATTCGAGAGATGCTTGCTCTGTTGCCCGCAAAGAATTAGCCACCTTACTTGTAATGCTTACTCGAGGGACTTTGGTGTCTGTTTGCGCAGTTGTTATGATTGGGATTCCATGAACAGATGTTTTTGGTCTCTGAGCTGTTGATGGTACTCACAAAAGATGAGGGACGGCCTCTCAAACAGCAGCCAAAGCACATGCACGGGACAATGTCAGTGTGTATATATCCTGTGCTTTGAAATGTCTACCCTACTGCTTTGTCTCCTTTGACAGATCCAAGTAAAGACTTCAAACCCTCAGTTTCCAGTTACTAAGGAGGAAATGCGAAAGGGACACTCAGTGCTCAAAGAGGACACGGTTCTAAAGGGACAGCATGTTACGAGCAGCGGGATTTCGTGCTTTTGTGATACCGCCGTACTTTCTTTGAATTATATCGTTTACAAACACGCGCATTTACACTTCCCTCCAAAACACACACACACACACACACACACGAACACACATTCAAGTACTATGCTTTATCAGATATGGACTATTGCACGTACCCATCATCTCTAGCGTTTATATTCTATTGTTTTAACCTTTTATTCCATGTTAAGTGATTTCAGCATCCTTAATCCTTTAAGGCTCAATCAGTACAGTTAATGTAAAGCAGACATATTGAAAGAGAGCACACCAGAACAAGCATTAATTTTTTTTTTATATTCTCACTGTCACAGCAAGCTGTTATCTTCCATATGCCCAATTTGCATTTTCATAAAGCAGTGTATTGAAAGCAACAGGAAATTTGACTGTGCAGCTTTCTATTGCCTATTAATCAAATAGCTTTAAGCCACGTTATCAAGTACATAAACATAACTGTTTACCATCTGTTGCCAGCCCCCTCCCTTCCATCTTTTTTTTTCCATATTTATTACTATTAGGTATTCTCACAATGCTCCCTTTAGTTTTCATATCAGTATGAATAAAAGAATGTAACTGGTATTACTCTAAAAGTTTACCATTTATTTTTTATTGGTCATTGTAAGAAAGATTTGCATCTGAGCTACTACAGAAATAATCTACCAGATTGTCTTTGCATACTTAGACATGGTCTGAAACATAAATAATCATTACACTCTTTATTTAGAATAAAAAATAGACATATATCAAACTCTGTATGATTGTGTAAATCTGTATATACAAAAGGGGGTGATGCATCCTCTGTGTGTTGACAAAAATCAGAGCTAAGTGCCAACTTCCTAATAGTATTTACAATACAGTAATGTACTGCAACCATCAAATGCCAAGTTCCATAGAGAAACATTTATATCTACTCTGCGATGTTGACACACACAGCTGGAGATGGAAAGAAATAAGAACAATATATATTAAAAAAAAACAAAAAAAAAAACAGAGTATCTCATTCCATGTCCATTTCCACTGGTGACGTTTTTCTATATTCTTTCAGACTGGTGGCGCTTCCCAGAAACATTCGGTAAATAATCCTCGAGTTGAGCAGCTCAGTGTCTCTGGCATGTGTGGAGGCTTCGTGAGGCCTTGCTGTGGTCTCCTTTCTGCATCCTGCAGCTCAGACCTTCCCCACAGTCACACCGCTGGAAGATCTCCAGAGCGTGAGTGCCTTTCCGCTTGTGCTTCGTGCACACCTGGCCCTCTTTCAGCACTGGCTTGCATATCTTGGACCAAAAGTGGCGGGCACAGCACAGACCCTCGGCGCAGTCTGAAGATCTCAGGCAGGTCTCTCCTTCCAGACCTGAAGCAACACACACACACGCACGCACACACACAAAGTCAGACTTCCTGCTACACTGGAGGAAAGGGTCGATTTTTCATTCCTTTGCTTGTAATAATGGGTTTTACCTCTAAGGGTTTGAGGTGCAGCTTGAGTTGCTACTTTGGATTGCTGGACCACCGAAGCGTTCTCCTCACGCAGAGTGCTGACGGGGACAAGCTCTTCTACTCCCGCTTGGAGAAGGAGGTCCGGGTCGTTCGCTTGACACAGTCCTGAGGGGGAGAAAATGAAAACAGTGTTATATTAAGTTTGGGATATGATATTATAGGATCATTAGAGTTGCTGATTTACTGATGATGCATAGGCTACTAGACAAGATGACAAGATGAGATGAAACAAGTGACACTGTTGAGATTTTTTGTTTGTTTGTTTGTTTGTTTATACAAATGTTATACATTTATATATAAAAAAAAGTTATCTTACCATTGCTACAGTGGTTGCCTGGGCAGCACATGGCGTCCCGGATGCAGCGCTTTCGGCGTTTCTTGCACTGAAGGCACGCGCCGCGGGAGAGGAAGCAGAACTCCTCGCGGCCGCACTCAGAGTCAGCCGTGCACACGAGCGGCTACATGAGGGGAAAAGTAAACATCAACACAAACATCAGCACAAACATAAACATTACATACAAGCTAACTGTGCACACCGAGAATAACGAGTGTAAAACAAACTCCTGGAACTAGTCGTGATGCTGCAGCTTACCTGCGCTGTATCGATGGCTAAGTTCTGCTCCCCGCCCTCCACTGGCAGCACATCTGGGCTCGCGGTGGCCGCAGCTGGACCGAACTTGATGGCGTTGGAGTTGTGTAAAACAGCGCTCGCGGCTGCACACGTGAGCAGGGTGATGCACAAGGTGGAAAACGCCACGAGAGCCATCAGAGCGGATATTCCTTCAATGCAACAGGCTACAGAAGTCCTCACTGGAGATCTCCGAGGCTTTCTCAGCTGCTATGTTCGTGCCGGTCTGCAGCTCGTGACGCTTCATTTATACCCCAGGCTCGATGTTTGCGTTCCCCGCCCCTCCCCGTAAGTCACAAAGGGGGGGAGGAGGAGGAGGTGGTGGAGCAGGAGGGGGTGGAGGAGGAGGAGGAGAGTGTGTGTTGGGAGGGGGGGCTGAAATTTCAAAAGCGCCGCTGCCGGTGTGTTTGGTGTGTTTGGCAGGGCAGGGCGCGCATTGTGGCATTTAAGCCTCGCGCCGTGTTTGTGCACGAGCTCACATCAAACGCAGCGCGCGGCGCTCTGTTAGCCGAGCTGTTATCCCTGCTTTAACTGGAATGAACGCGATGTGTATTGGGGAGCACTCTAATCAGCCGGGATTACTGTGGAAGTTAGACGCATTTTGCTCCCCTTAATGTCTCAAAAGTACCGTTAAGTGAAAGAGACATTTCATCCACTGCCTAACCACACTGGATACACTGGATGTCTCTGTCACTTAATAATTTAAATAAATAGCCTACATCAGTAAATAAGGGCTCATACACACATGCATACATACATACACACATGCATACATACATACTTACATGCATATATACATACATGCATGCATACACATCATGTATTTATTCTATGTATTTATGCTAATTGTGTATTTATGTACAGCAGTCCATCTCAGAATGCTGTACTGTGCATGAAAAGTTGTAAGACAATAAGACAGTAGCTTTCGGATTTCTTTCTCTGCTTCTCCTTTCCATTAGCCACATTGTAATGAAGGGACTTTGAAATGCATTCGATAAAACAAAAGTAAGCAAAGATCAAAGGCGGAATGCAAATGAGAAGGCGGGGAAAGTTTACCGAATTAATTATCATTCAGTCTGCGCTCGCGAGTAAACAGTGGCTGATTAACACTAAGGTAAGTAAGTGGTCCTGAGCCTTGTGAAGCTCAACTCTACAGACAAGAGGGCTGGCATTTATTTAAACTGTTTGTGTTATCTTAAAGGGAGGTGAGATGAAAAAGAAAATTAATAATCACACACATTTAGGTATTGCAAAAAATGACTTCTTAGCAATATAGTCAAATTTATCTAGTATTTCCTATCACAAGATTACAACAAACCAGATATAAAATTACTAAATCCTAGACATTTTTACTGATTTCAAGCTTGAAATAGTCTATTGGCAGGTAAGTTTGCTAATTCTAAGCATTTTTTTTTTCTAGAAAGAAGCAAAATTATCTGAAAAAAAAACAAGAGTAAAAATGTCCAGAAATAGGCTTAATAATAAAAATTTTAAAAATAAATAAAATTTAAAAAATTATATTTGGTTAATTGTAATCCTGTAATAGGAAATACTAGATAGGTTTGATTATATTCAAGATATTTTCACTTAGGTTTTGCAGTGTACAGCTAATTGCCAAGGTTTTGAAATGGTGGCTTTAATAAATGTTCGACTACACTGTAGATCATTCATTTCTAGAAATGGATCTACAAGAGTGACGTACTGTATATACGTTTTATTTGATATGATTTAATGGAATAAGGCTTGCTTTATGATTGGATAGTGGACTGGGTTCCTAGGCATGATACATACACTATATAGCCAAAAGTCATACAGTGTACGTCGCGCACCTGGTCATCACAGCCACATGTGCTTGTTGAACATTTCATTCCAGATTTAGCCTTCCCTTTGCTGTTATAATAACCTCCACTCTTCTGGGAAGGCTTTCCACTAGATTTTGGAGCGTGGCTGTAGGGCTTTGTGTTCATTCAGCCACAAGAGCATTAGTGAGATCAGGCACTGATGTTGGGTGAGGAGGCCTGGGGTGCAGTCGGTGTTCCAGTTCATCCCAAAGGTGTTCAGTGGGGTTGAGGTCAGGGCTCTGTGCAGGACACTCGAGTCACTAGGGCATTGTCATGCTGAAACATGTTTAGACCCCTTAGCTCCATTAAAGGGAAATTGTAAGACTACAGCATACAAAGACATTCTATACAATTGTGTGCTACCAAAGGTTACAGGTGTGATGGTCCGGTGTCCACAAACCTTTTGTCCATATATTGTATCATATTGTCACCATTCAATTTACATTCTTGTCATATTGATGCTACTACTACTGTCATATTTCTAGCTTTTTATCTAGCCTCTCACACATGCTGCTGTAACACTCGAATTTCCCCAGGAAAAACTAATAAAGGTTGATCTTATCTTTATCTTATCTTATTCAGCCCATTAATATTAGTGGCATAATATCCTGGTTTTTTTTTTTTCCCCTCTGGAAAGTCTCTGGATGAGACACTTCTTCATTAAGGATTTAACAGTGTCACAGGGTCTATGTGATGAATACTGTGGGATAACCTTCCACGTGAAGCTCTTTGATGTGGCCGACACCGAGGTCACTCATAACTGCCGACTGCAGGACAAACGCTCAATACACTTCATTAGTCGTGAATTGGCAGCTTTTCGTCCTCATGCTGTTTGGGCTTTGTTTTAATTGGACAGCACAAAGCTTGGTGTAAAATGGAGGCTGTCGAAAGCACTCTTTGATGCACACACACATCAAACAAGCCCTGAGTGCTCAGTCTTAATCTGGCTTTATCTAAAACACCCTTATCACAGCAGGCCACTCTTAGCGGCTTTCTTTCTGCACTCAGAGTTATTGTTAATTGTATAACACCAAATTCTGACTTCAAATTCTCGGATGTAGCTCAGAGTAGTTTGTCTACATCTGTCAAGAAACATCACACGCGCTGCCCACAATGTCTCTTTAGCATAAATGCTAACCAGTTCTCTTCACAAACTAAGAAAAATAGATAAAGTTTAAGTTTCGTAGGTCACGGTCGAGCAGGCCTATAATGTTCAAACAGCAAGCATCTCCATTTTATATAGACTTACAGTAAATGAGAAATAATAAAAAAAGGTCTACTGAATTACTTATAGTTCTGTGCCATGATGACAACTCTTTTCAGGAGAAAGTAGTTAATGCCTGCTTAAAAAAGTCCCTAGAAGTTGCCCAATTACACCACAGACTATTGATATTCATTGAGTTCTCGTGATCTTTTGCATATCAAACCATGTTACAGAAATTAGGAACATATTCTGACGACACTTAGAATAAAATAGAATAGAATTTTTTTCAGAACAGAAAATGACAGATTATAACTTCCTATAGAAAGAAGTTGTCTCTGGTAATGGCACCACAAATTCTTTACATATTTATGAAATACTATAATTTCAATCAAGAACACACAAAATGAAGCACTGGTAGTAATTGGGAAATAGACACAGAGGAAACAGTTACGGATGGAATAACTGATGGAATAACTATGGATGGATGGACAATCGATAATATCTACTCAAAAAGTCACTAGATTTGCTGCTAGATTCGTTTTTTTGAAATAAAGTCTTAAACTGGCAGTACAGTCTCCAAGTTGGCGACATCGCATGCATGGCCAAATGTGGCTGACTGAGCATATTTAGTGCAGGGACAATGTTGGCTTCACCCAACAACATGGCATCATTGTGGTGAAATTACAAGGAGGATTCACTCACTGGGGGAACACGCTACACATCCAAGCCTATGATTGGTCATTACAAACATGGTGTGCTCAAACCGATTCATTCTAAGACAGATGACTTTGACTAGCAGCAGTGGTCCTCCTGTAGTCCTGGAAATTGTCATGAAATTTTAATATGGCCACCTGCAGTCCTATAGCACGCAAGTGCAATGAGCAATCACAGAGAGAATGTGAGCTTGTAAGTTTGCAAAGGTGGTTTTATCTTTGTGTAACCCTCTCAGATGCTGCCCTTTACACTATGGTAAGTAGCGCTGGGTCAAACTAGACCTATGTGAATTCTCCTTGACAGGAAAGTAAAAGCAAGAAACCAACACATCTGACCCAGCTTATTAAACGGACTCTTTAATTGGTGTTCGAACACCTCAGGAAGGTGGATGGAGTATCTAACCACCGTTCTCATGCTGCTCAGAACCACATGCTACTGTCATAAATAGCACGTCAAAATATTTGGTACACTAATACGCGTTTTTGGATGCAGCCCTTGTCTTCTGTGTTAGTTCTGTTTTCTGGAACGCGGTCTTGATGCATATGTACTCAGTCTGAGCAGGGAGGGTGAAACCTTCTCTCTGATGAAGCTCCAGGACCAGTATCTTTGCTGACATGAAGGCACGCCGCTGATGGAGATTCTCCATGTTTGGAGTGCTGTGCAGATTGGCTCTCTCGCTGCTCTAATGGGCCCCAGAAGTTCTGTTTAATATAACCTGACTGGCACACCACAGTTTGAACACTGAAATAACTCAAGTATTTAATGCACCAAATGTAGAATAGGTTTTCGTTTAAAAGAAGAAAAGAACGAAATACTGGGATTAACACAGAACAGGAGTATAACGATCACTCAAGCTCTTGTTTATCATTTTCAAGCATTTCATAGAATTCAATGTATCTAACTCATTTATTTATTAAATCGTAAACTTGGCTAAACGTTTTAAACCTCCAGAAATGGTACAGGTTCTTATAGATTATTTCTTTAATACCTTTAAAATATGTGACTGACACTTCAAGCAGTAAAGTAGGGGTCAATGATGTCATCTGCACCTCCAGTAATTATACCTCTTGATGTCTACGAGACAGTGCTTTTTGGGGAACGGCCGTTTTTTTTAAGTTTATCTGTGTCGGCGAGGACAGGGAAGATAGCTGTTTACAAATCATTATCACCAACTGATATGAGTCAGTCCTTCCTCAGGGTTAAGCCAACGCTCAGTGTTCAATGTGAGGTCATTATGAGTTTATAACCAAGCGGAAGCGGTTGAAGACATGATCATGGAGGAGCAGTACAGTGCTGACAGACAGAACAGCAGTAAACTTGGCATTAAGACTACAAGGTCCAATTACGTTTGATGTTTTTTTTTATTGTAAGAAAAAGGCATACAAATCGCTGAACCTTAAAAAAAGCCACAAACAAGTAAGGATTACATATTTGAGGTGTTCACCTAGTCATGCAGCATCAGTACCAACGTAGGGTCTATATCGAATGCCATAGAATTAAGGCACTTCCAATAATGCCAGAAAAAAACACTAAGCACAAACTGTCCATCATGAAGTTTTGGACATGAGGTGCACAAAAGAGATCAACAAATTCTACAAAGTACCATACAGATAAAACATATTCCAAACAAATTAAATAACAGAGCCAGTTTTACTCTGACAACTTTTTTTTTTTCTTCTACAAGTATCACAAAATATCAGCACTGAATATGTACATAAATATTTACCTCTGGTCCTACAATAAATAAAAATCCTTAAATTTGTTTTCCAGCACAGTAGTTTGTGTTCAAGCTATTGTCAGCCTTCAGGCAGTCATCTAGCCATCAGTGATTGGATGATTGTGGTTTTGTAGTAGGCATGGCCAGCAATAATGACACAGCGGCTCATATAGCAGCATGTACATGATAATTGTTTGCCGATTGTTGCCCTTTCTCTTCATGCAACGCGTCGCATCAGGTGGCTCGTGTTTGTCACAGACTGCCCTCTGGTGGTGTAAACCTGTAGACACTGACCCTTGCCTAAGACACATTCAGTATAAGAAAAAGAGTGGATGGATGGGGTTTTTGCATTGTTTTTTTTTTTTTGAAAGAATAGAGATGTGAGCTTTTAAGCAAAATAGGCTAACTGTTATGAATATTCATCTGAATATATGCATGGAGGAAAAGCATTAAAGTGGAAGGGCATTTCATCATATTAAAGAAATCTGCCCTTGCAAAATTTATCATGTATGTCTTATAATGCACTATATAATGTCATATAGAGTGTGAGACTTTCCAAATATATAATAACCATACATATACAATCATGATATACTACTACATTGGTTAAGAAACTAAAGTTCAGAGAAGCCAGTGAGCGTGGAATTTTAACAGCATGACCACAGGTAGAAAATTCAGCACTGCCCAATCTTGTCATTACGTGTAACTCATGCTCTGTCCAATCAGTAAAAGGCAAATAGAACAGAAGAGTAAGGGTCTATGAATGGATAGAAACAGCATGAGGAGTAATGCGATGTGATAAAGCTATCAGAGAGTGTTTTCAATACTCAGCAAGCTTGAATGTTTATGGATCTGGGGCATCCCAATGCTGCTGCATTGGAGGGAGACAGCATTGGGGAAGGCATCATGGTGACCCAGAGCTGGACTCTTGTTTTTTTTTTTTTAAGTTTGCCTCCTAGAGTAGCAGTCACTCAACACAACCACGTCCTGAAGGTCCTGACTGACATTCAGACAGACCGATCGGATCAGAAATCCGTGTCCCAGCCTGAGTTGTCGTCGGGGGGCGGGTCCTCGTTGTCCTCAGGGAAGCTGTCAAAGTTACTGGTGTCGGTGGGTGATGACACCTGAGTGAGAAACGCACAACTCTAATAAGAATTTTAAAGTAAATTCCAAAGTATAATTGTTTGTTGCACCCATCCATCCATCATTAGTAGAAACTACACAGGAAGCTTACTTCAGGGATAATAGGAGGGGTGAGAGTCCCTTTGCGCAACCCTTCCCAGTTAAAGCCTTCAAACCATCTGTGGTTAGGAGATAAGAGATCAAGGATAATATGAGACTTAGGTCTAACTTAAAATCTATCATTACTATTCACCATACCATTTTACATACTACTTACTTGTGCTTTTGGATATCCTTCACCCCATTTTTCAAGTTCCCCAGCCTCTCAGATGGATTGTCCCTGTATACAAAACGTGAAATAAATTGAAAATGAAATAAAATGGCTTATTTGAAAGGATCATAAAAACCAGTGTAAACTAGGGGTTGCATCACTACTCATTTTCATAAGGACATCACTGTAAATGACATTTCCAGCTTCAGTGCTTTTCAGGCTACAGCAATAATGAAGAAAAGTAAACAAAACAGTGCAATAAATGTGCAAAATAATAAATTTGGGTGTCATGATACACTATTTTAAGATACAACTGCTTAAAACGCAGTCGTGTGGACGAGCTGGTGGCTCAGCTGAGATTACTCTGAAACTGATGGATGGAGAACAAGATGTCTCCAGCAGCATCTGTGAGGTTTTTCTTTCATCCACAGTAACATCTGAAAATGAGTCTGGATCGGCCTCTTTGAGCTGGCAGGCACTGCTGATTTGATTGGATTGGGACTGGATAGTGATGTGCAACCCGTGGCTCCGAAATCGCTCTTTCACACAGTGCTAGTCATAATGGAATTCACTTTGCCACAGTGCAGGGATTTTAATTAAATTTTATTTAGCCTTAAAAGACAACAAAAATAACAACGGGACAAATTCCTTCAGGAGCGGGAGGGGAAAAAAAATCTCTTAGAGACCTCTCCGCTTCATGCAAAGTGATATCAAAATATTAGAAGCCAATTAAAAAGACTTTTTCCCAGTGCGGTCTTGTGCAGCTGAGTGTAATCTAGTCTGAAATCTTTTCAGACTAACAAAGCACATTTAGCTTGCTTTCTTTACAGTGTGCCTGCATCTCCTTGTAGTTTTTTCCACCACCCGGACTAGTTGACGTCCCCACAGCGATGACTAATGAATGTATTAGTTAACTAGTTAACTAGTCTATGCAACCCCTACTCTTAACACAGTATATAGACAGCACAACACTTTAATAAAAGCATACCTGCATAGCTTCTTTATTAGGTTGGCAGCATTTTTGGTGATCTTCTTTGGAAATTCAATCATATCAATACCTCTTAAGATTATATTGTATGTCTTCATTGGATCTGGCCCTGAGAATGGTGGGCTGCAAAATGGCATGACAAAGTTTTATGCTTCAAAACCTTTTTTGATCCAATGAAAATCTCCTTTTCTAGATTTTTTAAAAAAAAATTCTCTTTAAAGACTCATTATAAACAGTCATTTTTTTTACCTGCCAGTCAGGAGTTCAAACATAAGGATACCAAGTGACCAATAATCTGCTGAGATGTCGTGGCCTTTGTTGAGAATAATTTCTGGGGCTACATATTCCGGTGTTCCGCAGAAAGTCCATGTCTTCTTCCCGAATCCAATCTTTTTGGCAAAACCAAAGTCCACCTGCAATGAAACCAAATTAACTGATCAGCCTCTTTCATCATCATTCAGATTCATCATTGTTATATTTAGTGTAAAATCATAAAGGTGTCAGAGATGGCAGCTCACCAGCTTGGCATAGCCTCTGTGATCTAGGATGAGGTTTTCTGGCTTGAGATCTCGGTAAATTATCCCTTTGGAATGCAAATAAGCGAAGGCTTCCACTACACAGGCTGTGTAAAAGCGTGTTGTGGAGTCTTCAAAAGATCCTCTGTAGGTGATAAATTAGGTGAAACTGTCAGAATATGGCTATTTGTAGTAATACATGTGTTGTAGTTATGCAGTCAGCTGGTTACCTATCTCTAAGAATGGTCCATAGTTCTCCTCCCAAACAGGCTTCCATCAGCATATACAGATATTTGCTGTCTTTAAATGTCCTGTATAATCTGAATTGGCAAAATGTATAAGGAATGAAATGAGAATAATTAGCAGTAGCAGTTCATGATCTTGTTAGCATTTTGTCATAATGTTCTAATTCTAATGTAAAGAATCTGACGCCAGAAATAAGGGTTTGCTTGAAACTGAGGATTGTTTAGTACCTCACTATAAAGTCTGAATGGGCTTCCTGCATGATGTGTTTCTCGGAGCGGATGTGTTCCTGTTGCCGTGTGTCCACAATGTGGCGCTTTTTCAGAATCTTCATGGCAAACGTTTTGGTCTCCTCACTTTTGAGCTGCACCTGTATGGAAAATCAATGAGAGCCCCCGGGACGAGTGCATGAGCTGTTGTTGAAAGTCAATTAAAAAAAAATGACACATCACCAATAGGCTATCTGATGGATTAAAAGTTTAAAAAAAAGTAATAAATAAATGAATCAAAACTAATTAAAGTGATAGAAATCTCCCAACAGGCAGTAAAAATGTTATATTTAAATTATATTTAAATTACTCTTCTATTGATAATTTAACAGCTATTCTATTTTTTTCAACTTCTTCTATTTCCTGTTTCACCATTTCTCATTTTCTGCACCATCTAGTGAGGCAAGTAAAAAAAAAATCTACTAAATTAGATCTAGATAAATCTGCTACCTCATTGGTTAGTTATTGTACATAACAAAATGCTGGACTGCGTAGTACTAAAAAAAAGCAGCTAGATGTTAAGGAGATTATTATAAACTTGATGCATTTTCTACAAGAAGAGTAGACTGGACTGAGGACCGTACGTATAGCAGTCTCATGTGGAGCTCTTTTTTTTTTTGGCATCTGCACCCAGTGTGGCTACTACCTCCTTGTACTAATCATAGTTTTCGAAACCTGAATATAGACAGAGTGCATAGATTTTTCACATAGCGTATCGTACACGTCAGTGGTCATTTGATCACACAACTCACACACAAGATATACATCTGGCAAAGGCCACTTGTTTTTGACCGGAGAGCTATGGGGCCTAAAATAGGTCTGGTACATGGGGATTCCTCTTTAGGCCAGACTACTGGGTTTTCCTTTTCCTTACGACACCACAAAAGGAATCTGCTGGTCTGCATTGCGACATGCTCCCTGTCTTGCTCAACCCCAACCACTCTTCATATGCTACTATATACATATACAAGAGGAAATCTGTTCTACACAATCTGTTCTGTTGCCTTTCTGCTTTTCATATAAATATTAACTAAGTTTGACGTTTCATAAATCTTTGGTCGACTCCAGAACTGCTTACATTATGAAAATGAGCAAAAATGGACAACTCTTCCACCAAGTGAGCTCGAACATCTCTGTATAGTTTTAACACTTTAATTGTTTTAAAAAATAAAAAGGTGCAGATGGTATGGCAGGGCACTGGCTTTGAAATTTTAATATGAAATTTTAATATTTGATGAAGTCTCACAGAGCAGCATCCGATAATGTCTAATGTTTATCTGAAACCACTCTTTCATGCAGAACATTTAATGCTCCTATATTTTTAAATGCTTCCACATGGTTACTACCATCTGCAATTCAGACGACGGGTTTTAAGTTTCAAATCTGGAGACTGAGACCGCCATTGATTTTGCGTCACACAACTACATCTGTGCTGCTTTGCACGTACCATTTGGGGTTTTCATCAAAAGATCTATCTACAGCCAAGTCTTAACCTTGGCAACCACATTTGAACTAAATAATCCTGGTGCATAGTGAAAATTACAATGCCATTATTTTCATAAGAGTCCCTGGACCTTTAGCTGTAAAACAGCCCCAAAGCATCAGCGGGTATCAGATGCTGTAGATAGCATCTTGGCTGTAGATGAATTTAGGGATTTAACACGTGTGTAACGTCATACTTATAACCCAGTATAACAGGAAGTGGTCAAAGGCAACAATTTTAAAATTAATGACAAATTAATCAAAATGTCAAAAAAAAAAACCATTATGACATAACAGTAATAGGAATTATGTTACAGAAAAGAGAAGTAGTTTCTCCTGTTGTTCGAGCAGAAAATATTTTATGTTTATTTTATACAAGAATCTTTGCTCATTTTCATAAAGAGATTTATTTAAAACAAAACAAAACAATGAGAGTCCTTGAGTCACAAGTGTGACCTATTAACACTGGTCTATACTAGTACTGGAAAGTTACCCTGAATAATACTGAAATATTCCTAGACGTGACCTGTGCGGCATGCACAAGACCTGCATATCCCTGCTGCAATACATCATGAAATAACACATACTCATATATTTATCTATAGTAAAGTATATAGGAGTTGTAGCAAAACAATGTAAGTTAGTTGTTTCTAGAGCATTTAATTACAATGGCTAATGATAAATAAGTGGTGTTAAATATTACGGTAAATATGGCACACATCACGACAGAAAGCAAATTTATAAATAGGAAGAATTGCACAAAATGGTGGCCCAGTAGGCCATCCTACCAGCTCAACTCGTCCGAATCCTCCCACCCCTAAGGTGTCGATGATGTTGAAATCCGCCAGCTTCAGGTTGGAGAAGAAGGCGTTTTCTGCCTCGTATCTGCATTTTTTAAAGTGAAAAAAGGGGAACTTCTTAGAGGTTTGAATAGAGTATGTAATAGGGAATGTGAGTGGAGCAGGAACGGAGGCAGGCAAACTGTTGATTCGCCCTCTTGCTCTCCGTTCCCGCACTGGAACAGGAAGAAGGTCACGCATTCTGCCTTCCTCTTGGTCCAACCAAAAGACGTAATAATACAGAACAGTCAGATGGATCCCTCTCAGAAGGCAAAGTAACACTGCTACTGCGATCTTACAGATCTTGCTTGTCGAAACCTCCTGATTCTTCAGTTTATGAGAATGTTCGGCAGAGTGTAAGCGATAGCCCGAGCTCAAACGTTGAGTTGAGGCGCCATTTGCAGTTTACATTTTGAGTGTTACGGAGCAATGTTGCCTGTGTATGGAGAAAGAAAGACTTGTCCAGATCCCTGAAGTCTCCCTGCATGAAGCTCAGCCACTGATCACTGAAGTCTCTCCAAATCAGCAAACACGAGTTATCAAAGTGATTCAAAAGCCAGTTAAATGGCCATATACCTAGTTCAGAGAACTAGTGAGTAACAGAGTCAAATCTAAAGCTGTCACAGAAATTTCCTCCTTCCAGTCTCTATCACTTAATGGGACAGTAAGAGCCCTCTCACTGATACAGCAAGTGAGTAGTGAGACCAAAGCAGTTCTTATGCTTAAAGGTCATTCAGCATGCCAAAACACTGTCCAAGTGTGTCCCTCTATGAGCAGCAGCCTCCACTGGTACTGTCTGTCTGATGATCCCTCGAGTATTTTTAGCCTGTGAACATGGGTCAAGGTTATCCCTGTTAGCATGCCTTCTATACCTCTGCCCTTTTGCAAACAACTACTGTCAGTCATCACTTAATGTTCATTTTCCACGTGAGTGGCAACATGGGACTCCTGCCTTTGTCTACACTAGTCTCTTTACTACACGTGTGCTTTGAGTATTCCAAACAACTCTTTCTGGGTATAAAAGCTATACTATGGTGCTATTCTCTAAAACAGTATGTAAATGTATATGAATATATTATTCATATTGGACAGATAATGTGTTCTAAATGAATACAAATACAGACACGAATAGTAGGGGCAACATTTTTTACATTTTATTTCAGAAAGCTTGCCAAACAGGGCATCTATTTCAGACTGGATGCCACTGGGACAGGGATCCTGTGGGCTGCAGCAAAAATGTTGTGCACTTTCGTGCAAGGCAGGCACGAACATGAAGGGTACAAGCATGAAACTCACACGACAAGCACACACTACCTTCATTAACATGACTGTGCAGTGGGCTTACTAACTGCCTGGTCAGATTTGTAGTATGATATATGATATTTAGTAACAAATGTCCCAGAAAAAAAAACTAACCACATAATGTAATCCCAATTTGGGCCAGAATTCGGAGACAGATCTGAATTAAATTTGGATTTAAACCTGAATACAGATACAGATATGAATATTTGGGGCACTAAACACATACAGATAAGGCTAGTGACATTGAGGTACACCGCTACTCCGAAATGTTGCAGTAATCTGTATTAAATGATATCAAATAATGTTCTCATGGATTCTCCTAAATATCATCAATTCCCTATGTTCTTTTGGGAGGCAGTTGCCTACATAGACAGCATTTATAGGCAGCATTTGGAAGGCATTTGGAAGGCGGCTTGAGGACACATTTTATGACAGTAATTTGGGTTGGACAAATTAGTATTCAGCAGTCCATGCATCCTTTTCGGTGAAGGCGGAATTATGAGGAGGCAGAACATAATCACATAATTACGTTGAATGAACGAAAGCTTTGCCACTGATTAGGAATGTGTTTACAAATGAAGGTTAGCCACCAAGTTTATACCAATGAGCTATCTTTAGGATACAACATCACTCAGTAACTTTGTTTCTTTTATGCCATCTTTTAAGTGGCATTAAATGCATGACTGTTTTCAAGAAGACAGCTGTGCCCTGGCTCAACTTTAAGATGAATGAATTTTCATCTTAAATCTCTATCAAAAAATCCCACTTGCTCATTGTCTGAGATTTGTTTGATACCTTTCCTTATTGAAAAAGCTGTTTTTTTTTTAATCTAAGGTTAGACGCTAGAAAGAGATTACGAGTAAATAAAAGTTACACACTAAATTGGACACAGCAGTATCCAAGTATCAGACCCAAGATGCAAGAAAAGACTTAAGTGTTATTCAACAATTGCATGGAGTTTGAGTAAAACAGAAGTGTATCTTAGTGACTCTGGCTTTGGACTTAAATGCACTATTAAGTCCAGCACCACTGTCAGATAGCTTGATGTAACTACAATATGACACACTGAAATGAATTTTTTGAGCTATAAATGCATTCAAAAAAACTATGGAATGCCATTCAATATTGATATTAAATTATAAATATGACTATTAATCAATATTATTAATATAAATATATAGGATCGCCCATTTGTAGTCCACAAAAAAGTTTTTTTGTTTTTTTTAACACAGAGGAAATCAGAAGAGCATCTTAATTGGAGACACTGATTATCCCATGGACTCATTTTTTAATGGATAAGGTTATGAATGAAATTAAAGTGAGCTTTAAGCATAGCAGATGAATGCTTGGTCAGCTTATCCTTCAAACCATGGCCATGTTCTCTCCATAGAAGTACAAATAGAATTAAGCAAAAACATTGGCTTTGGCATGTGCTTAGCATATCTGGGAAAAAAGCTATGTAAATACTGGAGTATGAGTCGCAAATGTGACGTCTGCTGAGTGTAATGGAAATCACAGTTTTATTTTCATTTGTTCGTTAATTTAAGGTCTTTGTACAGTTTATTTAGTTAAATGCAGTATATTTATATGCAGTGATATGCTTAACTGTGATAAAAGTTTAGGCAATTATGCCTATTAAACATTTTGTCAACTAATTACAAGTTTGTAATTAGGCTTGCCTTTGAATAAAATGCTCAAGGTGCTAATGAAGAATGAAAGCTAACAGGAGACTGATAGTCATTTTTTTTAATTGGGTAAAAAGTGTTCCCTTAGGTCTGGACTGGACTACTCTGAAGTTCAGAGTGGCGGGAAGGAGTGTGGTAAAGGATCTCCGGTGTTATTTTAGAGTGAACACACTTCAGGGAACCCCAGTGTTATCTGATCTGAAGAACGCAGCATCAGCAAAATGCTTCTGGCTTGGGACAAGTAGTAATATTTCAGTATAGTTACAATGTGTTATTCCATACAGGATGACACAGGCAAACTCTCTCCACACTATATGATGTGTGTACTGCGGAAGCATTTCATTTATTTATACAGTTTTAGGTAGGTGACACGGGTAATTCCTTATGCATATCATTATTCCTTGGGTGCCTCTTTACTGGTTTGTTTCCTGTCACCATAGCTACAGCCGTGCCCCGCTGAAAGTGTCAGCTGGCATGGGGAATCTCTGAAGTCCATAAGAGGGAAGAGGAGCCGCCGTCACATGTTCCAGTTTGTAAATGGATGACAGCTGATATGTAAGACGAGGGCTGTGAGCAGAGCTCTGATACTGATTTTCCACTGAGCTGGCAGACTGTATGTGTAGCAGCTTGGAGTAAACAAGTACGAGTACATCACTCTGAGTGAAAGGTGTATCAGTTTATTAACTGGGACATTTGGAAGAGCTTTACATTACTCACACCACTCAATAGCTGTGCACTTTTCATAACAGAATTCAGTGTGTTTTAATACATTTATTAATATGAAATGATTTATATTTATGAAGATGTTGATGAGGATGATGTAATACTCATTTCAGGTTGCATATAGGTCACACACCACACCACCTCTGCTTGCTGGTTACAGCTCTAGGTTTTTTCAGAGGATTGCTTGAATCCTTGCATGACCTCTAGCCTTTCAGCGATTGAGAACTGAGAGCCAACGCACAATGCAGTCACATTCTGTCATACCAACACGGCCACTTCTCAATATTTCCACCTCTGAGGAGGCAGCTGTAAAAATAAGTCCTAAGTCCAAAATCCAGCATGGCCGAGGCCAGCTTCATCAGGGGTCAGTGATTAGCTAAAGCTTGTCCAGGTGCATGGCTTGACCTCATGCTGGAAAATGATCAGAGGCAAGGAAAGCCCCTTTGACCCGAGAAGAATGTCCTAATCCTCAGTCAGCACATGTTTTTTTTTTTTTAATGAATAAAGTTATGAATTAAATTAAACTGAGCTGAAAGTGTAGTAGATGAATTCTTGGTCAGCTTATTGTCAAACCATGGGCATGTTCTCTTTATAGAAGAACACAATCAATTGTCTCTCACAGTTTCATTATAAGGTGAATTGTATATTATGGCGTTTGACTGAATTGCACTATGTGGCCAAACTATATGTGGACACCTGACCATCACGGCCATATGTGTTTGTTGAACATCTCATTCCAGATTTAGCTCTCCCGTTGCTGTTAGAATAAGCTCCACTCTTCTGGGAAGGCTTTCCACTAGATTTCGGAGAGTGGCTGTGGGGATTTGTTCTCATTCAGCCACAAGGGCATTAGCGAGAACAGGCACCGATTTTGGCCGAGGAGGCCTGGAGTGCAGTCAGCGGTCCAGTTCATCCCAAAGGTGTTCAATGGGGTTGATGTCACTTGAGCTCTCTGAGCACTCTGTGCAAAGGTACACTGTCATGCTGGAGCAGGTTTGGGTCCCTTAGTTCCAGTGAAGGAAAAGTGTAAAAATCATAGCATACAATAACATCTTATACAAATGTGTGCTTACAAACTGTGTGGTAACAGTTTGGGGAAGAAACACATCACATGTGTGTGATGGTCAGGTGTCCACAAACTTTTGGCCAGATATTGTACATAAATTGATAATCATCTACTGTATATAACGCAGACTAGAAAAATTCAGACTGAGGTATGATAAATGTTTTGATTTTAGCGTGCACAGACTTTATTACGTAACGTATATTTTGTGTCAAGGTTTTTTTTTTTTTGCGCATAAATGGGAATTGTATTTGGTCTGTTTTTAGATATGGTCACGAGGTCTGCTCAACAATGAATGCTGTAAATTAGCTGATCTCCCACCAGTCTCAGGGTTGTCTCATTCTGTGGAGAACTTTCTGTGGGTGGCCTTTGTTTAAACTGGAGTAGGTACGAATGGGAATAACAATACCGGGGACATGCTACATGCTACTGTCATATGAGATTTAAAGCCCTAATTAAATAAGCCAATCCAATGTCACCTGTAACTTATTTGATAAATAAACATTCTTTATGCAACTGTAAATTTACTCTGAACTGAAAACAAGCAGCTGTTGTACTAATATACACATGAGGACATTCATTTAAACGAATCCATCCATAGGAAGTCCATGATAAGTCCATGATAACAGATGAATATACACTCAGAGAGCAATACATAAAATCCATACCCAAGGACAGAATGTGAAATTGTCTTTCGCTGATTCATATTATATTTTGTATTATGATATATACATATTTTATACCACAGTGCTGTTTAATGCTGAATTCTGACTGGTTAGAAGGTGTTAATTAATTTTCTTTAACAGTAGCTCTGACAAGGCAAATCATTTTAGGTTTACATTAATGTGCTCGTTCTAATACTTTATCATTTCTATAGCAAAAACTCTACCTTTAAACACTCATTCACAGGGAATTGTATGGCGAATGGTCCAAGTAATATAAGCGAATAAAAAGGTTGTTATTTAACAGAGAAAAAAGTTTAATTGTCGATATGGTCCTTTGTTTTCCAGCACTGCACTTTGTGGTTTCTTGGTAAAATGACAAGCTTTTTATCCATCCATCCATCCATCTATCTATCTATCATTACTGAGGGAAACAACTGTTTGTGGCTGCTATAAGCGATAAAAGGAACCAATTAGGTTTTTTGCCAGATGTTCCACAGCACTGAATGCAACTATGAACTGATAAAAGGCATGTTGGAATGGCCCTCCACTTCACCCCCCTCACATCACACCACCCTTTCATTAATTATTTTCCTAAAACAGCACACCCCTTCAGATCTTATTCTTCATACAATGTATTGTGACTTTGTGAACAGGCTGTCATGTATAGAGAGCGATTAAACCAATTTTAGAGCATGAAAAGAAACCAACTTACATAACGGTCTTTCAAGATTTCTGTAATACTGATTTAAAGGATTAAAGAACTATTGCTGTATCTGAGAGAATATGTACTTACATTTGCTACATGTATAGGCAACTTATGTATTCAGGGAACATAAGTTGAACAAAAATGTCTTTAAAAGCACCCACTGGACATGAGCTCATGTCCTTGAAGACATGAGCTCATAGCCAGCCAACCACAAATCAAATGATTGGTTACATGGTTAGTACGGTGCACTTGCTCTTGGAGGTGTCCTCTGTTGCTGTATATAGACTCTGTTTCTGACAGGCCATTCTCTTAAGGAACCACACAGCAACAGGAGGGTTTGCTTCAGCTCTGGTTTAGGAGATCAGCAAGAGATAAGCAAGACATTGAAGTCAATTTGGAACATAATGCACAGCCAGTGGAGATTAAATAAGAGTAATTAATATGTTCTGATTTTTCATTTTAACAACATAGACTGACTTTTGAACTAGCTGAAGTCTACTTAAAGAGCTAGCAGAGCAGTGGGACAGGAACATGTTACATTAGCCTAATGTAGACATTATAACACTGTGTACTAGTTTCTCAGCATTATTTAGACTTAGTCTTAGTATAGATTAGATCATGTTTCTCAAATGATAATATAATTTTTAAATGTTTAGAGATATTAGAGATGTGCAGTTTTAGAGATTACATTTTACATGGGGATGAAATGATGAGCAAGCATCTACAGTTACCCAGATACCCTCAATGTAGATTTACATTTCACACAACAGCTGGCAAGAATTAGAAATGAAATCAGCAAAAAGGGTTGTTTTTTTTTTGTTTGTTTTTTTGCAGGAAGAGTTGGTACTTTTAGGAGAAGGAAGCTTTTATATGTCCAAAGGAATAATAGAGGACCTAGAACAGAACCATGTGGGACACCGCATTGCATTTTAATTTACAGTCTAACGTTTGTTTTCCTTTTTCTCTAAAGAAAAAGAAAGTGAAGTGACGTGTGGCCAAGTATAATGACCCATACTCCAAATTTGTGCTCTGCATTTAACCCATCTAAGTGCACACACACACACCGTGAACACACATCCAGAGCAGTGGGCAGCCCTTTTTATGGGGCAGTTGGGGGTTCGGTACCTTGCTCAAGGGTCTCACCCTCAGTCGTGGTATTGAGGGTGGAAGAGAGCGCTGGTCAATCACTCCCCCCACCTACAATCCCTGCCGGACCTGAGACTCGAACCCACAACCTTCAGGTTCACCTTCGGGTTACAAGTCTGACTCTCCAACCAGACAACGATGACACTTCCATTGTAAGCATAATGTAAAGATATAGGGTTTGAATAACGTAAAATGCTAACATTAGCCTGAGTTTATTAAAATACAAACATGCTGATTGAACAGAGCTTTATATACAGATCCAAGAATGAGCCATCTATCTATACTTGGTTGAATATAAACATCAATAGCTCGCTGGTTCGCTGTGTTTCTAAATAATTACAAACTTTGGTATGTCCTGTCTGAAAGCAGCTATCAATGTTTTCACTCCTCAAGGAAGAGACTTGCAAAGGGCTAGGAGACGAAGAAATGCTCTAAAAAACGTACGTTATGTAGCAGTACAGACCCACTGCAAATCAATCAGAATGAGCTACATGTTTTTATACTTTAGTACAGTGATTTATGAAAACCATCTACATTTCTATTAAACTACAATGAATAGAACATATATCAAGCATTAACCAGCTTGCAAGATTAACACTGGCCATCTTTAACTAACATTCCCTAGCTATTAGCCAGGAATTTGTTGCTGCAAACATCTAAGAAAAAAATCATGAAACTGTTCATAAGAGCCCATGAACATACTCTCCAAACAATAGCAAATCCAGTGGGGAGTGATAAATTTTTCATGCATATCATAGTCATCATTTTGTTATCTCTGACTGTTTGTGTGTATACGTAAGACTGATCTAAAACTAAGATTTGATTTTCAGGCCAATTTCTGTTTAAAGTTGTCCAATAATGTTGTTTATTTATTGTTAGAGATGGCACCAATCCGATATCCAGGTTCAGTATTGGGCTGATACGGGCAAAAATGGTGGACTGGCTATAAGAGAAAAAAACGAATAAATTTGAACTGATTGTGTAACAAATGAAAAATGATTTGGAAAAGATTTTTTTGGAATTAGAAATGTTTACATATAAAGAGACTTGATTGTTTTTTGTTTTTTTTGGCTTGGATTGATTTTATTGTATTTATTGTATTTAGATGGGCAGCCATATTGGCTGATCCTCAAAGTATCGGAAAAGAAAAGGTTGCGTCTCTACTTATTATCCTTGTTATTCACTGAATACCTATGGTGTGTTAGTGCACTGCATCCAGTAGATGGTAGTAGATGCATGCTGGACATGTTGTACAATCCTAGATTACTGCAGCCTCTAGAGCTACTATATTACAAATAGCTGAATCTGTACTTTCTATTAACACAGTTGGACTCTGTATTAGACTGTTTAAGTAAGCTGTCACAGGATTAGGGCAGGGAATACTTATATACAGATACCACTGCTTATTAGTTCATTTATATGCATTTATGTAGACTCATTCATTCGGCTGCTTAGGCTCTTTCATGGCTTAAGATAAACTGGTAACACTTTGCATTAAGGTTCTCTTAAGTAACATTATTTTTAGCATTAGTTAACATTAACATCTTCTGCATTAATAAACCATGAATAATTTTAACTAAGTAACAAAGCAACACATGTATTAATTGATGTTTGTTTAAATGTTAATGAAATACACATGAACTAGCTGTTAATTCAGTCCATGACTAAAAATAAGTCCACGTAAATTAACAAAAATTAAATTACAGTGTTACTCTCTTGATATCTTACTGAAATCTGATCTCTAGCTGTAAATAATGGAACTTTCTTCAGCCTCAAGTCTGAATTTTTTCACTTAACAACCACAGACATGTTAGTTAAGGTGATTATTTGGCTTATTTGGTACATTATTTATGTATATACACCGATCAGCCATAACATTATGACCACTGACAGGTGAAGTGAATAATATTGATTATCTCGTTACAATAGCACCTGTCAAGGGTTGAGATATATTAGGCAGCAAGTGACCAGTTTGTTCTCGAAGTTGATGTGTTGGAAGCAGGAAAAATGGGCAAGCGTAAAGATTAGAGAGACTTTGACAACGGCCAAATTGTGATGGCTAGATGAATGGGTCAGAGCATCTTTAAAACGGCAGGCCTTGTGGGGTGTTCCTGGTATGCAGAGGTTAGTACCTACCAAAGTGGTCCAAGGAAGGACAACCGGTGAACTAACGACAGGGTCATGGGCGCCCAAGGCTCACTGATGCGTGTGGGGAGTGAAGGCTAGTCTGTCTGGTCTGATCCCACAGAAGAGCTGTTGTAGCACAAATTGCTGAAGTTAAAGCTGGCTATGATAGGAAGGTGTCAGAACACACAGTGCATCACAGCTTGCTGCGTATGGGGCTGTGTAGCCACAGACCTGTCAGAGTGCCCATGCTGACCCCTGTCCACTGCCAAAAGTGCCTACAATGGACAGGTGAGCATCAGAACTGGACCACGGAGCAATGGAAGAAGGTGGCCTGGTCCGATAAATCACATTTTCTTTTACATCATGTGGAAGGCCGGGTGCGTGTGCATCGTTTACCCGGGGAAGAGATGGCACCAGCATGCACTATGGGAAGAACGCAAGCTGGCGGAGGCAGTGTGATGCTCTGGGTAATGTTCTGCTGGGAAACTCTGGGTCCTGGCATTCATGTGGATGACACATACCACCTACCTAAACATTGTTGCAGACAAGGTACACCCCTTCATGGCAACGGTATTCCCTAATGGAAGTGACCTCTTTCGGCAGGATAATGTGCCCTGCCACACTGTAAAAATTGTTCAGGAATGGTTCGAGGAACATGACAAAGAGTTCAAGGTGTTGACTTGGCCTCCAAATTCCCCAGATCTCAATCCAATCGAACATCTGTGGGGTGTGCTGGCCATCAAGTCCGATCCATGGAGGCCCCACCTTGCAACTTTCAGGACTTAAAGGATCTGCTGTTACCGTTGCTGTGCCAGATACAACAGCACACTTTCAGGGATCTAGTGGAGTCCATGCCTCGACGGGTCAGGGCTGTTTTGGTAGCAAAAGGGGGACCAACACAATATTAGGCAGGTGATCATAATGTTATGGCTGATCGGTGTATATAAAAACAATGAATACAGGTATTAGTTACTTTGTTAACGTTGCTTACGGTGTATTAATGCTTGCTCATGTTAACCGATGTATTAAATCTTATTAAATTAAATGATGGATTAATGTAGAATGTTACTGACAAATTTAACTGTCACTCAGAACTCCACTGTATCAGTGTAAAAAAATCACAAGGTTTGTCATTTATTTAATTCTGGGGTAACTGGGGTATAAAGATGAGGTATGCATTAATTCCTCATTTTTAAGGATGATCATGACACATAACATGCCTCCAATGACAGCTCTGCAATGCAATATAGATAAAGTCAGTGATTTCTTTGTGTGCTCTGAGCTGTGTCTCAGATATCTTTTGTAAATGTGGGCCAGTTGTGTGAATCCACAAAAAATATTTTCGATTACAATCATATAGTCAACTACAGTTTTTTTTTTATTTTTTAAAATTTTTTGCATCCTACATATTTTAGGGGCTGCAGGAACTCCATGGCAGCCGACACCCCCTGCCAGGTGTCTCCCCTTTTTTACATGCGTCCAGGGCAGAACATCCCTAATTCTCCCTGGCCAAGTATAGAGGTAACTGATCTGGGTCTCCTCTACATTCTGGCGGCTTGACCAAGCCAGGAATCCAGCAGGGGGTAACATGAGGTCAACGCTGGACTTTACAGAAAGTACTGAATGTGGAATCATAAACCACGTAAAAGCACACTGATAGGACAGTGTGTCTGTGCGAAATGATGCACTCTAATGAAATCTAGTCACTGGCACCCTGTAAACATCAGACCTACAACAATGACACGCCAGTAGCAAAGAAAATCAGCTGTTCAAAAAGGAAAACAAAGTGATGCATATCGTGCAAACAGCCTCGTATCCTAGTAACTAATGAACCTAATGAAAGTTCATCAGCAGTGCTCCTGAAGGCTGTTTAGACACTTGTGGGCACGAGCATTGTTGCAGCAGTGTGTTCATTAACGCAAGCTTATTGCTCTCACTCGAGCCCTCTCCACAACACTGAGCTAGTTAATGAGACAAGAGGAGCTGAATAGACACACAAACACAAACCCGGCTCTGAGGACTGAATGACCACTATGGGAACATGACTCATTTGGAGAGTACAAGCAGAAATGAGATTATCACCAGCTATGATTACATACATTCGGGATTAGTTTAAGCATAGGCTACGTTACACTACAAGCTTCTTTGCACAACTCAGTTTTTTGCTTAGATCAGATCTGTCTTGGCGCTTGACATGTGTAACCACGAGTGACCCATATCTGTTTTTAATTTGAACACACCTGTCCCCTGAAATGTTCCCTGGATGACCTGGCCGTCCCCTGCATGCGCACTTCGATTTCTTAGGTAATTGTTTTGAATACAGCTTGGTTTCAGTAGGTTCCATCAAGTTTTGCTTGAATCAACAGCCCAATTTATCAGGTAAATTACCATTTTTCCGATCCTCACTGGATTTTTGCATCCTGGAAAAATCTGCCACATGAAACCTGAAAATCAGATTTGTTTCACTTAGTGACATCAAATCAAAACTAAATCGGACAATTATCTATCGAATATTTCACTGAGAAGAAACATGGCCAGTGGATTTTAAGCTGAAAGAATGAGGAGAAAAGGCAAAAAAATTGAAATACAGATGGATATTGATGGCTGTTGTCCAGCTGATACTCTCTTCACACCATCTGCCCTGAGATGGAGATGACATTCTGACATGACTAACTATAGCCACAAGGGGGAGCATTTGCACCAACAATTTCCAGGGTCAAGTATATACTTTTGAGTAGAAAATTCAAAACCTTTTCCTCAAACCATGATTGCAATCAGTCTGTAAAAAAAAAGTTGCGTGGTTTTTAACAACAACAAAAAAACTTTGGGAGAGCTCTGACCCAGAGTTAAGGGTTAAAGCTCCTGTGGCTCTCTGGTCATAATCAGTCCCAGTACATCTTAAAACCTACTGTGATTTTGGGATAATATTACGCACACTCATAAAATAATAACAAACTCACAAACTGCCTGCACACTGCTTCACAAAACAAAGCGCTGGTGATCCGTACTGGAGATATGCACTAGGGATGTGTCCAAATACAAATACATTATTCGAATGAACAGATAATGTGTTCTAAATAGCTACAAATAATATACATGAAAACTGTTTAGTTTTTATTATTTATTTTAGAAGGCTTGCCAGAAAGGTTCAGGCACAAGCTGGCAGGCAGCTATAAAGCTGAATACGTTCATCATCATATCAACGTACAGCATTCATTCATCCTTAGTAACAGCCTGGTCACTCTGGTTTAAATTAGGCTCCTAGTCGTTTTCTATTCTGGGAAATAAAACGAACTAATTTTTTGTTAGAAGACAGGTACAAACGAAAACAATAAGGGCCAACCGAATTCACGGTCCATGCTGACAGTGCTGGCATTTCAACTACTGTTTTTCCCCCCAGTGTTTCTGGTTTATGCCACATCCACTTTGGGTGTAAAACTGAATACTGATACAACATATGTGGCGCACTAAACAGATTCAGATGCCATTATGTTACGCCCCTAAGATTTACACTGGGCCCAGCAACAAATCATTTCTCTACATTTCAAAATGCAGAGGTATTTCAGAGAGAGAGAGAGAAAACATCCCCAAAGGGAAAAAAAAAACAGGTTGAAGAACCACGCAGTTAGATTTAGTTGCTCTTTTCTTAACATCTCAAAGATGACCAGAGACAACTATAACCACATGCAGGTCATAGATGCAACCAAACATGCAAATCAGATGAGAGATGCAGACCAATTAATTCATGCTTGGTCCCGACCCAAATTACCAGCCACATGGCCAGGCTCATTAAAGGAACATTTTAATAGATGATGTGCAAGAGAAACAAGATTTCTTTTTGGCTCTATGGGATTCGGTACAGAGTTTCTCACTAGGATTCGCAACAGATTTGAACATTTGTAGTTCCTTTATGGTTGTGGGTCCTCTACTGTGAATTCATTTGTTATTCCCGTTCTGTTGTGTATCCATTTTTTTTTAAAGGAGTTATTCCTTTTTTTAATGTAGACTCGAAGGATGGTGGATTAGCTTCTTTTGGATTAGCTGATTTTGAACTTTGGAAATAAACTTATAAAAAACCTAGCTGTAGTGGGATGAGGTGAATGTGTGTATATTTAAGGGTGGGGTGGGGGGTGCATGTATATTTGCTGTACAGTATTTTAGTGTGAATTTTTTTTCCCCCCACATATCTACTGCATAAGCATAAGCAAGGAACTTACTTTGCTTTGGCTCCAGCATCCTCGTAGCCTTTGTTCGAGACGTCATCCAGACCTCCAATCAAATGCTTAAATGAACTGCAAAATTCAAGAAGAATACACATGATTACAAAGAGCCCAGATTTCCTTTTGCAGTTGCTTAGTCAAATTGTTTACATAATTATGCCGCACACATGCCATCAAGGACAAAACAAGTGCATACTATTAGGCACGGGTCTTTCGGAGAATTCTCATGCTTTCTGGTCTTTATTCTAAATTGTACCTGCAGTGCTGCTGAATTCTCAAATGTTGACTGGTTAGAAGGTGTTGATTTATAAACAGCAGTTACAGCTTATAAGCAGCTACAGTTTATATTAATGCACTCATTCTAACGTTACCATTTCTATAGCAACATCTTACACAGGATGAGATAAACTTGCATAAACAGATTAAAAAAATATGTATAACTGTTAAAAGTTGACTGGGAGGACACGTTTGGAAGGAGTCTCCAGTGTCAGGGCTTTTAGAGTAGCAGCTAGAGGTAAAGCTGTAACTTAAGGCTTTCCATCATGGGGAAGTCTTCAGGACAGGGTTGTGGTTTCTTGAGAACATGACGAGCTGCCTGTTTTTTTCTGTCTTATTATCATGAAGAGAGAAAAAGACAGACTAATGGGAGCGACTGATTATAGCTGCTATGACACAAGCAATAACAAGAACTAATCTGTTACGTGGATGTTCCACAACATTAAACGTAACTATAAATGGAACAAAAATGTACAATATATTGTTTCTTAATAAATGAAATCGTAATCATTGGCATGTTGCTGTGGTACTAGAGGAATAAAACAACTCAGGCAAATAATCCACACTACTGCAAAACACCACCTTATCATTCTTTTCCTATAACAGCATGCCCTGCCATGTTTTATTATATAGGAAGATGACATGCCTTCTCTCTCTCTTTAAGGAACATCACGCACTCAATTAAAGTGCACCGTAGCCTGAAGCTAAGCTGAGCGAGTCCATTAGGAAGCCTTGAACCAGTGGCCATGGCAGTCTCTGGACCTACAAAGGAAATCCTGTGCTGCATAGTGCCAATGCCTCACTGTAATGACTGCAGTGCTACTAAAGAAGAGCAATGGACGCAATAAATGCTTTGCTTCTAACCGCTTCTGTGTTTTGTAAAAAGACAACACTGGATTCCAATCTTACCGTTCCTCTACTTTTGGGGGCACCGAAGGCCTCTTGAAACATAATTACATTCATTTTTTTTTATCTATGGCAAAAGATTTGTAAATATCTTCCAGTTACGTGAAAGGTAAAAGGGAATCATTTAAAACTGACTGTTTGTGGCAAAATAATTTTCAAAAATGGTCTCTTAGTAAATTAATATTAAACTAGTATTTCACTGTGTTTTTTTACTTTAGATGTGGGATTGAGGTACTGACCGAATAATGGAACGAAGGTCAGCAACATGAGCTGCTTACTTAAATAAGTCCTCAAAACGATAACAAAATGAACCATAATGGTGATTGAATACAGTTCAGCAGATAATCCGTCGTTGCCCTTTCAGGAGCAGCGAGAGATTACGCAAAAGCAAAACCCTGGCGATAAATAGTGCCCGTGTGTATGACAAGCTGAAAATGCTCTTCATTTCCTTTTATGCCTGAGCCATTTATCAGTGTTTGAGAAGTCTCGTACATGTGGAATTATTTTTTTTTTGTTCCTGCCATCTGTTCCACAGTGTTATGTGCGTCAGTGTAATCTTTGACTCTGTGCTTGTACTAGTATATTTTACTGTTTTGAGGAAGGATTTCATTTCAGTCATGTGGACATTTGCCATATGTAATGTGAAGTAATACAGTACATATCAGTCATATGGGTCATCAGGCAGAACCTCTCTCCCACATGACCTACCAGCATGTGTTTAGGTCTGTATGTGTGTGGCCAAAGCTTTCAGGCTGTCTTGAACTACTGCACAGACACTTTACCTTTCAAACACTGGAGACAGTAATACACAGCTTGTAGCTTACAAGCAGCAATTCCTTGTATTCCTTGCTGTCTTATTATTATATACAGTACTGTGCAAAAGTCTTAGGCACCCTATTTTTTTTAGTACAAACTTTGTTATAGATTTTTATTTTATGACTTCTACATTATTGATTCAGTACAAAAACATGTTAGATTTCCAGACATTAGCTTTCCAGCACAAAATTAAACGTTACAGAACAATGTTTGTATGTCAGTAAAGAAAGCAGCAGATTTCATAAGAGACCACTTTTTAGACAGAAAGCATAATGAAGGCTGCTGGGTTTGGAAGCGAGTGCGACAGTCAAAGTCTCCAGAAGAACTGTGGCTGCTTCTGCAAGATGCTCAGTAACACTTCCAGCTCATTTCCTTAGAACACTGCACAAACTGTCCCTGAGATAACTGTTTTTTTTTTTTTTAAAGCGAAGGACCGTCACACCAAATTCACTTTGTTTCATTTATTACTGTTTACTGCTCTTTATAGTATTTTTGTAAACGTAGAAACATTTACTTTCATGATTTCTGAAGGCATCTTTGCCCTACAGCATTTCTTTACATGTGCCTAAGACTTCTGCACAATACTGTATATCACAGTGCTGTTGAATTCTCAAATCTGAAGGTGGTGATTAATTTTCTAAAACAGCAGCTCCAGCTGAAACATAAATGAGATGTTAATTAATTAATTAATTAACTAATGCTCTCGTTCTAATGCAACAGCGCATTCACAAGGACTTGTTTGGCAGACAATCCACATAATCCAAGACTAACAGCAATGTTATTAAGAAATGTGTTGCTGTTTAACAAAGAAAAATATATAAATTATTGATATAGTGTAAGTATAAGTGATCTGTAAGGGTGTTAGTGCTTTGTAATGGTAAGTAAGATTTCCGGCACGGAAAATCTTTGGTGCGGAGGAGTTCCGGTTTCTTGGTAAGATGACAAGATGTATTTTGCAATGTAATGCAATGTAAATGTAACTATAAATAGTTAAAAAGTGTGATAATAAATTAAAAATTGTAATCACTGGCAAACCGCTGTAGGAGAAGAGAAAGTATTTCTGGACAAGCTGTTATAGGGAAATAATCCACTTAGGTGGACACGTCGGGACAGGATGCATCACACCACCCCTGTTGTATTTTATTCCTTCCTTAATCCACTCTTGCATTAGGATTGGGACAGTTTAATTGTTGACAAGTGTCACTTCTGGCTGTACTGCACCTGTACCTCATTATTAGCAATACATTTGAGAGTAAAGGTTATCAGAACCACAAATTCCATTACTTGCTTGACAATATATTTTACAAGACTGTTATGTAATGTGACACATGCAACATGAGCTGTGAAATATGATGTGCTGTCTTTTACAGGCTCAACAGGTACTGCTGGCTGAGTCCACATTGTACTCTTAGTAAAGAATCCCAGTAAAATAATATAGACATCTCTCAATGTAAGTCAGGAACATGAAGCATGAAGCCCACTGACCATTCATCTTCTGAGATATTTTACAGTTTATTTAGGAAACAACAAGCTGGTTCAGTCCATGAGCACTAGCTGCCAGACTTGAGAACTGAACTGGCCTTATAGAGGTGTGACCGTGGTCTATATCAGGGCACTGTGGACATGTACAGACTCAACATCTCTGAGACTTCCCACAGTTCTGACATCAGACTAGACGCACAGACCAATTCCACTCACATTGCATAACCATCTCAGGGATAAATTGCCTATATGGATATACAGCGTCCAAAACAAGAGAATCTTAATAGCCAGTGGGAGCACATTCATCGCTGTTCTCCTGTGGCGCATGCTCCTTGTGGGTGGTGGGGTTGTGTATTTTTAGCAGCACACACCTCAGAGCTCAGTAGAGTCAAACACACTTGGGGGGTTTGTGTCTCTGGAGATCTAAGACTGGAGAACCATGGTGTGTGAGGTATTTCACCAAGGGTGGCCGTTCTCTCACATGCGGCCACACTTTCTACAAGGATACACTGTTTCTGTGTTTTCAGTAGGTGTAGCTTGGTCTTTGTACTTTGTTCGCCATGGGAATGTAACATGTTAATAAAACTTTGTGATGGAATGAAAGACTAATAAAGTCACCGTGGCATTGAGAACACAGACACAAAGACACCGAGAGCCAAACAGACATAACTCACTCTCTGTCGATGACCAGGCAGGTGACAGCTTCAGCAGCAATGACATTGGCCGTCCTAATGTCTTCTCTGTGGAAACATAAAATGACACATCAGTCACACACAGTCAAATCCGTTCGACACTCTTGATTAATTTATGAGCCAGAGCACCATGTGGATATCACTTCATTAGGGCATATAGAAAATGTGGTCATGTGATCCTGCCTGGGGGAGATGGCCGCAGTCGACATGCAGGATTAAAAAATCGTAAATCACAGAGAGAATTCGGTAGACAATAAGAAATGTAGGTAAATGTCAGCAAAATTCATAAAAAGGAGATTTTCAATGAATACAAAATTTGGTGAGCACTCCACCCAAAAAGGAATTTATATGAACTTGACTAAATCAAATACTAAAATAATAGTAATTGATAAAATTACTACCTTTTACGTCCTGAAAATGTTATTTATATATTATTACCCTTTACTGTGTAAATGGTTAACATGGTTCAAGCGTTATTACCCAACATAACAACAACATTTACATACATACATACATTTAACAAGACAAGTAATCAATCATTTGAATACACACAGTACAGTAACTCTAGCGGCAATATCTATGAAATTACTCTGTATAGCTCGCCTCTGTGTCACTGAAGTCCTCCTCACTGCAGGAACTGAGTTCAGACTTGAAAGAGACCATAGCAGACTGCAGACCTTTCAGATCCTCCATCACTGAAATGCCTTGTGTAATTGTGCTAAAGTGTAGCACCAGCTCTAACTCTGTGTTAAGGGAAACGTACAGAGAGGAGGAGATCCGGAACGCTCTGCCCTCAGTGATCGCTTCCAGCAGCTGCACTCTACTAAAGCACTGAATACAGGTGTCCATGCAGGTCACACACACCCACACACACATATCCAGTCAGTCTGCATCTCTAATGCTTAAAAAATATACTTCGAATATGATGACAAAATCGTCTCCCAATAATGAAGCAACATGTTCATATCATAAGGATGGCCAAGCTGCATGTACATTAAGCAATAATGCTCCCAATCACATCGTGTATAATGAGTTCTATCTTCTTGTAATGCTTGAAATATAATGCTGGCATTTTGTATCAGAGATGCTCAGCTGGTTACTGTACTGCTACATGACTCTTGTCTCTTATTGAGACAAAGTGTCAGTACAGAAGCAACTTCAATACTTCATCACAGTCATTACTGTAAACACACTTAATCCCCATTTAAAAGTGATTATTTCTCCATGGGAATTGAGAGAACGGTAGCCTTTAGAGGTGCTACACAGCGATTTTACTCCTGTCTGTATCAGCAATCCGAAGGTTTTTCTCCTGCTGCGGCTAAAAATTCATTACCCAAATGGAAGCCCATTCCGGCTAGGAAAAGAAAAAAAAATGTATAAACATGTTTTCTTTATTTTTGGCAGCAGAAGTATGTTGAAAATTTTACTTATCTTAAAATTTAAAATTCTCAAAATTCTGATTTATTATCTCAAAATGCTGACTTATTAGCTCAAAATGTTGACTTTTCTCAAAACTCTGACTTATCTCAAAATTTAACTTATTATCGAAAACTCTGACTTATCTCAAAATTCTGCCTTAGATCAAAATGTTAACCGCTATTTTATATCATTGGCATTAATTAAAGAATATAAAAAAAATAAAGGAAGCGAGCCAATACAAACCCATAAATTAAGACAACTGAAAAAAAGAAATGGTGGCGTATGAATAGTGGACTGGCCATTCTGTCTGCGCATAAACCTTAAATCATAAACAAAGGTCTCAGGTGACAGAAGTTTAGGCGCTTGCTTATTATTATCAATATTATACAGGGTGTCCCAATAGTCTCCATACATAGGGGAAATTAACACTTTTAGCAAAATCTAACTTTATTTACAAAACACCCTCTACATGATTGCCATTTCTTTGTAAATACACACGGAGTCATCTCTCCCACTCATGATGAACTAGTGTTAACACATCTGCATGTAATTGCACTTTGAATGCATTCCTTTAAATGATCTTTGTGCTGTATCTTTTCCTGGTACACCATGGCCTTCTTTTGTCAAAGGCATTCTTAAAGGCAATCTGAATATACACAGTCCGGCAGTATTCGGACAATGATTGAGTTTTTGTGATTTTGCCTTTATACACCACCACAATGAATTTGAAATAAAACAATTCAATTCAATTCAATTCAATTTTATTTGTATAGCACTTTTAACAATGGACATTGTCACAAAGCAGCTTTACAGAAATAAAGCTAACATTCTTGCTCATATCTTCAAACAATCAAGATGTGTTTGAAGTGTAGATGTTCAGTTTTATTTTAAGAGGTTCCACAAAAATATGGCATTTACCATTTAGGAATTACAGCCATTTTAAGCAAAGTACTTACATTTTCATGGGCTTTAAAGTATTTGGACAAAGTGACATAATTGTAAATATAACCATAATTTTAATACTTGGATGAAAATCCTTTGCAGTCAATGACTGCCTGAAGTCTGGAACCCATGTACTCAAACCTCAAATTCTGAGTTTCCTCCCTGGAGATGCTTTGCCAGGCCTTCACTGCAGCCACCTTCAGTTGCTGCTTGCTTGTGGGTCTTTCTGCCTTCAGACTTGTCTTCAGTAAGTGAAAAGCATGCTCTGTTGGGTTGAGATCAGACGACTGACTTGGCATTGAAGAATATTCCATTTCTTTGCCTTCAAAAAGTCTCAAGTTGATTACGCAGTATGTTTAGGGTCATTATCCACCTGCACTGTGAAGTGGCGTCCTATCAGTTTTGTAGCATTTGGCTGAATGTGAGCAGAGAGTATAGCCCTATACACCTCAGAATTCATCTTGCTACTTCTGTCAGCAGTCGCATCATCAATAAACACCAGTGAGCCCGTTCCATTGGCAGCCATACATGCCCATGCCATAACACTGTCTCCACCATGTTTGACACATGATGTGGTATACTTTGAATCATGAGCTGTTCCTTTCTTTCGCCATACTTTTCTCTTCCCATCATTCTGGTACAAGTTAATCTTGGTTTCATCAGTCCAAAGAATCTTATTCCAGAACATCGGAGGCTTTTTTTTTAGATGTTTTCTGGCAAAGTCTAATCTGGTTTCCTGTTCTTGAATGTTACCAGTGGTTTGCACCTTGTTGTAAACCCTCTGTATTTACATTCATGAAGGCATCTCTTGATTGTAGAATTTGACAATGATACGCCTACCTTCTCCAGAGTATTCTTGACTTTTGTTGATTTTGTGAAGGGGTTTTTCTTCACCAAGGAAAGGATGCTGCGATCATCCACTTTAGTTGTCTTCCATGGTCTTCCAGGCCTTTCGATGTTGTTGAGCTCACCAGTGCTTTCTTTCTTTTTAAGAATGTACCCAACTGTTGATTTGGCCACACCCAAGGTTTTTGCTATGTCTCTTATAGATTTATGTTGTTTTTTCAGCCTAATGATGGCCTCCTTCACTTGCATTGAGATCTCCTTGGACTTCATATTGGTAGCTCCAGTCGAACAGCTGCCAAATGGCAACTCAATACCTGATATCAACTCCGGACCTTTTATCTGCTTCATTTGTCTTGAAGTAATGAGGGAATGGACCGCACCTGGTCAATTAACCTCTTGTCAGTCAATTGTCCAAATACCTTTGAGCCCCTGAAAATGGAGGTACTTTGCTTAAAATGGCCGTAATTCCTAAATGGTAAATGCCATATTTTTGTGGAACCTCTTAAAATAAAGCTGAAAGTCTACACTTCGATCACATCTTGATTGTTTTATATCAAATCCATTGTGGTGGTGTATAAAGGCAATTTCCCCTATGTATGGAGATTTTGGGACACCCTGTATATTATTAAACATTTCCAGACTTTCAGCCTTCACCCTGATTGTTCATTTCGAGTGAAAATAGCTTCCACTTCTGCCTTTCAGCCTTAACCCTGATTGCACATTTCGTGCTCCCAGCTCTGTGCACTTGAAGTTTTATGGAGTTTTGTGGGTGTCACTAAATGCAAATGCACTTTAGGGGTGATCAACACATGCATTCGAGTACAAAGAGAATCAGCGTTTCTGAAACTTTTGTAAATCCGGCAGAATATTTTAGTTCAGTTTGGCTTACGTAAACATTTACACACAACTTTACTAAATGACTGATATATGAGGCCCTAGTCTCTATATCATCTTTACTAGGAGACCACTAGAATGAAGAAAAGCACATTGAAAAGCATGCAATCCCAGAAGCTATTAAAATGACAATTACAAGTATAAAGCCTCACTTTATATTTCTACAGGCACATAGTCCATTCGGCTTTGACTGTGGTGTAATTTGAATAAAAATTATTAAAATGAATGGCAGTGGGATTATAAGATTAAACATAAACAGAATTATTATTATAGAAGCTCAGTGGATGTGTCCATTACAGCACATATTCTCCCAGATGGCGATATAATTAAGATCTGGATCTGCTTCTAAAATTAGTTAATAATTCATAAGGGTAACAACAAGAATTGAATTATAATAGGCTGTAATTACTTTAATCATGTTGTGAAATCAACTTTTAATTCTCCTGTTCATGCAGACTAGAGTTATAAGATGATGGAACAATCATTCCCACCCTTTTAACTGGTTTATTGGCACAGAACTCTTGGGCACAGTGATTTAAACTTAATGAGAAGAGATTGAAGGCTTACTAGCTTTTTTTTTTTTTATTAATCTTTTGTCATAACCATATACATTCTTCACAAGACTGACAAGCATGTTAAGTTTGTTTGGTTAAAGCTGACAGCGCGACAGTATAACAACATTGCCGGCTGTGCTAAAATGCCTGTAGCACACCCACTTAAGTGTTTATGTGTAACTCTTGCCAGGAGTTTTTCACTTGTACGCCAAATGCCAAGTTTTGGCTCATATTTTTTTCAGCAGTAGCTCAATTCATTTTGTATACATTTGTATAAATATTTCTCCTTTTCTATAGAATTGTGAACTAACCACAAATGAGAATGATTAAATGAAGAGAATCGTTACATAATGGTTAAGAACGGTTCATCAATACATGAAAAACTTCCATAATGTTCTTAGTGCTGCATCTTCACATGTAAAAACGTCTAAATTTACAGTTCATAATACACTCCTAGGTGTGAAAGAGCGTGTGAATGCGTGTCTGCATGGCGCCTTGTGATTCACTGGCATCCCATTCAGCTTTTCCAGGAAAGACTCCGGATCCATTGTGACCCTGATCATGATAAAGCGCTTACTGAAGATAAATAAATAAATGAATGAGTGAATGGACAAATAAAATGAATGAAATTTGTATCTGTTTAATGCTCAAAATATCCATATCTGTATCTGGATTTAAACCTGAAGTGGGTGTGGCCTAGACCCAGAGGTGGAAAAAAACTGCTCTGTGAATTCTGTTACTACTCAACTAAAGTTCATAACTGAGATATGAACTTCAATCCTGCTTGCACAGGTATTAATTTAACCATCGCAATCCCGAACAGGCCGTTACTAAGGATGCTGTAAATGCATTGCACAATGCTGCATATTCAAATTAATGAAAGTTGTCTTTCTCTGTCCTCACTCGTGCCTCACATGGAAGGAAAAAACGTCCCGCTCCAGGGACTTTTGTTGTTGCTTGCTGCGGGATCCCAGTCCTTATGCACACTACTAGTCTCAACCAGATGCCATGTGAACCATTCCAACCATTCCAAAAAAAAAAGCATCCCTCTTATTCAAATCTGTATTTGTATCTGATGTTCACATTCGTTACACTCTTACTATTTCAGTAATCCTCTGTAAGCATGGTAACAAAACAGGAAACAACCATCTACTGTATGTCCAGCCCAAAACAGTCCAAGCTGAATGAGTTCACTGATTAGTTGTTGGGAGAAGGACAGGAGGATGAAAGAGCACTAATCTAGGAAGAGGCAAGGAAGAAGGCACATGTGTTCCACCCTCATCCCTGAACACATCATATGGACCATCAACATGTGAGATAAAAAGGCAGCTGTGAATTCTGGCTTCTCTCATGGGATTGTGTTTGTGGTCATCAATCTGACGTCTAGAGACATGTTTCTTTTTTTAATGTGATGACAGCAAGGAGGACGTTTGTGAAGCTCCACTGCATCAGGCTAGTCCTCATTTGATATTATGTTTCCATCACTGCACATCACTGAGCAGCAAAAGTGTGTAAACAGATAGCTCCCAGTCCCCTCACTGGGGTGCGATCAGTGTCACCCTGCAGCATTACATCATACATGTCATTTCCCTCACATGATTGGCAAAATGGTACACACAAACTGGCTTTCGAACCGTTCAGACCAACACTTCTGAAAGAAAATCAAACACTGTAGCCCCGTAACCTTATGTCACTGATCATTTCAGATGATATAGCGCTGGTCACAGTAAAACAGCAAGAATTTACAGAAGCTGAAAAAAGAGAGATGGCAAAGATAAACCAAGTGATCTGTTAAACGTCTGGCCCGGGTCAGAATATACCACACCAACTCGCATCAGCCCATAAGGAAAAGGTCAAACCTGTCAATCTGACTGGAAAAAAAATGCATGTGGGGTGAGAACAGAAATAGAAGAAGAGTAGAACAGTAACCGAGACCTCGCACAGTCGGAATCCAAGTCCTTCAGGGCACAGGAGGAAAGCATGCCTACAATGAAACAATCTTAATAAAAGTCCTTGAAGTTATTCATAGACCTAAATAGGGAGTAAAGCCATTAAAGTAACAGCTGTAGATAATTCAAACAACAGTGACCTTTGGTGCGTCACTAGAGATTTACAGGTATTTGCGCATTCTTTGCTCTAACAGGTGAACATCAGCAAAGCACTGGATGTGAAAAGTTAGCATGTGTGAAAAAGATTATCTTAATTACTAACAATTAAATCAGTTCGGCTGAACAGGATCATTGACATGAAAGTTGACTTCGCATCAAACCTTTGGGCCTTTTCATCACTGCTATTATTCGATTGGGTCTTTACACCTTATCTCGCCACAACATAACTGGGAATGACCAAATATTGTTTAAGATGAAAGACTGTCTCAGACCAACAAGCACAACAAAGTGGTGATTTGGTTTGCTAAAGAGCGCAGCGCTAACAAACACACAAGACTGTGTGCTAATTACCACAGACAGCGAAAGGTGAGATCAAAGGCATAGAGATCAAGAAGAGGCATTTGGAAGAGTAACACCCTTTCAGCCTAAAACGAATACACCACATGGCCAATTAGCGTTCTTCGTCAGTGCCAGTGAGTTTAAGATCACATCAAAGAGCTTGCCATTTAAAAAGACGCTGGTTTTACATACAGAGAGAAAATTCTCAAAGGAAAACAAACAACATGGTAATACTGTACTTACAGTCATAGTTCTCAATGGGAAATCATTGTAAAGTATATTATACTATGCATAACTGTGACTGTAGTGCAGGCTGTAATTCAAATGAGAAGTTTATATTAATGCGCTCGTTCTAATACGTAATAAAAGAAGTTTTCTCTAACGAAACGTTTATTTAACACTTATGGAAGAAGTCTACATTGTCAGTGTGTTGCAATGGTTAGTACATTTTCCACCATGGGAAATAAGAAAAGAGGACTTTAACTTTCTTAACATGCTTTCTTATCCTGACAAGCTTCATTTTTTGTCTTATTAAAAGGCTGGTGAGGGAATGACTATTTATAGCTGCTATGATGTAAACGATAACAGGAACTAACTTGTCCCATGGACGTTCCACAACATTAGATGTAACTATAAACCATTAAAAAGCTTGATGTGTCATTTTGAACTCCTGGGATTCTGATGCACAGCAGTCTTTAGAGTTTATACAAAATGGTGTTGGGGAAAAAAAGTATCCAGAGAGCAGTAGCTCTGGGAGCAGAAACGCCTTGTTGAGGAGAGAGGTCAGAGGAGAATTGGCAGACTGGTTCAAGCTAAGAGGAACTATGGTAACTCAAATAACAGGAATCTGAGGCTACAGTGGGCACAGGAGCACCAAAACAGGACTGTTGAAGATTGGATTTAAAAAAAAATAAAATAACAGACAGCGTGAGAGACTGTTTCTGAAGATATCAACAGTTTCTGAAATACTCAAACCTGCCTGTCTGGCATAAACATTCATGCAACAGTCAGTCCTAAGATCACATTTCTTCCTCATTCTGATGTTTGATGTGAACATTAACTGAAGCTCTTGACCTGTATCTGCATGACTTTATGTATTCTGCTGCAAAGACATGAATGTGCAATATGAGTAATGTGCAAAATAATACCACCATCACTACAGAAAACAAGAAAAAATCCCCAAATATGACTGCAGCAATGCATCGTGACAAGCTTTTCAGAATTAACTTCACAGTGCTCCTTTAATAGTCGACAGGACAAGTGACAAATGTCATATCACCCACATGCTCGTTCACCCACATTGTGCCCTGTTCTTTAAGATGCTGTCACTTCACTGCTCACTTTTTGATCTTAACAGATTAAAGACAAGACTGAGAGAAGGTCGTCACACACGCACACAGAGGAATAAACAGGTTTCAGGAAAAAGGTGTATGATAACACTCAACATTTGTCTCTTATCTGTTCTGCCAGGTCGAAACTGAAGAGAACACTGACATTACATACACGTCCCCAGTATTAGTAAGATTTATTCATTAAAGGGAAACTAATGTTTTAATTTTTCAAAATGTAGGTTCACGTGACCCTGCATGACAAATTAAACAGAAAATTATTACAAATTTGGATTAAAATGCCTTTGAAACGCCACTGTCACACTTTAAAGCTCAGCTGTTTGAGAGAAGATCTTCTTTTAATTTCTGATTAAAATTCGCCTACTCATTCCACTCCATCAGAAAATCAATAAGGCTCCCACAGTAACCAGTGCCCCCAGTGTCCCTTTCACTCATGGAAGATTGCTCTGACCAAGGACTCACTTCATTCTAGGAATATGGATTGCCCTCGTATGATTACTGTGCATGTGTGTGTGTGTGTGTAAGAGCATATGAGCTTTACTCGTCTCTGATGGTCCACTGTGATATGTTAGCAGACTCGTCCGTGCTCAGTCGCCAGATGCATCGTGACCGAGCTGAGAACCATCATACAACCACCAAAGGGAAGATTAAAAGAATGTTAAAAGCGTTCATTATCCGTGATTACCAAAATACTTCCCCAAATCTATTACTGCAATGGCAACACTCAGGCGTCATTAAACTGATTACCCTTGTTGTTAGGAGCATATGCACACACCACCATCCTCTTTCACTACGTGTTCCTACTATGCTTTGTCTCATACCTCACCCATGTTAACCTACATTAAAAAAATATCTGACAGAGCCGACAGGATTCTTCGGCATAACGAGAATCACGTTGAAGAAACAAACACCGCCACAATGAGAGCACATGAGCTGAGCAGGAATGCGGCGCTTCAACTGAACATGGAATGGTGGATGCATTTTTATAATTGATCTCCCACGACTGTGGTGACATTTGTGTCCCAGTGATAATATATATCCAAATATTTATATAAGGTAAAGCTAAAAGGCATTTTAAACACGGATAGATTGAGTTGGATCAAAGCGTCCTTCGCAACAACCTATAGTCAGGTCTGGCATAATTAAATTCAGATGTTAATAAAATCTACAGCACCAGGAAAACAGCATTCCACCATAACTACACTTTACCTTAAAATATGATGATTAAAATACTTCAAAATCGGAATATTTTTGCATTAATGTGGGAATGCATTTAACATCTCATGCTTAAAACATTTTCCACGAGTCATCCAGTGTAAGTTATGAAAAATAACTTCCCGTGACATTTACCTGTATGGAATATCTGGAATATTCAATAATCAAGTCACATATTCAACAGGAATATCCAAATTTCCCGAAGATCATAGGAAGAGGAAAAATATTGCAAGTTCTCTTTTTTTCTTTATTTTCAGTGATACTGAATGAAAACATGGTTTACAAATGCAATGTCTAGCTAGCTAAGTGTGCGTTTCTCACAAATTAACAAAATGCTTGTATAGCTACTGTAAGTGCCACAATTCACTTCAGGGCTGTCAACTGAATTGCCACATCATCAAAACAGATCTACACACTCAGACAACAGATATTATTTTCAATAATATTATGATATTGGCTAGTAAGGTACAATCCTGTTACCCAAATTATAGTGTGAATGTAAATTATGATTAAAAAAATATCCTTAATGTCCTTAATGCATGAATAGCAGGAATGGTAGTTCATTTGAAGAGTTTGATAATACTATGCTAAAACTCAATCCTGTTACTCATTCAAGAGCAGAATGAAGCCGCTATCAGCAAAGACACATTTTATAAATAGGATAGTGCATAGATGGTCACATACATGTTGAAAACTGAAGCTTAATTTTTCAGCATTACAAGGGCAAAATGGCACCTATTCATGAATTCACCTAGAAAGACAGGAGTCTGACTGTTCTGACCCTACTCATCTCTTTGGATCTTTTAATAAGCAGTTCCTCTTTCAGTTCTGTGCCCTCAGTGCCATCATATACCTCCCTCATCACAATCTTCTAGTCATGTAATGACCAAGACCGTCTATGCTTGCTCTCAAACATGCTTTTTTTGAGAACACCTTAAAGTGGCGTCCTTGTTTCGACAATGATTTCTCCAATTAAGCAGTCCATTAGGCTTCGAACCTGGAAGAAACAATCCTATTGAACACATAATTGCTGTTAACTGTGAAAGGCAGACACAGTTATTGGCAGGAAGCTACAGGACGGTTTACACAGTCAATCCATCAATACAACAATCCACAGCTAAGACTTTTTATTGTTGATTGTTCATATAAGCATGCTGACAACTTATAGAAGTCGTCATCAGGTGTTTTGGGAGCACTAGAAAATCTCAGATAGTCCCACATTAATGGCTTGTGCTTTAAACGTTCTGACAATGTACAGGGATCGATCAGGTGTTGACCCCAATGTTTTGACATGTAATTATTCTTCCTCTTCACAGTTAGCAGTTATCATTCCTGATAATGATAAATGCACATTTGTGTAGCAGTCTGAGAAAACCTGTCGGAGTTCGCTGTAGCTCAATTCTGTCAAAAATGACAAAATATCAGGTTTTGACGAAAATTGAGTTTTTCTGCCTAGAAGAGACTTTGCCAATACCTACTTTACAAAACATATTTTAAAGAAAATGTTTATTATTATTATTATTATTTAGGCTACTTTCAACCTTACTTTGGTGTCTGTCTGCAAAGATCATGTTGTGTAGCAAACAGTGGTAAATGCGTTCACTCTGCATAAAGTTATCTACAACCATATTAGCTAAGCGTGCCTCTCACGATTTAACTAAATGTTTGTATAGCTATGTGTCACAATTCAGTTTGTAATCAGATACTGGCTTTCAAAATGTCCGCAAAGTTTCTGCGCTCTCACATAATCATCAAAACAGAGAAGAGCACTTACACACTGTACAGATAAAAAAAAAATGGAAACATTTTTAAAAATGACCCAATAAAAGGACAGAAAGAGAAGAAACAGAACTACTGAATGAATCAGCAATCATTTGCCCAGCAATGTTAGCATGAAGAGACGATGAGGCTCTTGTTGAGTGAGTCCATGAGTGACTTTTACCTCAGGTGGTCTGAGACAGAGACTGATGTGGATGAAGCTGATAATTAAAGTGATAGCTCATTTCTCATTATAAGCTTATAATTCTTTAAAATGAGATCTAAACTCAATAGATTAGACTATAAATGTAGAGGTAGTAAGGGCATGTTTCAATGAAGTTAGAATAAAATCTTTAAATGGGATTTTTCTCACTTTTAGGGGTAAACAGATTTTAAAAGGCCGTGTTTGAGATACATGCAAAAAAAAAGAGAAACAATTTATTTCAGGAAAACCTTGTAGAAACTGTCCAAATTTCACCACGTGAAGGGTTTTCCCAGGCTGCCACTCATTTTTTTTTTTTTTTTTTGACACCGCTCTCTGCAGGGGTTATAACATTTACTTACCCTTGAAGAGCTTTTTCTCCAAACCAGTCCCCTTTTCCCAAGCCATGCAGATGAACAGTGTCATTGGGCGAATCCTCCCGGGTAACATTCACCTGTTATCATAAAGCAACATTTTTGAGTCCCGAGGATCTGAGTTAGAGCATTAAGACAGTCAAAGCTCACAAACAGCGTTTGAAAATATGCAGTCGTGCCTGTTTGTCTGACAGAAATCTTACCTTTCCTTTACTGATGATGAAGAAGGTATCTCCTCTAGCGCCCTGTCTGATTATGTATTCTCCATCACTATAGTGAGTCTAAGAAAAGTGAGCGAGAGGGAGAGAGGGAGGGAGGGAGAGAGAGAGAGAGAACACACATTAGATGCTACTGCAGCATGCTCAACACATCACATCACATCTCTTCACACAGATTCGTGCTCATGTGAGAGCACAAGAACGTCCATCTCCCCAGCACACACAACAGCTTCTTCAACCATAAACTTCTTAACAGCTTAAGTCCAAAATAAAGGGCTTGAACATAAATAAGATTCAAATAACCCATTTTACCTTTATTTAATCATAGTCCTGACACTTTTCTAAAACAGCGATGAGGTAAACACTAGTTTGTCCATTAGGCTGGCACAATATACAAAACAATTCCTTACACACCATTCAGATGTTTCAGCACTAGCACAGGGCTGGACAAGTTATTGTATTTTAATTGTGATCATGAGTTTTGGCTTCTGCAATTAATTAAGCACAAGGGACTGCAGTGTGGATGAGTTTAGCCTAATTTTGCTAATTGGCTCATTCATTCATCTTCAGTAAGCACTTTATCCTGGTCAGGGTCATGGTGGATCCAGAGTCTGTCCTGAGAATACTGGGAATAGATGCTAGGATGAGATGTCAATGTATTGCAAGGAAACACACACACACACACACACACACACACACACACA